>JAVSCE010013365.1:0-285192 GCA_032199065.1 Smutsia gigantea
TAAGGTTAGCGCGGTACCATTAACCACATTAGTGTCTCTGTTTGCTCTCTTTTGTTGCAGAGACCCTTAGCAGTGGCGGGGGCGCTGGGGTCAAGGGCAGCAGGAGCCGGAAGCCTTCATGAGCCCTTATAGACAAGATGCAGCCCTGTGATTGAGTTCTGAGGCAACATCTAATACACGCTTCTTTGAATTGTCAATATATTTTGACGACATTGCTTGAGTAGCATGAAAGCCTCATTCTTGGATTCTCCTGGAGACTCTATAAATTACTTTAATGCTTAAAAATAACACTTATGTGCCTTAAAGTAGTGAATTCCATAGTATGCAGTGAAAGAATGCTGACAGTCTCCCTCATTCCCATTCCTAAATCACTCTTACATATTTTAGCTGTTTCTTTTGTTTTTCTAGTATTTCTAGACTTTTCAGTTTCAGATATTGGTGACACTAATACCATAGAAGGCATGAGTTAAGTTCTCTTATGTTTCACCCTAACACAGAGACTTCCCCATGCCCAGCCTGTCATATAGATACTTTTAGGTTAAATCAAGTGTGAATTTTTACCATGTAAAACTAGTCTCAGGTGAGTCACTTAGTGTGCTATGATTACACTGCCTTACATATACAAAATTTTATATACCCTACAGTTAATAATTTTCTTACTATGTCATTTTCTTGGCTTAATACATATGAACTCATTCCCAAATTCATTTAAACTAGTGTGCACCGCTTCTAACTATATAAACCACACCAGGTGGTAAATAAGATTTCTCTTTTCAAAAATATTGTGCCTGGAGCTTTCCATATGCTTTCTTAAACCTGGATTGGCAAGTCTTTAGACTGTTGCAGAGCCTGCATCCTGGGGTTGCTTAACCATATTCCTGGGGATTCCATTTCTCTGAACATCATGTTAGACCCCTTGATGCCACCCATCTCTCTTCTTTCCTACTTTATGCCCTCGTGTCAGTGAGCATACCCACCAGAAGCATCTTTGGAAGCTTCTTTAGACATTGTGAAGTAGCTCCCAGAATCTCCAGGAGGATGGGGTATAGGGTTTGGAGACTACATCCAGAAACAATATCCAAATTATCCAACAATCTGTATTAAGGTATTCCTATACCTCCTTTGGTCAAAGGCACCAAAGACCTTGAGCAAGGGACACTACCAACTAGATATTATGCCACTCTTGCCACTGAAAGCCCAGTCTCTCACCACCTTCTCCTGGAACAGATCCTGTGCAAAATCGATTTTCTCACATTTCTTCAAATTGAGGTCGCCATAAAAGTGTCTGTCTGCTGGAGCCCAGGTCATATGCCTACATATTTGCTGCAGTAGATGCTGGACAACTGAGTTCTGGCTCCAAACTTGGCAAGGTAAGGGGCATAAGGTGGGGATTTCTCAATATAAAAAGAGAATTCAGAGTTATTGGCTGGTCACAAATATAACCACGGTCTAGCAAAGGTTGATGTCTGAAGTGTCTTTGTTCTAATTTTACACTTTTCTTTTGGGATTATGATCACATTGTTTCAGTGAATTCTAACCTCTAGAAATCCAAAACCAATTTTTTTTTCTGATCCTTTTTCTGAAACCCACTTTAACTCTCTGCATACCTTTAGGATCTTTTGCTCTTTATTTTCTCAGGTTTAATCAAGATGATTAGTCTTATTTGTCAACAATTTTCTACAAATTCTGATGTAGAAAGTCATTTTCTTCATTGCTGAGAAATTTTCTGAAATAACTTCTTTGTATATTCCTTTCCACTATTTTCAGTTCTTGCTCTCTGGAAATATATTTGGATGTTAAACCTCTTGGATTGAACATCTAACTTTGTTTTCTTTGCTCTATTTTCCATCTTTTTTTTCATTATATTTTATTTTCCAAGCTTTCTAGCAGTTAATTTTCAGAAATTCTTTTCTTTTCTGGATATTCCTTTTATTATAGATTGCTTATATTTTTCCATGGCTGCAGCTTTTCTTTTCACTCTCTAGAAGTGTAAATTTTAGAGTTTTTTTTTTAAGATTCATTTGTGCTCTATGTTCTGTCTCTTTCCTGTGAATCGACCCTTCCAGGATATTTTGTTTTCTTTTATGTTAAATGTTTTCCTCATATGTCTAGTTATTCTTGGTGTATGTTTAAGAGTCAAGCATTATAGAGATGCATTTCCTATGTAAGACTCGTAGGCTTCACTGAGAGTGCTCTGACAAGGATCCAGTCATTTGTTGTGGGCCTGGGCCAACTGTCTGTATATAGAGGTAAGACTATATTAAACAGACTTTAAATGTATGCATCTGTCTCATTTGAAATTGGGGCCCAGGAATTTATGCTGTCTTCGTTTTTTTGTTATTCAGATATGTAAAAAATAGAGAAAATAGAATATGTACCAAAATCCAGCATTCTAAGCAGCCCAGGATTGTCATCCTTATATTACCATCTTTACTTCAAATGGTTTTTTAAAATAGCTTTATTGAAATGTAACTTACATAACAAAAATATTAATTCATTAATTTTTGGTACATTTACAGAGCTGTGCAACCACCACCATTACCTAATTTTTGAACATGGTCATCATTCCAAAAGAAACCTCATGCCATTTGCAGTCACAGCCCATTTGCAACCTCAGCTCCAGACAATCATTAATATACTTTTTTTTGATTTGCCTATTCTGGACAGTTCATATAAAGGGATCATATGATATACAATATTTTGTTTCCAGTTTATTTCACTCAGCATTTTTGGAGTTCATCCATACTGTAGCATACATCAGCATTTTGTTTCTTTTTGTGGTTGAATAATTTTTCATTCTTATGAATAGATCACATTTTATTTATTCACTCATCAGCTGATAACATTTGGGTTATTTTAATCATTTGGCTGTTAAGAATGATGCTTTTATGAACATTCATGTATAAATCTGTAAGTGGACATTTATTTTTCCTGCGTAGATACCTAGGAATGAAATTGTGTCATATAGCAACCCTATGTTTAACAGTTTGAGAAACTGTGATGCATTTTCCCAAAGTGCCTGCAACATTTTAAATTTCCACTAGCAAATATATATGAGGGTTCCAATTTCTCAATGTCCTCACCAGCACTTGTCTTTTTGCCTTTTTATTTTACAGCACTTCTAGTCAGCATGAAGTCTTATCTCATTTCATTGTTGTGCATTTACTGAATGACTAATGATCCTGAGCTTTTTCACCTATGTTTATTGACCATATATATTTTTTGAATAAATTTCAGTTCCAATACTTCGCTCATTTTTTTGAGTTGTCTTTTTGAGTTGCAGGAAGTCTTTATATCTCCTGGTTACAAGTCCTTTGTTGAATATCTGATTTGCAAATATTTTCTCTCAGACTGTGGGTAATCTCACTTTCTTATATCATTTGAAGTGCACATATTTTAAATTTTGATGAAGACAAGTTTATCAATTTTTTTATTGCTTGTGCTCTTGGTGTTTTATCTAAGAAATTATTCCCTAGCTCAAGAACATGTGGATATATTCCTGTATTTTCTTCTAAGAGTTTTCTGGGTTAGCTTACATTTGGGACTATAACTAATTTTGGCTTCTTTTTTCTGTATGGAATGAGGTAGAGATCCAAATTCATTCTTCTGTAGGTAGATACCCATCGTTCCAGCATCATTAGTTGAAAAGACATTTCTTTCACTGCTGTCTTGAAACCTTTGTTAAAATCAATTGACCACAGATATAAGAGTTTATTTCAGACTCTCAGTTCTATTCCATTCAACCCCATAGCTGTCCTTCTACCAGTGTCTTATTACACCTTTGTATAGTTCTGTATATTAAAGTTCTGAAATGAAGAAGTGTGAGTCATCTACATTTTAAAATTCTTTTTCAAGACTGTTATAGTTATTCTGAGTCCTTTGTGTTTACATATCAATTTTGAGATGAGCTTTTAATTTCTGGGCCTTGGGGGCAGGGAGTCAGAGGGAAAAGAGAGATTTACACCGAATCCATAGATCAATTTGATGAATATCGCCATCTTATCAATATCATCTTCTGATCCATGAATATGGAATGCTTTTCTATTTATTTAGTTCTTCTTTAACAATGTTTTATAATTTCCAGAGTAGAAGTGTTGTACTTTTTTGTTTATTCCTAAAGATTCGTTCTTTCCCATGCTATTGTGAATGGAATTAACTTTGCAGAATTTTCATTGTGTGTAGAAAGCAATTGATTTTTGAATAATGATCTTGAATCCTGCAACCTAACTGGATTTGTTTATTAGGTCTAGTAGTTTTGGAGTGGTTCCTTCAGAATTTCTCTACATAAAATCATTTCATGTATCAATATAGTTTTATCCATCCTAATTTGGATGCCTTTTATTTTTTTTGTTGCCTAACAGCCCTGATGAGAAGATCCAGTGTAATGCTGAATAGAACCTGTGAGAATAGATATCCTGAAGTCTTGTCCCGGCAGCAAGTAGTTTTATTTATTTATTTATTTATTTATTTATTTTAAATATAATTTATTTTATTATCATTAATTTACAATTACATGTGCAATATTACGATAATTAAACTACCCCTTCATCAGGTCCCCCCCACCAACCCCATTACAGTCACTGTCCATCAGCGTAGTGAGATGCTATAGAATCACTACTTGTCTTCTCTGAGTTGTACTGCCCTCCCCGTGCCCCCCCAACATTACATCTGCTAATCGTAATGCCCCTTTTTCCCTCTTATCCCTCCCTTCCCGCCCATTTTCCCCAGTCCCTTTCCCTTTGGTAACTATTAGTCCGTTCTTGGGTTCTGTGAGTCTGCTGCTGTTTTGTTCCTTCAGTTTCTTTCTTTGTTCTTATACTCCACATATGAGTGAAATCATTTGATACTTGTCTTTTTCGGCTTGGCTTATTTCACTGAGCATAATACCCTCTAGCTCCATCCATGTTGTTGCAAATGGTAGGATTTGTTTTCTTCTTATGGCTGAATAATATTCCATTGTGTATATGTACCACATCTTCTTTATCCATTCATCTACTGATGGACACTTAGGTTGCTTCCATTTCTTGGCTATTGTAAATAGTGCTGCGATAAACATAGGGGTGCATCTGTTCTTTTCAAATTGGGCTGCTGCATTCTTAGGGTAAATTCCTAGGAGTGGAATTCCTGGGTCAAATGGTATTTCTATTTTGAGTTTTTTGAGGAACCTCCATACTGCTTTCCACAATGGTTGAACTAATTTGCAGTCCCACCAGCAGTGTAGGAGGGTTCCCTTTTCTCCACATCCTCGCCAACATTTGCTGTTGTTTGTGTTTTGGATGTTGGCCATCCTCACTGGTGTGAGGTGATATCTCATTGTGTTTTTAATCTGCATTTCTCTGATGATTAGCGATGTGGTGCATCTTTTCATGTGCCTGTTGGCCGTCTGAATTTCTTCTTTGGAGAAGTGTCTATTCATGTCCTCTGCCCATTTCTTAATTGGATTATTTGCTTTCTGTTTGTTAAGGTGCATGAGTTCTTTATATATTTTGGATGTCAACCCTTTATCAGATACGTTTTTTATGAATATATTCTCCCATACTGTAGGATGTCTTTTTGTTCTACTGATGGTGTCCTTTGCTGTACAGAAGCTTTTCAGCTTGATATAGTCCCACTTGTTCATTTTTGCTTTTGTTTCCCTTGCCCGGGGAGATATGTTCATGAAGAAGTTGCTCATGTTTATGTCCATGAGATTTTTGCCTATGTTTTTTTCTAAGAGTTTTATGGTTTCATGACATACATTCAGGTCTTTGATCCACCTTGAGTTTACCTTTGTGTATGGGGCTAGACAGTAGTCCAGTTTCATTCTCTTACATGTAGCTGTCCAGTTTTCCAACACCAGCTGCTGAAGAGGCTGTCATCTCCCCATTGTATATCCAAGGCTCCTTTATCAAATATTAATTGACTGTATATGTTTGGGTTAATGTTTGGATTTTCTATTCTGTTCCACTGGTCTGTGGGTCTGTTTTGGTGCCAATACCAAATTGTCTTGATTACTGTGGCTTTGTAGTAAAGCTTGAAGTCAGGGAGTGTAATTCCCCCTGTTTTATTCCTCCTTCTCAGGATTGCTTTGGCTATTCGGGGTCTTTTGTGGTGCCATATGAATTTTAGAATTATTTGTTCCAGTTCATTGAAGAAAGCTGTTAGTAGTTTGATAGGGATTGCATTGAATCTGTAGATTGCTTTAGGTAGTATAGCCATTTTGACAATATTTATTCTTCCTAGCCAAGAGCATGGGATGCATTTCCATTTGTTAGTGTCCTCTTTAATTTCTCTTAGGAGTGTCTTGTAGTTTTCAGAGTACAAGTCTTTCACTTCCTTCGTTAGGTTGATTCCTAGGTACTTTATTCTTTTTGATGCAATTGTGAATGGAATTGTTTTTCTGATTTATCTTTCTGTTAGTTCATCATTAGTGTATAGGAAAGCAACAGATTTCTGTGTGTTAATTTTGTATCCTGCAACTTTGCTGAATTCAGATATTAGTTCTAGTAGTTTGGAATGGAATCTTTAGGGTTTTTTATGTACAGTATCATGTCATCTGCAAATAGTGACAATTTGACTTCTTCTTTACCAATCTGGATGCCTTGTATTTCTTTGTTTTGTCTGATTGCTGTGGCTAGGACCTCCAGTACTATGTTGAATAACAGTGGAGAGAGTGGGAATCCTTGTCTTGTTCCGAATCTTAGATGAGAACTTTCAGCGTCTCGCCGTTAAGTATGATGTTAGCTGTGGGTTTGTCATATATGGCCTTTATGATGTTGAGGTACTTGCCCTCTATACCCATTTTGTTGAGAGTTTTAATCAGGAATGGATGCTGAATTTTGTCAAATGCTATTTCAGCATCTATGGAGATGATCATGTGGTTTTTGTTCTTCTTTTTGTTGATGTGGTGGATGATGTTGATGGATTTTCGAATGTTGTACCATCCTTGCATCCCTGGGATGAATCCCACTTGATCATGGTGTATGATCCTCTTGATGTATTTTGGAATTGGATTTGCTAATATTTTGTTGAGTATTTTTGCATCTACTTTCATCAGGGATATTGGTCTGTAATTTTCTTTTTTGGTGAGTTCTTTGCCCGGTTTTGGTATTAGAGTGATGCTGGCTTCATAGAATGAGTTTGGAAGTATTTCCTCCTCTTCTATTTTTTGGAAAACTTTAAGGAGAATCGGTGTTATTTCTTCTCTATAAGTCTGGTAGAATTCAGAGGTGAATCCATCAGGCCCAGGGGTTTTGTTCTTGGGTAGTTTTTTGATTACCAATTCGATTTCGTCGCTGGTGATTGGTCTGTTTAGTTTTTCTGTTTCTTGCTTAGTCAGTCTTGGAAGGTTGTATTTTTCTAATAAGTTGTCCATTTCTTCTATGTTTTCCAGCTTGTTAGCATATAGATTCTCATAATATTCTCTTATGATTCTTTGTATTTCTGTGGGGTCCGTCGTGATTTTTCCTTTCTCATTTCTGATTGTGTTTTATGTGTGTAGATTCTCTTTTTCTCTTAATGAGTCTGGCTAGGGGTTTATCTATTTTGTTTATTTTTTCAAAGAACCAGCTCTTGGTTTTATTGATTTTTTTCTATTGTTTTTATTCTTCTCAATTTTATTTATTTCTTCTCTAATCTTTATTATGTCCCTCCTTCTGGTGACTTTGGGCCTCATTTGTTCTTCTTTTTCCAATTTCAGTAATTGTGTCTTTGGACTATTCATTTGGGAATGTTCTTCCTTCTTTAGATAGGCCTGGATTGCAATATACTTTCCTCTTAGAACTGCCTTTGCTGCGTCCCACAGAAGTTGTGGCTTTGTGTTGTTGTTGTCATTAGTCTCTATATATTCTTTGATTTCTGTTTTGATCTGGTCGTTAACCCATTGATTAATTAGGAGAGTGTTGTTAAGTCTCCATGTATTTGTGAGCTTTTTTGATTTCTTTCTAAAATTTTTTTCTAGTTTTATACCTTGGTGTTCTGAGAAGTTGCTTGGTAGGATTTCAATATTTTTGAAATTACTGAGGTTCTTTTTGTGGCCTAGTATGTGGTCTATTCTGGAAAATGTTCCATGTGCACTTGAGAAGAATGTGTAACCTGTTGCTATTGGGTGTAGAGTTCTGTAGATGTCTGTTAGGTCCATCTGTTCTAGTGTGTTGTTCAGTGCCTCTGTGTCTTTACTTATTTTCTGTCTGGTTGATCTGTCCTCTGGAGTGAGTGGTGTGTTGAAGTCTCCTAAGATGAATGCATTGCTGTCTTTTCCTCCTTTAATTCTGTTAGTATTTTTCTCACATATGCTGGCGCTCCTGTGTTGGGTGCATATATATTTATAATGGTTATATCTTCTTGTTGGACTGACCCCTTTATCATTATGTAATGTCCTCCTTTATCTTTTGCTACTTTCTTCGTTTTGAAGTCTATTTTGTCTGATACAAGTACTGCAGCACCTGCTTTTTTCTCTTTGTTGTTTGCATGAAATATCTTTTTCCATCCCTTCACTTTTAGTCTGTGTATATCTTTGGATTTGAGGTGAGTTTCTTGTAGGCAACATATAGATGGGTCTTGCTTATTTATCCATTCTGTTACTCTGTGTCTTTTGATTGGTGCATTCAGTCCATTTACATTTAGGGTGATTATTGATAGGTATGTTCTTATTGCCATTGCTGGCTTTAGATTCGTGGTTACCAAGGGTTCAAGGGTTGCTTCTTTACTATCTAACAATCTAACTTAACTTTCTTGTTAAGTTATTGTAAACACAGTCTGATGTTTCTTTATTTCTCTCCTTCTTATTCCTCCTCCTCCATTCTTTCTATAATAGGTGTTTTATTCTTTGCCTTTAGTTGGTATTTGGATGGTCTGCTTTCTTTGCTATGATTTTTTTTTTCCTCTGGTGACATCTTTTTAGTCTTAGGTGTGCTTCCATCTAGAGCAGTCCATTTAAGATATCCTGTAGTGGTGGTTTATGAGCCGCAAATTCTCTTAACTTTCGTTTATCTGGAAATTGTTTAATCCCTCCATCATATTTAAATGATAATCGTGCTGGATACAATATTCTTGGTTCGAGGCCCTTCTGTTTCATTATGTTAAATATATCATGCCATTCTCTTCTGGCCTGTAAGGTTTCTGTTGAGAAGTCTGATGATAGTCTGATGGGTTTTCCTTTGTAGGTGATCTTTTCTCTCTCTAGCTGCCTTTAATACCCTGTCTTTATCTTTGATCTTTGCCATCTTAATTATTATGTGTCTTGGTGTTGTCTTCCCTGGGTCCCTTGTGTTGGGAGATCTATGAGCTTCGGTGGACTGCGAGACTACTTCCTTCCCCAGCGAGGAAAAGTTTTCAGCAATTATTTCTTCAAAGACACTTTCTATCCCTTTTTTTTTTTTTTCTTCCTCTGGTACTCCTATAATGCGAATATTGTTCCGTTTGGATTGGTCACACAGTTCTCTTAATATTCTTTCATTCCTAGAAATCCTTTTATCTCTCTCTGCCTCAACTGCTCTGTACTCCTGTTCTCTGTTTTCTATTCCATTAACAGTCTCTTGCATCTCGTCCATTCTGCTGTTAAGCCCGTCGATCGCTTGTCTGATTTCTGTATTGTCTTTCCTCAGTTCCTCACTTCCTCCCTCAGCTCTTGCACATTTCTCTGTAGGTCCATCAGCATGGTTATGACTTTTATTCTGAATTCTTTTTCAGGGAGGCTGTGCATTTCCATCCCTTCAGACTCCCTCTCTGGGGTTGTCTGGTTGATTTTGGTCTGAACCATATTCCTCTGTCTTTTCATGGCTGTATAATTCAGTGGTCACTGATAGTTGCCACGTATGTCAGCTGGGCTCTTTAAGACTTTAAAAAGAGAAGAAAAAAAAAAGAGAAAAAAAGAGAAAAAAGAAAAAAAGAAAGAAAGAAAAAAAGAAAAAAGAAAGAAAAGAAAAAACAAAAACAAAACAAAAAACAAAACAAAACAAAAAAAACAAAAAAAAATGCCCACCGGACGTAGATTCTGTGGGAATGCTCTAGGTGGCGCTATTGCCCCACTATTCCACAGCTGTGACTGTGCCGCTCCGCAGGGCCCTTTACCGCTCTGGCAGGGGTGGGAACGAATAGGAGGCTGTTGATCTCAGTGAGAAGTGTTAAGTATGGCTACGCTTCCTCAGTCGCCAGCTAAGGCGTCTGAAACTCCCCAGGACTCCCAGCCTGCTGGGCTGAGTGTGCTGGGGCGATCCGGCTCCTCCGCTGGCCTCCTGCCTCTTTAAGACCGCTGAAGAAAGCGTGCACTTTTTTTTTTTCCTTCCCGGGAGCCAGCTGCAAGCACCCTGGCGCGTTCCCTGCTCAGATCCTGCCCCTCTGTCTCTCCAATCTCCGCTGCACTGCGCAATGTGGGTCAGCACTCCCCGCGCAGATCACCGGGGCTGGCTACTTCGCGGGGTGCACTTCCACTCCCTCCCGGCTCTGAATCTTCTCCTCCCGCCGGTGCGCTGGGGTGGGGCAGGGCTCGGGTCCTGCCGGGTCGCGGCTCCGTATCTTACCCGCCTCTTGGGGTGCCGAGTCCTCTCCGGTGTAGCTGCATGCTGTGCGCTTTCCTGTGTATTCTCGTCTCTCTTTTAGGAATAGATGTATTTTCTGTGTTTTCGTAGATAAATATAGTGTTGGGAGGAGATTTCTGCCGCCCTGCTCACACCGCCCTCTTCCCGGAAGTTGAAACCTTATTTTAAGCAGAAAGACAAGCAGATTTGAAAAGGATCAAAGTTACTTTTTGAATCACTTAAAACTCAAAACTCAAAGGTGAGTTTAATAGCAAATTACATATGTCTGAAGAGAGAATTTGTGAATTGGAAGTGAGAGTTGAAGAAATTAGCCAGAATGCTGCACAAATAGACGGAAATTAAGGAACAGAAATTAAATGCAGCACAAATAGATTATCTTAATTTGTCATATATCTCATAGGAGTTAGAGAATGAAAAAATAGAGATAAAGGGAATATGCAATATTTGAAGAAATAATGTCAGAGACTTACCAAAATGATGAAAAACATTGGATCTTCAAATTCAGGGAGCACAAGCTCTAAACACATTAATAAAAATAAATTTCCACTAAGTTGCATGAGATTGAACGAAATCTGGAAGGAGAGTGGCACAAGATGAAATTGGAGATGTAAAGAGGCCAGATCAAACAGGGTTTGGTTTTAAGCTTAGAACTGATAGCATGTACTTTGCATTTTTGACAGATCATTCTGGAAGCTCTGTGAAGAACAAATTGCAAGGGCTTGGAACAGTAGCAAGAACGGTAATTTTTAGACTAGTATAATAAGGTATACCAGAGGTAAGAGTGGCTAAGTAAATTTGGAGAGATGTGGCCTAATCTGAGAAATCTTCTGGGGACCCGTGAAGGTAATGAAATCCAGAAATGAAGAGAAATTAATTCTCATTTGGCAAATTTTGACCAAAGAAAAACAAGAGAAGGGAGGGAGCTAGGCAAGTAACTTCTTCCTTGCTTCTTCACATGGACTGCTCAAGGCAGGATTTCTGCATGCAGCCTGACCAGAGACAGAACTTCTGCCGAGCAGGTGGGTCTATCCATCTACCTGCTTCCACATTCCAGATCATTGTGACTTTTAGAGCGTTTAACCTCTATCCTTACACATCACCTTTTATTTCTAAGGCTACAGTCAGTCTATGGGGGATTTACAAAGTCTTAAAATACTGAGAATATTTATTGTCTAAAAATGAAACTGTGAAAAATCTATAAGTAATGGATGAAATCAGATGGTTATAGAAGAAAATTCACCCCAAGCAATATTTGATAAATGGGTGATTTTTTAATTGAGAAACACTAATGTTCCAATAAAGATGTAAACTTCAGAACAAAACACTAGAAAAATGTAAAATATTATTATTAAAGTCACCAGTAGAAAATTTAACAGAGATAATGACATTTCGGAAGCCTTCAGACCCATGATGGAGGTAGACCAGAGGGACCTAGAGGGAAACAATTTAACATGAGCATTTCCAGTCATCCTGGACTCTTCCTGAGTAAGTTTGGGGAAAACTATATGGTAGCCTTAAATACTTTGAGAAAAATTACCCTTCTCTTATTTGCACTCATATTTTTATAGGAATTGGTGTTTATCAAAGGGGGAAACACTGAATCAGCTAAAGAGAGGCACAGAGGTGATGAGGTAAGAGACTAGAGAAGGCATAATATTAGTAAATTGCATGTTTCCAGTGCATACTTTTCAGGAAAATATAAAGTTTTGGAATCCCCATACAAGGCTTAATTTATGGTTTGATGATTCATGATGAAATCCAAAGCCTTGTTACATTCTGGATCCAATTTGCTTTGGACAGAGTATGTGTGTTTATTTAAAACAAGCGTGACCAGCACCACCAAGGTCACAACATTCACTAAATGTAGCCAAAGTCAGCAGAATAGAGAGTATCTCACTGTATCACTGCTACCTGAGGTCGTTTGGGCAACTCCCAACTAGATCAGAATTCTGAGAAATTGTGGTCTGTAGCCCTCCTACTCTGTCCTGCAAAGAGCAAGCCCTCAGTAAATATTTGTTGACTGACTTAGCGACTTCACCTGTCATTTTTGTTTATCATCAGAATAAATATTTTAAATGACATCAATAGCTTCATGCAACTAAAAGCAAAATGAGTCCCGACAAAAGTGATAAGATGAAGTACATAGATATATGCTGGTTCATTCACCTTGTCATATGTTTACAATTACAAATACAGCTTTCTTGTGGCTTTAGAATTCTAAATCACACGCACACTGCTACACCCATCTACTTACCCATGAACATGCCCGCTCCCCCCCAACCCCCCCAACACACATTAGGTCACACATATTGCCATAATTATATACTCCATGTTTCTCTCATAATCTGTCCAAGTTTGGATCCCTTCTATTTAAATCAAGTTTCTTTCCTTGGTATTATGTTAAAGCAGCTCTCCCATAGTCTGCACACGACTGGATTAAATGTCCCATGAACAGTCTGCTTGTTGAACTTCCTGCACAAAATTCTCTTTTGGGGTGTACGTAGTCCCAGGCCAGAGTCTCTGAACTGTTTCTCCTTTCTTGCCTTTTATGGTCTCACTAAATCTCTCTTATGAGAGCCTTGTAAAATCTTCTATTATCTCAACCCACTTGTATTCTAAAAGCTTTTTGTTTCTTTACAATCCATCCTTACAATCCCACCCCAAAACAGTCGGCGCACTTTGTTTATACATTATTTATACTGATATTAGAACAAAGTTTATCACATATATAATCAAAGGGCACATGTGTTTTGAGTCTGTCTTCGGTTGCTCTGGGCTACTCCACATAGATACAGTCTCCAGGAAAGGAGGAGGGAGAGGCCCACAAGGGCGTTAACTGCCTTCAAGAGTCTAGCCAAAGTATGCCGCAGCTTGCAACAGTGAATTGGAGGAGAAATTGCGTCGTGATTAACATGCTGTAGGAAGAGGAGCAAAAGGAGTTTTGGCATCAAGAGACAACAGTCTCGCTCTAGGTCTCCAACTAACCAACTGGATGACCTTCCACAATCACGCTTTTTGAATCTAAGTTTCCTAAAATGCGAAATATGTAGGTTAAGGCTGAAAATCTAATTCAGTGTTCACTGGCTCTGCCAATCAGGTATTATTTTCTTTTGGAATCACCCACTCAGTGACTAAAGAAAAAGCAGAAACTACTCTTTTTATGAAGAAAATGTGCTTTGATGGGAAGAGCACCAGTTTGGGAGCCTGACATGTGGGCTAGAATCTCATTTCTGCCCTCTACCAGATGATCTAGGGTGATGTTAGGCAACTTCCTTCCATCTCAGTTCAGCATCTCTATAACACAAATGATACTATTTGTCTCACAGGATTGCTCTGAGGGTTGCATGAACTACTGTATGCAGATTGCATGCACACAGTAGATGCTCTATAAATAGTAGCTATTCTTAATGCTATTCTACTTGTCTTGAAGAGGAGACAATATTTTAACTGGGTGACTTAAGGAGCATTCAGTTCTATAAAGAACTTAGTAACTGATAAATTGCTTGAAAGTGTTCAACACAGAAATGTTTAAAATAAAAAGGGAAAATTCTCTCCTTCTCCCTTCCAGGCCCACTGTTCATGTATATATCTGTTCAGATTTTTCTAAATGTGAAATTATATGTACATAAATATAATTGCTATTTAAAAACTATATCATGTTATACATACTGTTAGATAAAAATACTTAAATGGTGAGTGGGAAGGAACAATGAATATTTTTTGGTTTAATAAGAAAACACTATCTTTTGGGGAAAATAATAGCTGTGACCAAAGTGGAAAGAAGATATATTCATGTCACTTCAATTCTTTTGATAAGAATTCTTTAGGGGTTATTTTTAGTAGACATTAATCACAATATTTTAAAAGAAATAACTAAAGCTTCACTACTAAAAATCATTATTCAAATATCCCTGTCGGTCGAGGGAAGTAAAGTCATACTATATTGTCTAATTTGCATGTCGTTTTCTAATTGTGTGGATCACAGATAAACACAAAAACAACTCCCCCATATGCTACAAGTTGCTTTCCCCACAAAACCACTTAACTTTCAGCAGCCTAACAAAGTACTGCAAACACAGAGGATGGTTTGAAAAGGATATAGATTCTCTGCTGTTATTTGTTACTCCAGGTGCAAACTGACCTAGTCAAAACTATACCATAATTTTGACTGTAATTATATTCTCTGAAGGAGTAGCAATACAGACCTACAAAATGCTAAACCCAGTCTGAATCTCAGCCTTGAAAGGTGAAGAAACTGAGTCACAGAAGCTGAATGGTTTGTCCCACACCAGGACAAAAATTAGAAGATTCATAGAGAAATCTCAGAATTAAAATGAGGCTAAGATCCATGATTATGTCAGAAGCCAATGTGCTTTTCAAAGTCACTCAATCCATAAAAAATGCTTCTTTAGCTTAAGTGATTTACATGAGTCCCTGCTGCACTTACTAAAAAATACACTCTTTCTCCTAGTCATGTACAACTACTGTTTTTCACCTCCAAGCTGACACAAGTATCTACTTTGAGGTCTCACAACAAAGGGGTTTCTGCACAAATGCAAACCAAGTGAAATAAAAAAGAAAATGCCTTGGAGGTGGAAGAACAAAGGATAATGTCTTTTAACTTGAGTCTTTAGGATCATTTAATGGCTGTACAGTATGGGTCTGCTACATATAGTCCTGCACATAAAATATGGAACAATGGACTGAATTCTGGGAAGATGGTGGCGTGAGCAGGGCGGCGGAAATCTCCTCCCCAAACCATACATATTTATGAAAATATAACAAACACAACTATTCCTAAAAGAAACACCAGAAGATACAGTGCAACAGCCAGGCTAGAGCTGCACCTGCGGAGACTCAGCACCGCACAAAGCAGGTAGGATACGAGGCCGCGACCCGGCGGGACCCGGGTGCTCCCCCACCCCAGCACACCGGCGGGAGGAAAGGATTCGATGTGGGGAGGGAGTGGAGGCATGGGCCCGCCAAATAACCAGCCCTGGTGATATGCGCTGGGAGCGCTGACACATATCGCACGGTGTATCGGAGACTGGAGAGACAGAGGGGCAGGATCTGAGAAGGACAACGCAACCGGGTCTTCTCAGCCGGCTCCCCGGGACAAAAGAAAAGCACATGCTTTTTTAAAAGTCTTAAAGACACAAGGGCCCAACAGTGGAAAAAGTGGTCCCAGCACACTTAGCCCAGCAGGCTGGGAGTCCTGGGAAATTTCGGACCCCTTGGTCGGCAACCAGACAAAGGAGCAGTTCTCAGGCTTCCCACAGAGATCAGCAGCCTCCCATTCGTTCCCCCCTCGGCCAGCGCCACAAAGGATCTGCCGGAATGGAACAGTGGAGCAACAGCGCCACCTACAGCACCCTCACAGAATCTAATCCCGGTGGGCGTGGTTTTTTTCTTCTTTTTTCCTTTTTTTTTCTTTTCTCTTCTTTTTTTTCCTTTTTTTTTCTTTCTAAAAGTCTTAAAGAGCCCAGCTGACACACGTGGCGCCTACCAGCGACCACTTCTATTGCCATGAAAAGAGAGAGGAATATGGTACAAACAAAGCTCCAGACCCAGACAACACCAGAGAGGGAATCTGATGGGATGGAAATGTACAATCTTCCTGAAAAAGAATTCAGAATAAAAGTGATAACCATGCTGATGGACCTACAGAGAAATATGCAAGAGCTAAGGGAGGAAGTGAGGGAAGTGAGGAAAGACAATGCAGAAATGAGACAACTGATCAACGGGCTTAACAGCAGACTGGACGAGATGCACGAGGCTGTTAATGGAATAGAAATCAGAGAACAGGAATACAGAGAAGCTGAGGCAGAGAGAGATAAAAGGATCTCTAGGAATGAAAGAAAATTAAGAGAACTGTGTGACCAATCCAAACCGAACAATATTTGCATTATAGGAGTACCAGAGGAAGAAGAGAGAGAAAAAGGGATACAAAGTGTCTTTGAAGAACTAATTGCTTAAAACTTCCCTATGCTGGGGAAGGAAATAGTCTCTCAGACCATGTAAGCCCACAGATCTCCCAACACAAGGGACCCAAGGAAGACAACAACAAGACACATAATAATTAAAATGGAAAAGATTAAAGATAAGGCCAGAGTATTAAAGGCAGCTAGAGAGAGAAAAAAGATCACCTACAAAGGAAAACCCATCAGACTATCATCAGACTTCTCAACAGGAACCTTACAGGCCAGAAGAGAATGGCATGATGTATTTAATGCAATGAAGCAGAAGGGCCTCGAACCAAGAATATTGTATCCATCATGACTGTCATTTAAATTGGAGGGCGGGATTAAACAATTCCCAGACAAGTGAAAGCTGAGGGAATTTGCCTCCCATAAATCACCTCTACAGGATATCTTAAAGGGACTGCTCTAGATGGAAGCACTCCTGAGGCTAAAAAGATGTTACCAGAGAAAATAAAATCATAGCAAAGAAAGAAAACCATCCAAATACTAAGGCAAGAAAAAAACACCTAGTATATAAAGAATGGAGGAGGAATAAGAAGGGAGAGAAATAAAGAATTATCAGACTGTGTTTACAATAACTTAACAAGAAAGTTAAGTTAGACTGTTAGATAGTAAAGAAGCTATCCTTGAACCTTTGGTAACGATGAATCTAAAGCCAGCAATGGCAATAAGTACATATCTATCGATAATCACCCTAAATGTAAATGGACTGAATGCACCAATCAAAAGACACAGAGTAATAGAATGGATAAAAAGCAAGACCCATCTATATGCTGCTTATAAGAGACTCACCTCAAACCCAAAGATATACACAGACTAAAGGTTAAGGGATGGAAAAAGATATTTCATACAAACAACAAGGGGAAAAAAGCAGGTGTTGCAGTACTTGCATCGGACAAAATAGACTTCAAAACGAAGAAAGTAGCAAGAGATAAAGAAGGACATTACATAATGCTAAAGGGGTCAATCCAACAAGAGGATATAACCATTTTAAATATATATGCACCCAACACAGGAGCGCCAACATATGTGAAACAAATACTAAGAGAATTAAAGGAGGAAATAGAATGCAATGCATTCATTTTAGGAGACTTCAACACACCACTCACTCCAAAGAACAGTTCTACCAGACAGAAAACAAGTAGACACAGAGGCACTGAACAACACACTAGAACAGATGGACGTAACAGACATCTACAGAACTCTACACCGAAAAGCAGCAGGATACACATTCTTCTCAAGTGCACATGGAATATTTTCCAGAATAGACCACAAACTAGGCCACAAAAAGAGCCTCAGTTAATTAAAAATTTTTGAAATTCTACTAACCAACTTCTCAGATCACAAAGGTATAAAACTAGAAATAAATTGTACAAAGAAAAAAAAAGGCTCACAAACACATGGAGACTTAACAACATTCTATTAATAATCAATGGGTCAAGGACCAAATTAAAACAGAGATCCAAGAATATATGGAGACTAATGACAACAACAACACAAAGCCACAACTTCTGTGGGACGCAGCAAAGGCAGTTCTAAGAGGAAAGTATATTGCAATCCAGGCCTATTTAAAGAAGGAAGAACATTTCCAAATGAATAGTCTAAAGACACAATTACTGAAATTGGAAAAAGAACAAATGAGGCCCAAAATCACCAGAAGGAGGGACATAATAAAGATCAGAGAAGAAAAAGTAAAATGCTAACAGGGTGGAAAACGTAGAAGAAATGGATAATTTCTTAGTAAAATACAACCTTTCAAGACTGACCAAGCAAGAAATAGAAAAACTAAACAGACCAATCACCAGCAACAAAATTGAATCAGTAATCAAAAAACTACCTGAGAACAAAACCCCTGGGCCAGAAGGATTCACCTATGAATTCTACCAGACATATAGAGTAGAAATAATACCCATTCCCCTTAAAGATTTCCAAAAAGTAGAAGAGGAGAGAATACTTCCAAACTCATTATTTGAAGCCAGCAACACTCTAATACCAAAACCTGGCAAAGACCTCACCAAAACCAATATCCCTGATGAATGTAGAGGCAAAAATACTCAACAAAATATTAGCAAACCGAATTCAAAAATACATCAAGAGGATCATACACCATGATCAAGTGGGATTCATCTCATGGATGCAAGGATGGTACAACATTTGAAAATCCATCAACATCATCCATCACATCAACAAAAAGAAGAACAAAAACCACATGATCATCTCCATAGATGCTAAAAAAGCATTTGACAAAATTTAACATCCATTCATGATAAAAACTCTCAACAAAATGGGTACAGACGGCAAGTACCTCAACATCGTAAAGGCCATATGTGAGAAACCCACAGCTAACATCATACTTAACAGCGAGAAGCTGAAAGCTTTTCATTTAAGATCAGGAACAAGACAGGGATGCTGACTCTCTCCACTGTTATTCAACATAGTACTGGAGGTCCTAGCCACGGTAATCAGACAAAACAAAGACATACAAGGTATCCAGATTGATAAAGAAGAAGTCAAATTGTCACTATTTGCAGATGACATTATATTGTACATAAAAAACCCTAAAGTCTCCACTCCAAAATTATTAGAGCTAATATCTGAGTTTGGTAAAGTTACAGGATACACACATTAACACACAGAAATCTGTTGCTTTCCTATACACTAACGATGAGCTAACAGAAAGAGAAATCAGGAAAACAATTCCATTCACAATTGCATCAAAAAGAATAAAATACCTAGGAATAAACCTAAGGAAGGAAGTGAAAGATCTATACCCTGAAAACTTCAAGACACTCCTAAGAGAAATTAAAGAGGGCACTAATAAATGGAAATTCATCCCATGCTTTTGGCTAGAATAAATATTGTCAAAATGGTATACTACCTAAAGCAATCTACAGATTCAACGCAATCCCTATCAAAATACCAACAGCTTTCCTCAATGAACTGGAACAAATAATTCTAAAATTCATATGGAACCACAAAAGACCCCAAATAGCCAAAGCAATCCTGAGAAGTAGGAATAAAACAGGGGAAATTATGCTCCCTGACTTCAAGCTCCACTACAAAGCCACAGTAATCAAGATAATATGGTACTGGCACAAAAACAGACCCACAGACCAGTGGAACAGAATAGAAAATCGAAACATTAACCCAGATATATACAGTCAATTAATATATGTTAAAGGAGCCTTGGATATACAATGGGGAGATAACAGCCTCTTTAGCAGCTGGTGTTGGAAAAACTGGACAGCTATATGTAAAAGAATGAAACTGGACTACTGTCTAACCCCATACACAAAAGTAAACTCAAAATGGATCAAAGACCTGAATATAAGTCATGAAACCATAAAACTCTTAGAAAAAAACATAGGCAAAAATCTCTTGGACATAAACATGACCGACTTCTTCATGAACATATCTCCCTGGGCAAGGGAAGCAAAAGCAAAAATGAACAAGTGGGACTATATTAAGCTGAAAATCTTCTGTACAACAAAGGACACCATCAGTAGAACAAAAAGACATCCTACAGTATGGGAGAATATATTCATAAATGACATATCCGATAAGGGGTTGACATCCAAAATATATAAAGAACTCACGCACCTTAACAAACAAAAAGCAAATAATCCAACTAAGAAATGGGCAGAGGACATGAATAGACACTTCTCTAAAGAAGAAATTCAGATGGCCAAAAGGCACATGAAAAGATGCTCCACATCGCTAATCATCAGAGAAATGCAGATTAAAACCACAGTGAAATATCACCTCGCACCAATGAGGATGGCCAACATCCAAAACACAAACAACAACAAATGTTGGCGAGGATGTGGAGAAAAGGGAACCCTCTTACACTACTGGTGGGAATACAAATTAGTTCAACCATTGTGGAAAGCAGTATGGAGGTTCCTCAAAAAACTCAAAATAGAAATACCATTTGACCCAGGAATTCCACTCCTAGGAATTTACCCTAAGAATGCATCAGCCCAGTTTGAAAAAGACAGATGCACCCCTATGTTTATCGCAGCACTATTTACAATAGCCAAGAAATGGAAGTAACCTAAGTGTCCATCAGTAGATGAATGGATAAAGAAGAGGTGGTACATATACACAATGGAATTTTATTCAGCCATAAGAAGAAAACAAATCCTACCATTTGCAACAACATGGATGGAGCTAGAGGTTATTATGGTCAGTGACATAAGTGAAGCGGAAAAAGACAAGTATCAAATTATTTCACTCATATGTGGAGCATAAGAGGAAAGAAAAAAACTGAAACAAAAAAAACAGCAGCAGACTCACAGAACCCAAGAACGGACTAATAGTTACCAAAGGGAAAGGGACTGGGGAGGATGGGTGGGAAGGGAGGGACAAGGGGGAAAAAGGGGCATTGCGACTAGCAGACATAATGTTGGGGGGGCACGGGGAGGGTTGTACAACTCAGAGAAGACAAGTAGTGATTCTATAGCATCTCAGTACGCTTATGGACAGTGACTGTAATGGGGTTGGTGAGGGGGACCTGATGAAGTGGTTAGTTTAATAACCATAATATTGCACATGTAATTGTAGATTAATGATACCAAAATAAACTTAAAAAAATACAGTACAATGACATGTATATTTAAATATTCAACCTTAATATTAACATTTTATTTTTCTGAATTACTCATTACCGCAATAAAAGAAGTAGGAAGCTGGCTGTTCTTCAACTAAAATAAAAGTATCTGAAGTTTTATCTCCTGTTTAGAAGCTAGTTAACACCAATTAGATCCATATTTTAGGAAATCAAGATGGGAGAAATTGGAGAGAAGAGGCAAAAAAAATATCTTCTGGGTTCTCTCTGGAAAATGAGAATAGTTTATCTCTTACATCAGTTGTTTTGACCCAAGTTTCTTTTCTGCTAGAAAAACTGTTAAATGAATTCTGAAAGGTCATGAACTATTAGAAATTGAATCCAAAGCTCTTAGATACTGACATCATTAAGGAGATGGTTTTCAAAGATTCCAATGGCACTTTTTCTTGCTTATATAGCGGTTTAAATCAGAGCCAGGCTATCCCGTGCACTTGCAAAGATTCTTCCTCTTCCCAAGATAAATTTCCCTCTCAACAACCTTGAAAATCTTGTAATGGGTGATTCATTACACCTGAGACAAAGGCCCAACTATGGTCATATGTCATTGTTCAAATTACTTCAGTCAAGAGGATAAAAACATTAGAAGGTTTACCCCTTTGCAGACCTCAGCTCCCATCCATTGTTTGCTGACAGGATGATTATGCCGCCGCTTGGTCAGTGCATGAACAGAAATTGTTGCTTTCAGGAAGTATAGCGGGGAACATAAAAACACAGCTACAAGATAGCAAGGCCACTGTGAACAATTTATAGTTGAATAGGGAGCTCTCAAAGCTGTCTTCACGGCCATCTCACAGATGCATTAATGACCTCCTCTTTGAGGAAGTAATATTCTCTGATTTTCTTCTGTTTCCAGATCTATGTCCTCCTTTTTCAGGAAAGACCGTACGAATCAAGAGAGAGAAAAACACTGCAGCTTGCAGCTAAGCCTCTCCCCATAAATTAATAGGCTACCCAAGTCCTTAAGCTGCTCTGCTGACCCCCACAACAACAAGCACCCATGGCTCTTGTATTACTAGACATGAGGGCTTCAAGGGCAAAAAACTGGAAGAGCTTCCAATCCAATGAGGCCACAGAATATACAGAGCTGCTTCTGCAGTGTAGAGGTATGCAGCTCCATGATTTCAGAGGAGGGTGTGAGTGACAGCTCTCTGCACAGGAGGGAAATGTCATGGAAGAGGGGTTCTGTAGGCTGGGTCTGGAAGGATGAGTAGGAGTTCACAGGATGGGGAGGGCAATTCCAAGTAAAAGGAACAAAATCTACCCTAAAAGAGAATAGAATATGAAGTATGCAATGGGCACATGAGTCAGACTGCATTTTCTGCAGATAGCCACTGCAATTTCTACCACTGTGTGACCTATTCTTCTGTGACTTGCATACTCCTTCCAATGAAAAGGTGGGGTTTATGTTCCTTCTCCTTAAACTTGGGTAGGCTTTGAGACTATGGTGGAGGTGACACTATGTAACTTCAAAAGACCATATGGTTTCTGCCTTGTTCTCTTGGGATACTACCCTTTGGAGCCCTGAGCCATGGTGTAAGCAGTTTGACTTCCCATAGGCTGCCTTGCTGTGAAGGAAAGCCAGACTAGCCCCTGAGGAGAGATCAAAGAGGTTCTGAAACTATAGAAAGAGAGAGAGATGTCCAGTCAACCCGCAATCTGTCTCACTGCCTATTTCAGCTCCAGCCAACATTTACCTACAACTACATTGGAGACTTGAGTCAGAACTGCTTAGCTGAGCCTTTTTGAATTCCTGACCTCAGAAATTGTGAGAGCCAATACAGTGATAATTACTCTTTGAAGCAACTAGATTTGTTATTCAGCAATCAATAACTAGAAGAGTAAGTAATTGGAAATGAAACTGGACAGTCTGATTGAAGCCTAAAGAATATTTGGATTTCCTTCACCAAGCAGTGGGAAGCAATCCATCAAGCTTTTAAATCTGTGGAAAGACACGATCAGATTTATGGTTCAGAAAGGACATTCAGGAAGCGCTGGGCAAGATGAACTGGAGTGGAGAGACACTGGAGACAAGAAGAATGCTTTCAGGAATTCTCCAAGTCTAACTGTGCATAAAAATCACTTGCGATGTGGACAAAATTTCAGATCCCTTGAATGCATCCCAATGAGTAAAGGACAGGTAATGGGGAGCTGTTCCTGGGTGCCGTTAGTGCAGAAAAGAAAAGTGTGTTTCTAGTGCACCTGCTGTGTGTCTGGCAGTTTCCTAGGAATCTTGCAAACAGCAGAGTGGCTGGAAACAAGGACTTTGCTAAAAGAGAGGCCTGAAGTTGAGCCCTTACTACATGGTTTGCTACTGGTGTGATCTTGGCAAAATTACTAAACCCGTTTCTGTATCTGAAAAACATGGATATGATTCTACCTTCCGCTACTCACCTAGACATAATCCTTACATTAGTAATTGCTGAGCCATCATAAATTACTGCATACTTTCTCAGAGGTGTTCGCCCTCCAGCTTCAGCTTCCTTCCCTCCTTGAATGCACTCTCTTCCGTTCTTTTACCTCTACCTCCTTACTGACACTCCTCCTGAAAAGTTAGTAAACGATCCTCACTGTGTCAAGTTAAAAGAGCTATTTTCCATTTTCATTTGTTTGCCCTTCACCAGGCTGACTACCCCTTCCTTTTGTAAACATCTGCTTCTACACATCTGTGATGCCAAATGCTCCGGCTTTGTCCCACTTCGGTGGCTATTCTCTTCACCTTCCTTAAGGGGGTTTCCCTCCAACTCCACTTCTAAACTTAAGTGTTCTTCAGCGCTTGACTTTGGTCCTTATCTTCTGGATTTATTTTTTTCCTAAATTGATCTCATTAAGCCATACCTTTAAATATTATGCATAGTCTGATGATTTCCAATTTTTTTCATCTGAAATCTAAATAGTGACTCCAAATTTACAAATCCAAAGGCCACCTACCTGACATTTCCCTTGAATATCTTACAGGCAACTTAACCATAATGTATCCTAAATGGAATCCTTGACAACCCCACCAAACTGACTCTCCCCTTGTCCTATATTGGCATACAGCACATCCTCCCAATTACTCAGTCTTAATACCGAGAGTCTATCTGTTATGGCTGTTTTACTCATTCATCTCAGTTGAGCCACATACAAGTTTAGTCTCCTCAACTTTCAAAATGTACTGAATTCATCAACTTTTCTTGATTCCTACCACCATTAGCACATTCAAAGAATTTCTTGTCCAGACTCTTATATTAAGTTCCTAATTTATAAGTTCTTCTCCTTCCTCTAATCCAGTTTATTCATGATATTATTGAAGAAATGTGATTTCTGTTTTGGAATTAGGAGTTTCACAACTTAATAGCACTCAGGGTCTTAGAATCTGGAAATCATATAATGCTGGACCTGAAAAATATATCTGTATCATTTAATTTATGCATTATATTAACAAGGATAGTCTGAACTATCCTAAAGTAATAATAAGAAATAAAAGTGTCAAATCTCAATGGCTTAGAGCAGCAAAGAATTCTTTCATGCTCAAACAACACAGCCATTATGGGTGGTTGGGGGCACTGCTCTGAGTTATCCCCATTCTAGGACTCATCTGACGGAGCAGACACTGCCTGGAATCTTGCCAGGCACCATGGAGGAGGGGAAAGAAAGCTACAGCAAATCACACACTGGTGCCTAACACTTCTGCGAAGTGACATACATCCCATTTTTTTTTTAGTATCATTAATCTACAATTACATGTGCAACATTATGGTTATTAAACTACCCCCTTCATTAAGTCCCCTCCCCAACCCCATTACAGTCACTGTCCATCACCGTAGTGGGATGCTATAGAATCACTACTTGTCTTCTCTGAGTTCTACAGCCGTCCCAGTACCCCCCCAACATTATGTCTGCTAATCGTAATGCCTCTTTTTCTCCCTTGTCTCTCCCTTCCCACCCATCCTCCCCAGTCCCTTTCCCTTTAGTAACTGTTAGTCCATTCTTGGGTTCTGTGAGTCTGCTGCTGTTTTTTTCTTTCAATTATTTTTTCTTTGCTCTTATACCCAACATATGAGCGAAATTATTTGATACTTGTCTCGTTCAGCTTGGTTTATGTCACTGACCATAATAACCTCTAGCTCCATCCATGTTGTTGCAAATGGTAGGATTTGTTTTCTTCTTATGTCTGTATAATATTCCATTGTGTACATGTACCACATCTTCTTTATCCATTCATCTACTGATGGACACTTGGGTTGCTTCCATTTCTTGGCTATTGTAAATAGTGCTGCAATAAACATAGGGGTGCATCTGTCTTTTTCAAACTGGGCTGCTGCATTCTTAGGGTAAATTCCTAGGAGTGGGATTCCTGGGTTTAATGGTATTTCTATTTTGAGTTTTTTGAGGAACCTCCATACTGCTTTCCACAATGGTTGAACTAATTTGCATTCCCACCAGCAGTGTAGGAGGGTTCCCCTTTCTCCACATCCTCGCCAACATTGGTTCTTGTTTGTGTTTTGGATGTTGGCCATCCTCACTGGTGTGAGGTGATATCTCATTGTGGTTTTAATTTGCATTTCTCTGATGATTAGCGATGTGGACCATCTTTTCATATGCCTGTTGGCCATCTGAATTTCTTCTTTGGAGAAGTGTCTATTCATGTCCTCTGCCCATTTCTTAATTGGATTATTTGCTTTTAGTTTGTTAAGGTGCATGAGTTCTTTATTTATTTTGGATGTCAACCCCTTATCGGATACATCATTTATGAATATATTCTCCCATACTGTAGGATGTCTTTTTGTTCTACTGATGGTGTTCTTTGCTGTACAGAAGCTTTTCATCTTGATATAGTCCCACTTGTTCATTTTTGCTTTTGTTTCCCTTGCCCAGGGAGATATGTCCATGAAGAAGTCACTCATGTTTATGTCCAAGAGATTTTTGCGTATGTTTTTTTCTAAGAGTTTTATGGTTTCATGACTTACATTCAGGTCTTTGATCCATTTTGAGTTTACTTTTGTGTATGGGACTAGACAGTAGTCTAGTTTCATTCTCTTACATATAGCTGTCCAGTTTTGCCAACACCAGCTGCTGAAGAGACTGTCATCTCCCCATTGTATATCCAAGGCTCCTTTATCATATATTAAGTGACCATATATGTTTGGGTTAATGTTTGGATTTTCTATTCCGTTCCACTGGTCTGTGGGTCTGTTCTTGTGCCAATACCAAATTGTCTTGATTACTGTGGCTTTGTAATAGAGCTTGAAGTCTGGGAGCGTAACTCCCCCTGTTTTATTCTTCCTTCTCAGGAATGCTTTGACTATGTGGGGTCTTTTGTGGTTCCATATGAATTTTAGAGCTATTTGTTCCAGTTCATTGAAGAAAGCTGTTGGTATTTTGATAGGGATTGCATTGAATCTGTAGATTGCTTTAGGTAGTATAGCCATTTTGACAATATTTATTCTTCCTAGCCAAGAGCATGGGATGAATTTCCATTTGTTACTGTACTCTTTTTAATTTCTCTTAGGAGTGTCTTGAAGTTTTCAGGGTATAGGTCTTTCACTTCCTTCATTAGGTTTATTCCTAGGTATTTTATTCTTTTTGATGCAATTGTGAATGGAATTGTTTTCCTGATTTCTCTTTCTGTTAGGTCATCATTAGTATATAGGAAAGCAACAGATTTCTGTGTGTTAATTGTGTATCCTGTAATTTTGCTGAATTCAGATATTAGTTCTAGTAGTTTGGAATGGAGTCATTAGGGTTTTTTATGTACAATATCATGTCATCTGCAAATAGTGACAATTTTACTTCTACTTTACAATCTGGATGCCTTGTATGTCTTTGTTTTGTCTGATTGCTGTGGCTAGGTCTTCCAGTACTATGTTGAATAACAGTGGAGAGAGTGGGCATCCCTGTCTTGTTCCCGATCTTAAATGAAAAGCTTTCAGCTTTTCACTTTTAAGGATGATGTTAGCTGTGGGTTTCTCACATATGGCCTTTATGATGTTGAGGTACTTGCCCTCTATAACCATTTTGTTGAGAGTTTTAATCATGAATGGATGTTGAATTTTGTCAATGCTTTTTCTGCATCTATGGAGATGATCATGTGGTTTTTGTTCTTCTTTTTGTTGATGTGGTGGATGGTGTTGATGTATTTTTGAGTGTTGTACCATCCTTGCATCCCTGGGATGAATCCCACTTGATCATGGTGTATGATCCTCTTGATGTATTTTTGAATTTGGTTTGCTAATATTTTCTTGAGGATTTTTGCATCTACGTTCATCAGGGATATTGATCTGTAATTTTCTTTTCTGGTGAGGTCTTTGCCCGGTTTTGGTAATAGAGTGATGCTGGCTTCATAGATTTTGGAAAACGTTAAGGAGAATGGGTATTATTACCTCTATAAATGTCTGGTAAAATTCAAAGGTGAATCCATCTGGCCTGCGTGTTTTATTCTGAGGTAGTTTTTTGATTACCGATTCAATTTCTTTGCTGGTAATTGGTCTTTTTAGGTTTTCTGTTTCTTGCTTGGTCAGTCTGGGAAGGTTGTATTTTTCTAAGAAGTTGTCCATTTCTTCTAGGTTTTCCAGCTTGTTACCATACAGATTTTCATGGTGTTCGCTTACAATTCTTTGTATTTCTGTGGGGTCCGTTATGATTTTTCCTTTCTCATTTCTGATTCTGTTTATGTGTGTAGATTCTCATTTTCTCTTAATAAGTCTGGCTAGGGGTTTATCTATTTGTTTATTTTTTCAAAGAACCAGCTCTTGGTTTCACTGATTTTTCCTATTGTTTTATTCTTCTCAATTTTATTTATTTCTTCTTTGATATTTATTATGTCCCTCCTTCTGGTGATTTTGGGCCTCATTTGATCTTCTTTTTCCAATTTCAGTAATTGTGTCTTTAGACTATTCATTTAGGAATGTTCTTCCTTCTTTAAATAGGCCTGGATTGCAATATACTTTCCTCTTAGAACTGCCTTTGCTGCGTCCCACCAAAGTTGTGGCTTTGTGATATTATTGTCATTAGCCTCCATATATTGTTTGATCTCTGTTTTAATTTTGTCATTTATCCATTGACTATTTATGAGTATGTTCTTACGCCTCCATGTGTTTCTGAGCCTTTTTGTTTTCTTTGTACAATTTATTTCTAGTTTTATACCTTTGTGATCTGAGAAGTTGGTTGGTAGGATTTCAATATTTTTGACTTTACTGAGGTTCTTTTTGTGGCCTATTTTGTGGTCTATTCTGGAAAATGTTCCATGTGCACTTGAGAAGAATGTGTATCCTGCTTCTTTTGGGTGCAGAGTTCTGTAGATGTATGTTAGGTCCATCTGTTGTAGTGTGTTGTTCAGTGCCTCTGTGTCTTATTTTCTGTCTGGTTGATCTGTCCTTTGGAGTGAGTGGTGTGCTGAAGTCTCCTAAAATGAATGCATTGCATTCTATTTCCTCCTTTAATTCTCTTAGTATTTGTTTCACATATGTAGGTGCTCCTGTGTTGGGTTCATACATGCTTATAGAGGTTATACCTCTTGTTGGATTGACCCCTTTATCATTATGTAATGCCCTTCATTATGTCTTGCTACTTTCTTTGTTTTGAAGTCTATTTGGTCTGATACAAGTACTGCAACACCTCCTTTTTTCTCCCTGTTGTTTGCATGAAATATCTTTTTCCATCCCTTCACCTTTAGTCTGTGTATATATTTGGGTTTGAGGTGAGTCTCTTGTAAGCAGCATATAGATGGGTCTTGCTTTTTTATCCATTCTATTACTCTGTGTCTTTTGATTGGTGCATTCAGTCCATTTACATTTAGGGTGATTATCGATAGATATGCACTTATTGCCATTGCTGGCTTTAGATTTGTGGTTACCAGAGGTTCAAGGGTAGCTTCTTTACTATCTTCTTGTTAAGTTATTTTAAAGACAATCTGATGATTCTTTATTTCTTTCCCTTCTTATTCTTCCTCCTCCATTCTTTATATACTAGGTGTTTTATTCTTTGCCTTTAGTTAGTATTTGGACAGTCTGCTTTCTTTGCTATGATTTTATTTTCTCTGGTGACATCTTTTTAGCCTTCGGGGTGCTTCCATCTAGAGCAGTCTGTTTAAGATATCCTGTAGAGGTGGTTTATAGGAGGCAAACTCCCTCAGCTTTTGCCTCTCTGGGAATTGTTTAATCCCTCCCTCCAATTTAAATGATAATTGTTCTGGATACTACATTCTTGGTTCGAGGCCCTTCTGTTTCGTTATGTTAAATATATAATGCCATTCTCTTCTGGCCTGTAAGGTTTCTGTTGAGAAGTCTGATGAGAGTCTGATGGATTTTCCTTTGCAGGTGATCTTTTTTCTCTCTCTAGCTGCCTTTAATACTCTGGCCTTATCTTTGATCCTTGCCATTTTAATTATTATGTGTCTTGGTGTCGTCTTCCTTGGGTCCCTTGTGTTGGGAGATCTGTGGGCTTACATGGTCTGAGAGACTATTTCCTTCCCCAGCTTGGAGAAGTTTTCAGCAATTATCTCTTCGAAGACATTTTGTATCCCTTTTTCTCTCTCTTCTTCTTCTGGTACTCCTATAATCCAAATCCTGTTCCGTTTGGATTGGTCACACAGTTCTCTTAATATTCTTTCATTCCTAGAGATCCTTTTATCTCTCTCTGCCTCAGCTTCTCTGTATTCCTGTTCTCTGATTTCCATTCCATTAACAGTCTCTTGCATCTCATCCAGTCGGCTGCTAAGCCCTTTGATCACTTGTCTCATATCTGCATTGTCTTTCCTCACTTCCTCCCTTAGTTCTTGTATATTTCTCTGTAGACCCATCAGTATGGTTATGACTTTTGTTCTGAATTCTTTTTCAGGAAGATTGTGCATGTCCACCCCATCAGGCTCCCTCTCTCGGGTTGTCTGGGGGATCTTTGTCTGTACCATATTCCTCTGTCTTTTCATGGCAATAGAAGTGGTCGCTGGTAGGCACCACGTGTGTCAGCTGGGAGAACAAAGTCCCTTCCTGCTTGTTGGTCTCCTTGCCCTTCTCCCAGGCCTGAGCTGTTTTCCTGTACACTGTGAGGCAGTCTCTGGGATCATTCCCTGAACTGCCTGTGTGTGGGGTCTCCCTCAGCCTAGCCTATAGCACTGTGGGGGTTTGCAGTTATGCTGGGTGAGTTCTGTTCCCCTTGTTGCCTTCTGGACCTGGTTCTGGGGCTCTTCCCGCTTATCTGAGTGCCCGTCGGGAGTAGATTCTGAGAGGTTATTGTGGGAGGGGCCATTCCTCTACTGTTCCGCAGCAGCGGCCGTCCCAGACCATTTGCAGTGCTGGCCGGGGAGGGAATGGATGGCAGGCTGCTGATCTGTGGGAAGCCTTGGCATGCCTGTTTTGCCAGGCCACTGGCCAAGGGGTCCGAAATTCTGCAAGACTCCGAGCCTGCTGCACTGCGTGCACTGGGACGATTTTGTTCCGCTGTTGGGTCCTTGTCTCTTTAAGACTTTAACCAAACAAAAACAAACAAACAAACAAAAAAACAGAAAGCAAAAAAACAACAACAACAAAACAACAACATTTTAAAAAATGGCACCCGTTTTTCTTTTGTCCCAGGGAGCCGGCTGAGGGGACCTGCTGTCTTGTATCCTGCTCTTCTGTTTCTCTAATCTCTGATACACCGCGCGATGTGTGTCAGTGCTCCTGGCGCAGATCACCAGGGCTGGTTATTTGGCCGGCCTGTGCTTCCACTCCCTCCCGGCTCTGAATATTTTCCTCCCGCCGGTGCGGTGGGATCGGGGAGGGTCCGGGTCCCTCCAGTCGTGGCTTTGTACCCTACCCTTTTCCATGAGATGTTGGGTTCTCGCGGATGTAGACTGGCTGGTGTATTGTATCTTCTGGTCACTCTTTTAGGAATAGTTGTATTTGCTGTATTTTCAAAAATATATATGTTTTTGGGAGGAGATTTCTGCCACCCTGCTCACGCCGACATCTTCCCAGTAACTTATCTATACATCACTTTTAATCAGTTTCTTTGGCCAAAGCAAGTTACATGGCCACATCTAAACTGAAAGGGTACATGCTACAGATTAAGAAATTGGGACCACGAGAGATATGTCTCTGGTAATATCATGAAGTTGATTTATGTCATAGCCAAACTTAAAACTAAGTCTTGGATTCCTTGTCTAGTGCTTTTTAAAATGATAAACAGCAACCGTTTGTGCATTGCTCCCAATAAAATTAATTTAAATGCATTAATAGCAACAGTTTATTTACTTAATATCAAATCCTTGTATTGAGATACTTTTGTGCTCTGCCATAAAACGCAAAACAGACATGTTAGGATCCTTGTCCCTCCAGTGTCATGTACTACCGAATTCTCCATTGGCAAAACACACAAATCTCTCTAACCTTGGTGTTCCTGTTTCCAAAAAAACTAAACCATGTTTTATGCTGGTGATTCTAAACATTGGCTTAAAAAGGGTCAAAAGGTATAAGCAAGAGATCTGGGAATCCATGTATGTATTTAGCACTGTCTGTCTGCTGAATCCATTGGAAATGTATTCACAAGAACTCCAGCTAACAATGGTTTTAGGAAGAGAGGTTCATTTTACCCTCATAACTAGAAGTCTAAAGGTGGATGGCAACTGGCATTGGTTAGTAGCTCAGTGGTGTCAGGGCCCGTGGTTCTCTCGGTCCTTCTCATGGACACGGGGTGTTGTGACTGCTCCCCGCACTGTAACTGAGATCACGTCCGGGCAAAGGAGGAAGGTTGAAGCTGGTGTGACAACAACTTTTATTAGAGAATCAAAAGCTTTCACGGAATCAACACACTGCCCCCATTTCTGGCACGCTATCACTAAGGTCTCATTTCCAGGACTGGGAATACACAGCCACCCTCAGCAGCAAGACAAACTGGACAAATAGGGAACAAAATTATCATTATGATTGGCCAGACCTACTGCTGCTTTGAACACAAAAAGGATTCTGTTGGCAAAGAATGGCAAGGGAGGTGAGAGGATGAATATTGAAAAAGCAAATAACAGTGCCCACCCCAGTCATTAATTGATTAAAAGATAGTTTTGAAAGAATTTTTAAACTATTGTGAATAAACAATATACATATTTACTACTGAATCCATAGTAGCTATGTCATGTATCTTCTCAATTGACAAAACTTAAAAATACAATAAAGCTACTCCAATCAGTTCAGCTATAATGCTTGTTTTGAAAACACAAATTTGTTCTAACAAGATTGATATATTAGGGAACTGTTGGAGCACAGCACAACTTTACATTTGCTGATGGGTGATTTCATCCACCTGAAACCTTAGGTGAATGCAGAAAACTGTGTCCAGATGCCCTGAACCACAAAGGAATACACAAAACTCACATGTTCACCCTCCAAAATTACTCATGACTGCAGTACACTGTCTGGGTATAAGCCACTCTCATCCTCATCAGCTGGCATACGTGTCCATCCGATTTCAAATGCTGCTTCTCCCATCACTTCACTATGACCCATAAGCTGTGACCCTTCTAAACCCTACTTCTACAAGAAGCCTTTAGTTCCTTTCCAGTATAAAGTGCCATATTTAATTACTAGAGTGTTTATGCAGCTCTTAACCATTCGTCACATGTAAAATGATGCCACCATGGGTCACTGACAAAGGTTTTGAGTGCTGTGTCCCTGACCCCGTATTTCCCCCAAATCCTACCTATAGCTTTAATTGTACGATTTTACATTAGTACTGTATCTAAATAGTGTATCTCTGTTAATTACTAGGTGAATACATACATACTATATATATATATATAAAACATGTGTGTATATATATAATATTTATATATAATATATATAAATATATATTTATAACATTAGAATATAATTGAGACAGTCTTAACATGAATCAGAAAAGCTCATTTTACATCCAAGTGGTGAATGTGCCTTTAAAAGCATTTGTTAAATGTACTTGGGGGGGCTTGTTAAAAAAAAGACTGTCCATTATATTAATAAAATCCATTTAATATGCCAAGCTATATATAGATGTCTCTATAGTGGGTGAAGATTTGTCATTTATCTTTTAAGCTAATTATGCAAATTGCATTCAGCCCACACATCTTGAGTTGGAAAAATGTTTTTTAGCTCTTTTTATTCATTTATAAACCTTGTCTAACAAGAGTTCACCACAATTGAGAATGGGCCGCAAGCACAAAGCTGAATTTTGGCAGTACCTTTAAAATAAAAATGAACCTATTTCTCTCCTGAGGGTCTCTCTTTTCTTTAATGAGGGCATACAAAACACTGAGCACATCCCCAGAGCTTCTGAGAATTTCCCCCTTGAGAAATCTCAGTAAATATGATGAAAAACAACTTCAAAAAAATTAATGACAAGCCCGTCACTATTTGCCTTTCTTCTCCCAATCCTTGCTCCTGTCCTTTCCACTTTCTACATGTTTCTTCTCAGTTTCAAACGTTTTTCCTGCTCTTATTTTCCTGAGGGGAGCTGCCTTTTTCTGGCACTATCTGTGGAAGGGACAGGGAAAAGATCTCCCAGAAATCACATGCTGACATACTGCTTATTTTCCTAAGGACCAGGACTCGGAAGAACAAGGCTAGGACTGTGAAAGGATTAAGTTCAGTCAAGGGCCACGGGTAAAAGGGAGAAATCAAAAACCTCCAGGCCTCTGTGGACATTACCTCCTCTGGTGCCTGCTGCCAGACCCCAATTAAGTGTGAAAGCTTGTTTCCTCAGGAATGTGGATCAGGGTTTTGCAAATATGTTTTTAGTAACTGATCTTTGAATGTTAGGTGTTTCAAGGGGGAAGCATGACTTTGAGGACATGCAATACCCTTTAAATGGTTCTATACCCACTGTTGTGAGGCAAATGCAAATTCCCATGGCCCCACACTAAGTCTGTGGCTCACATGCGGGTGACTGCAGCTGAAGGTCACACACAAGCCCATGTCTGAGGGCAGGCAGGCAGCGGGCCACCGGCAGCGTCCCAGGGCGCTGTGCACGCCCGTGGGCACACACCAAACCTGTAAGCTGTGGGCCACACTCAGGAGCGCTCCTCTTCCTCCCTGCCTCACCCTGTTCTCTTTCTTTTGCCCCAACCCCCAGCCCTCACCCTGCACAATGGGGTTTTGTTTGTTTCTGTGGCATGTGACAGGGCAGTCCCTGCTTTGCCTAGCTCTATGCTGCAGGTCTCTCAGGTAACAGGTGGCAGCTTCCCTGCTGAATTCTCGGCATAAAAAAGAATGACCTCATAGGGGTGGAACTCTGGGACTCTGTGAAGGTGGAGTCACAGCCAGGTGAACCCGGAGGGAGGCTGTCCAGTTAGAGGGGGGCAGTCAGACTGGGTACTTGTGGGGACACACCAGCAACCAGCCGTTACCTGCAGGCCTCTGAAGCTTGTCTTTGCCTTCGATGGAGCCAAAGGAAGCCCCTGGGAAAGAAAGCATGAGCACCAAGAAAAGAAATCTGACCTTCTTGAGGCCCAGGCTCTATATGCTGGAGAGAAGGAAGACGGACACTGTGGTTGAGAGCAGTGTTTCTGGGGACCACTCTGGTTCCTTGAGGAGAAGCCAGTCTGACAGGACCGAATACAACCAGAAATTACAAGGTAACCAACAGGAAATCAATTGTCCCAGGTTACTGCACTCCCAGCTCTGTTTCTCCTACTTTTCCATTTGCAAAGAAATCACTTTAAGGCAAAGGAGAAAATCAAATATTACTTCCTCTAAAAGGAAAACAAAAATTTTTTAATTAAAAAATAAAATGAAAGTAAATGTTTTTCATAATTATAGGAAAAATGTATTAGGTGCTTCAAGAGCAAATTCTGAATTAGTCTTAATATTTTTTTTTCTGGTGAGCATAGTATTTTTTTCTGCTACCTTCTCCCCCTCCTTCTCCCTTCGCTACCCAATTTAGGAAGTCAAAGCACTAGGAAGCAAATGATTTAGAAACCTACAAAAGAGAGTTCACCTCAACAGATAGGTGTGCAGTGTCACACCATGAGATCTATCCAGGTAATTGTATTGCCCTGTGATTGCGGTTATCTTAAATAGGGGCTTGAAACTACAATCAGGTTCGTAAAAAATAAAGAATGTTAGAGTCATCAGGATGCTGTAATAGGATTTGTTGTAAATCACACTGGTATTCATTCCTTTAGAGTGACTCGAATAACATCCAAATATGGTAAGGGATGCTTAGCATGCTTAGATTGAATGACTTCTGAGGAAATAACTTAGTGCGCTTTGTGATGCTCGTAAGATAATTTGGCACAGTTATCATAACACGTCCTATTTCAGGCTCTGAGTGTCTCTCCCTTCCCATCCACTCTTTTCCTCCCTTTCTCCTGAAAGTCATTTGTTCTAGTAAGCTCCATTTTGACACTGATATTGGGCACTGTTTTAAGTATCCTCTGCAGTATGTTATGAGAGCCCCAGAACCCATCTCTCCTGTTGAGCGCACCGTGCCTGAGCGCTCATAAGCCCACGGAGCTCCGTCACTCCAGACTGAGGGGCCACGCTGAGGCCAGACGGGCAAAGGCGACAAGCATGCTCTTAGCACGTCTGTTTTCCCAACATGGACTTGGTTATGCAAATTAGTTAGATTAAATAAACTCAATAAAATGCATTTAAATTAAATCGTTAAATATTCCATTATGATTTAATACTTTTAAACAATTCTGATAGCTCAGGTTTAAAATGCACAGTTAAGCCTTATCCTGGGGGAAGGGGTATTGATCTTTGACATTAACTTTTCTCAAAGTGATGAATACATTGGAAAGAATGCAAATTTTAGAGTCATATACATTCGGTTTCCTGGCTGTTCAACTTACTATCTATAAGATTTGGAGCAAATTACTTAAAATTTCTGAGCCTCAGTTTCCTTAGTGGGAAGATTATACATACCACACAGTGTTGTTGAGAGAATGAAATTAGATAATTACATGAAACACCTAGTATTTTGGCTGACACATGGTATGTGCTCAATAAATAGTATTTATTTTTATTTTAGGAATAATGGGTGTCATAATGATAGCACAGGGCTTGCCCTCTATTGATCCAACTTTACTAATCTACTAATCAATTTCAACTCTTATTTGTCCTTTGATGAAGAAAGCACATATAGAAACTCATGAGAATGCACTGCTTTATCCCTAATAACATGTTCGTATTGTCTGAGATTCACTAACTCAGCACTTTTGGTCCAAATTTCTCACATGAAAAGTAAAATGGAAACTACTTTTTGCTATTCACTTCCTAAACTTAAGTAAAAAAAATAAGTCTGTGGCTGAAAATACAGCAGGTGTTTGTTAGCTGCTTTGCCGAAGAGCTCAGGCTTCCGTGCATGCTGCTGGGTTTGTGGCCCTCCTGTTCTCTGTTGGGTCCTAGCTTTGAAGGTGGAAGAAAAGACTCAGGAGTTAACCCACGTTCCTAGAATTGTCTGTACCAGAGAAAAATCATCAGGGAGTATAGAGGGACACATTGGATTTGTAAAGATGGGCTGACCCCCTGATAAGTAACATTTTTAGATGTAACTCTTAATAAAATCCAAGTCTGATATCTAATGTCTAATAGAGCTTTTAGTATGATTCTTCCGTAACTGCTCTGGCAACAACAGAAGGCATTTTCTCATTAATGTTCAAAGCAATGTTCTGTGGTCTGCACTCTGGTCTGTAATATACCTGTCATTAGGCAGATGGGTCCTAAATCACCCTAAGAAGCTCTTTCTTATCACAATACCAAGAGTTTTTTCTCTGCCTACCTTGGAACTGGCAGTTCCCTGGGAGGCATTGAATGAAGACTTGAGCTGGTTAGAGGCCTCTGATAGATGGCCCGAAGCCATCAGAAGGTCAAAGTGTGCTTTCCAAGTTTGGAAAGCAGCCCCAAATTATGTAGCTGGTAGTCAGTGCTGTATTGCTATCTGAGTAATACAGTTTACCACTCTGTCTCTGCAAGCAAGTTCTGGGAAATCTAAGATCTTTCTTTGATGCCTCTGGGATTGTCTCTTAACTTGTACTACTCTGTCTGCTCAATTTCTGGCTGACATCACTTTAGTTGTGTGAATCCTAAGTTGTGGTTTTTTAAAAAATCATACACTGCATGACAGCTACTAGATTAAACAATAGAACATGGTGCTGATGAAAATGTCATTAAATCTTTTTAGACGACTGTGATCACATCAACATAGTCATTCCTACTAAGCCTCAAGTTGTACAGTAACAGCCGATGCTGGCCTACTGTTAGTGGCTCCTTTATTCCTTCAACACATTAGTTCTGTTAATTGGCACTTACTGGATATTTCTATGGTGTGCAAAAACAGACTGTGCCAGGAATTACAACTATAAAACCATTAGTAAAAAATATCTGACTTTTACTCCAAAGAGGCTTAAAATCTCATTGCAAAAGATAAGACAGGTAAAGAAATGCAGCAAAAGTGGCATGAGAGAAGCCAAGGTAGGATAAGCAGGTCTACAAAGAGAGGAAATGGTCTATTTGGGACTGGGTGGAGGTTAGAAAACATTGTCATTAAGAGATAAGTGCAGAAGGGAGAAGGTGTAGAATGAGGAGACAAAGGCATTCTAACTTCTTCATTGTACTTTGTATAAAACTATGTCATCTGTTTCCTTGCTCATTGCCTATTATTGACTCCCATCTGCTCCTCTCTCATAACCCCACTTCATGAAAGAGACCCTCTGTCCTGTTAATTCTTCCATCTCTGCCCTTGGATTCGTGCCCACGACCCACAAGCACTCTGTGACCTTCAAGCAGAAGGAATAACTTGAATGATCGGGTCTAGACAGGGAATTAGTGTGAGAAAAGTCAGCAAAGTTTGAATGGGAGCCCTTGTGTCTTCATATGCAGGAATACACCTCTGCATTAATAAGATGTATCGTCAGTAAAAGAAATAGATGTATTTGAGATAAAAATGTACAGAATAGAAGTCTATGTTATTCCTAGCTGTACCTTTCAGAGCACACCAGACCATAATGAGCTCATCCCTCTTCCATTCATGACAAGAGTTTAGCTTCCAAGCTAGTTCAGCTCCTCATTGCCATTGCACTGGGAGCTACAGAGACAGTGAAGCAGAGGAAACTTAATGGCTGTGCTGTTAAAACTCTTTTCTTTGGGAAATGGTTTTGCATATAACTGTATGAGTGAACTCTATGTTTGAAATGTACCTTATTTAAATAGGCATGCATGTGTGAGATTATCTACTTACTGTATGTAGATAGAGTTGTGTGTACACTTGAGACATATTTCTATAATGATTAAAACTTTCTATAAAAAGTTTATTGAATAACACTTAGCAGCCTTTTCTGAAAACCCTCCTTGATCGATATCACTGACACTATAGGTTTCTTCTCAGTGTGGGTGCTATGGGGTGACCGTTTATGACCCCTCCCAAATTCATGTATTGAGGCCTAATTACCAATGCAATGGCATGAGGAGGTGGAGCCTTTGGGAATTAATTAGGTCATGAGGGTGGAGCCCCTATAAATGGGATTAGTACCCATAAAAGAAGAGACAGGAGAGATCTTCCTCCCTTTCTCTCTGCTCTCTGTCCTGTGTAGCTCTGAGAAGCCAGCCATCTACCAACTAGAAAGGGGCCTCCCCAGACACCAGGTCTGCCAGCACTGTCATCTTGGATTTTTCAGCATCCAGAACTGTGAGAAATAAATGTTTGTTGTTTAAGCTACCAATCTATGGTAGCAAACCAAACTGACTAAGGTAGTAGGTGAGTTACTTTTATCCTCTATGACCACATTAAGCCTCTGGTTAGTTTTTTGGCCAATGCATATTTTTGCTTATCAAGTATCAGGTGAAAGAGACTAGATGGGTAAAATGTTCCCTTTGCTAAGAACACAAGTTATCACTTCTCTAATTCATAATAGGTCCGTGGCGTTTTCTTTTTGTGCAAAGCTTATCCTATCATCCTTATTAAGAAAGGACTGATTGGTTGTGTTTATGTAAGCCTAAAGTTTTCTTACTCTGGTGATAATAAGGAACCACTCTACCACATGAAGTGAATACAGAATAACCTGTTTTGCAGTATGAGGACAAAGGATTACATAAATTAGATATGGTAAAATTATAGGAACATTTAATCTGCAAAGATTTTTAAGAATACAGACCAATTTGTAAGTGAGAAGAAGGAGTTGTTACCACTGGAAATTTGGTGATTTTTGTTCAAGGCTTAATGGAAGGTGGAATGAAAATTGTCCCTCTCTCTGTGCATACTCCTGTACCAGTTCTACAAGCCCTTTCTGGTCCTGCCTGATCCTTGAGTATTCAATAACTTCTTCCCCTTTACCTGCCTCCACACACCCTTTAGTAAAATGGGAAGTTCTTGAGTCAGTAGTGTAACACCAACACAAATAAGGTGGGTGTCCTACTTTGAAGGGCAAATCTTTATAAAGGTCAAGGTGCTTTCGAATCTAAGTAATTTCTGTCTGATGACGTGCATAGGAACCAAAAGGAAGTATGACATTTTACTTTTCTTCCTTTTCAGTAAAGACATTTTGCAGTTCTTAGAAGATCCCTCTGAATCAAATATACTGTGAGTCGCATAAGCCACGGAAGTTTGAGCTATTCCACTACGACCCTGTTGTGACAGGAAAATTTATTTCTCCTGTTTGACTGATGCGACTCTAGAGAAAACTTTCCTAAGGGTTGAAAATCCAGCCTCTAATTGTATTTTTTTTTTTGTCTACAAAATTTATGGGTTTAACAGAACATGAGATGAGAAATCAAGAAGGAGGGGAAAAAATGGAAGGAAGAAAAGGAAAGTAGAGGGGGGAGAGGGAAAGAGGAGGAAGGGAGAGAACTCAGATGTACTAAGCACAAATAGAAATGTACTTCCAAATATCGATAGAGAGTTGACCCTTACAACACAGGCTTGAACTGCACAGGTCCACTTATATGTGGAATTTTTTCAATAAATAATTGGAGAAGTTGTTGGAGATTTGTGACAACCTTAAAACACACTTTATTTTTTCTAGCTTACTTTGATAAAAATTCAGTATATAATACACAGACATGTATTAATCTACTGTTTATGATATCCGTAAGGCTATGGGTCAGCAGTAGGCTATTAGTAGTTAAGTTTTTAGGGCGTCCCAAGTTATAGTCAGATTTTGGACCATGCAGAGCTCAGCACCTCCAACCCTCGTGTTGTTTCAGGGTGACCTGAAGTTGGGAAAAAGATGGGTGAGAGAGAAGCATTCATGGTACATTCATCTTTGCTTCTGGTGATACAGGAAAGGAAAACACCTCTTTTCATGGAATTACTTTTTCTTGATGACATAGTTGTATTGACTTGAGTATTTTTGTGGGTGTCCATTTCCTGGTGAAAGGGAAATTATTGCAAGAATGGCTAAACTTGTATGCAATGCCACCCTTAGAACCAGGCATGACGTGGCTTCGGGTTGTGCCTTAGAGCACTGCCCTGTGGCCCTCTCGCCACCAAGCAGATTAGGAGTTCCTGGCGCCAAGGTTGCTGACTACCTGGGACCCCTACCCTCATTTCTAGACCAAGTACGGGGTACCTGGGACACTGGCATTTTCTGTTCAACAGGCCCCAGTACTGGCTCGAGAAAGGCCTGGTAGACCTCCGCCCATTCCTTTTTCTCATGGCAGACTATGGTTCCTGGTGTGCACACCCTACAGCCCAAGGGCAGTTGATTAGGGAGATCAGTCTGGGGCTTAATTATGCTGGGGTGTTCCCACCTCACCTACCAGGCCCCTTGTGAGGGGTAAGGGTGCCCTAAGGCTTCCTGCCAGATTTGGGAATGAAACTGTGAGGCACCTAGGAAATCTAAATTTGAACTTAGACTTCTAGACTGTTATGAAGGTATATTTATCAAGATAGAAGGATATAATATATTTTATTTAACAGTTTGCCAGCTTGATTTATAACTTTCAAATATGTAGACATGGTATGTTGGCCTCTGTCTGTACATTCAAGGGAGGCTGCTTATGAGTGGTTTTTAGCTGTTAACCTATGTTCAAGATATGACCTTTCTTCTACACAAGGTTGTGGAAGGAGAGCGGAAAGGGAAAGGGGAGACGGAGTGACTGTCATCTGCTATCAGCTATGCTACCCCAGGGGCTTTCCCACACTGTTTTTTAATCTCAATACCTTTTCACTTCTGGTTTTATAATTGGAAAAACCAGTGTGTAGAGAAAAATCAGTAGAGAAAAGACTTTTCCTCTACTCTCCAAGATTTGAGAGCTGAGTCTATGAAATAAACTGACAACAGGCAGATTGATTAACAGGAGAAAAGGTATACAAATGTATGAATTTTTAAGCATGTGCCTGGTGGCATCACAGGAAAAAAAAGTGAAAATCCAAAAAATGGTGTGATTTGGAGCTTATAAACCATCTTATTAGGGAAAGGAAGGGGAATATAGGCCGTTTAGGGAAAAGAAAACAAATTTAGGAAAGATAAATGGGCCCTTAGAAGAACAGATGGGACATATGATAGCCTGTGACAAAGTCTTGTCTGGCCGTGGTGTTGAGCTGTGGTCTCCTCTCCTGTGGGAAGAGTCAATGTTCCTTGGTTGATGAAACCCCCAGGGAGGGGATTTTTGGCAAATGAGTTCATTTTGGAGTGTCTGTCTTTAGGCAGATAAAAGGGGTACAAGGAAAATCTCCCTACATATTCTATTTTTCAAGTGCCATCAGCTCAAAATAATCAATAAGCCAAAGTGGCATATTTTGAGGTGGCATGTCCTGAACTCCTTCAGGTGGTAGAGCTTGGATTTGAACTCAGGTGCTTTAACCATTTTCAAAACAGAATGCATCTACTTCATTGACTTAGTAGGTATTCTATCTGTATGGTTTATTAGTAATAAGAAATCAGCTTGAGGGTTGCAGTACATGCTCTATAATGGGATGACATTCCCCTGCTACTATGATAAATCTTGACCTGCTAAATCTTTCACTTTGGAATATACATTTATTCTTTGGAATTATTCTGACATTACCCTTGCTGGAGAGTTGCTGTCTAATAAATGCTCTTTCTGTTTAATTGTTAGGAAACAAATTCACAAGTTTGGTTAAGCACACCTGCCCTATAGCAATAGCTTAATGATCTCCATTTCCCACTTCCCTGAATACCTTGACACTATTTCTTTACTCTTATGCCTGTTGTCATTTATATATTTCCATATCAATAAAACTCAATGAAAACAAAGAGTAGAAAACCCTATATTATACCAACAGTGGTAGTGATGGTGGTGATGGTGATGTACTCATGTTGCAAATGAAAATGGAATTATTCTGGAAACAAGCAGCTCTTTATCAGGATAGGTATGTTTCAATAGACTTCTATGAAGTCAGCCTAAATTGTGAGTCTTACCTTAAAAGCAGCAGGAAAATAGAGTGTTATGATTAAAAGCTTTTATCCCATGTTGCTCTGAACAATGTCTTTCTTGATTAATGAATCAGAGAATAAATAAATACTCTAGCATACCTGCACCGAAGCCCTTGATAGAGAATGTAATCCTGACAGTCTGACATCCAGTTCTTATTCAAAGAAGAAAACAAAGGTCATATCATCTAGCTACTCATTTAAGCATTAAGCATCATTGTAGACCCTCAGAGAAATTGTGTCTCCTGAATGCTTCTTAATGTTAGGGTTCCAATGTTAGTACAGAAAGCCGTCACAGATTTCTGCTTCTGTCTTTGCATGTGAAATAGCTGATGAAGACATTGTTTACCTCTCTCAGTGTCATCAGGTTTTATTCAAGGAAAGACTTTGGCTCCTCTTAAGAATTATAACATGTCCCCCTCCGAGAAAAAAAAAAGACAATTTACTATATTTAGCTGTCTGGAGCTTAGAGTCAATTTGTACCCAATGTCTGGCTTTTATGTTAGCTGTTTTCCCTGCTTAAAAGTTTCTTCCCCCAAATCTCAGCAAGAATGGATTCTCGTCACTAAGGTCTCTGGTCACCTTCTGGGAGATTCCTCTTATCATCCTACTTAAAGAGTTTAGGGGAAGAAAGACTTTTCCTTCATTCTTTTAGCTTCTGTGGCTGGCACCTGTGAGCTGAACTATAACACAGATTAACAGGGAAAAAACATACATTTTATTTGATGTTGATACTTTTAAATGGCATGGGAGGCTTTATAGAAAGAAATGAAAAACCCAAAGAAGCACTTAGATCCAGGGACTTATATACCATTTTAACAAAGGGTCATAAATTGTGGAGATGTGACAAGACAAAGGAAAAGGGTTTGGCCTAGGGATGTTAAACTGCGGGAAAGTGAACAGGAAATATGAGCAGGAAACACAGTAGATAAAGGTGATTTTAGTGAGGTTTGTTTGTAGGGACTCATCTTGATATCAGCTCCCCATCTCCAGTGATAGGAATGTTCTCCTCTTCCTGATAAGGGCATCTTTCTCAGAGAAACTGGACACCTTGAAGGGCAGAGGGCCCTTCCTGCATCTGCTATTTCTCAGTGACTTTCAGCTCAAAGTAATCAATATGCTAAAGTGGCATACTTTCTGGTGTTATGTTCTGACTCTCTTCAGGGCTCTTAGGACCACCTATTGCTCTCTGAAACTCTGCTATTCCATTTTGTTCCCTCTCTTTTTCATTTGAATATAATTCTCCTTGGGGATAGACATTTAGTCTTATTTTAACACTTAAGCAGTACCTATATATGGGAGATGCTCAGCTCAGTGACTACGTACTCAATGACTAAAAATACTCCAAGACTAGTTACAACTATATTGGTCCTTATCATTGGTAAATTTGCCTTTACAATTCTGTCATTCCTATTTCCCCATTACTTAATTGCATTCAACTCTGGGATCAACTGCTCTAAATTCTTTTCCTGTAGAGGGAGAGAATATAAATAAATACTTTAATTAAATAAGAAAACAGAAATAAGCTCTTGGCCAAAGAAAATGAGATCTCCCTTTTAATGCATTTACTCAACAGGTATTTGCTATGTGTTCATATGTGCCAGGTTTGAACTAGATCTTGAAGATATAAAAATAATCAGAAAGAAAACTGTCCATTGAGTGGGACAGGCAGCGAACCAGTAACTGTAGCAATGTAATAGGTGCTTGAGATATGGCTACAGATGGGTTGCAGAATCTGAGGTGCAGGAGGTTTACTAGGGAACGTTCTTGTGACCACCTCTTGTGGAAGAGAAGGAAAGGGCACAGGACTGAGAAAGCGAGAATGCTTCCATTGTGATCTGACTGCAGTGGAAGCTACAGCCAACTCTAAAGTCCATTTCTGAAGATGAGATGATCCTTCAGAGTTGTGCCCAGTGGTGTGAAGGACCCGGGCCTTTATATCATCCTTCAAGTTATTGTATAGGGCCACCCTGGGAAGGGGGACGACTTGAAAGCTGCTCCTATCTGACACAATTCCTGAAGAAGGTCTCTCTGCTGGTGGGACTCCTAGCAGCTGGGGCAAAACATCCTTTATTCCTAAAGGACAACTGGTCAGCTCATCAGAGCATCTACCACATATTACACTGTTATATTAGAGACATAATGAAGCAATATAGGACTTGTGATGACAAAGAGCTTAGCGGTACCTCTAAGATGTCAAAAGTGGAAACACTGAAGTCGGAATCTTAAAATCGAACTTGAATTTCGCAGCAAGGAAGGGTAGAGGGCATTCCAGACTGATGGATTAAACATGTCCGAGTACATGGAACAAGGTAATAAAACTTAAAACTGGTTTTCCTGTTCAGGGATTCATAAATAAAAAAGATGGTAGTAACACCACTGGAGACTATGGACTCTTCACACAGGTACATTATGTCACCTATGCTCCTCACAACTTTGCAAAGCAGTTATTGTCCTGACAAGGTTTTGACAATATTGGATCCTAACAAGATCCAAGGAAAAACAAAAAATAAACAAACAAAAGTGTCATTGTCATAGATTTACAGATGATAAAACTAAGGTTGAGAGAGGTGTAGGCATATGCCCAGTTGTCACACAGCTAGTAAGTGTGAAGACAGAATTTTACCAAGGTCTGCTTGGCTCCAAGGTCCATGCTTTTTCAAACGCCATGCAGTCTCCATTGACCCAACCTTAGTTTTCAGTAGTAGTACCTGTTTTGCAGTTTATTTTTAAGGAAGCAGCTGATTTTGATAAAATTTTGAACAATACTTGAATACATCAAAAGACCCTTAAGATCTACCAGTACGTTCATCAAAAATCTTGAAGTAAATGGTGACCAACAAGCGTTTTCCAGTAGCTGTGTTACTTTATGCTTTTTCACAAAATGTTTTATGTGGATGGAAGTCAGAAAGATACACAATTGCAACGAGTGGGTGTATACTTTATAGATTCACTAGAATATTCCACCCTAAAAACACAAATCTGATTATTTGAATTATTTAGTCTTTGAAAACTACTCCTCATCACTCACAACAGAGCACATGGAACAGCAGGATGAGGATGTACGATGCAAAACTGGGTCTGAGTGTCAAAGTGAATTGCTCCTCTGCTTAATACCCTCAATGCTTTTCCAGGCTCTACGGCAGTGGTATTCAAAGAGAGGTGCAGACAGCCCAGGGATTTTTTTAAGGACGATTCATTATGAAAAGGAAAAATAAGTGAATTTTTTCATCTTATCCTTTGAAAAAAATATGTATTTTTTAGTATTCTCTGGGAAGCATATGGTACATTAATTTCATACATGTATCGGAGGTACCTGCTGAAAACAGTTTGACACATGACCAGAAAATTTGGGATGAAATTCTGATACATGCTACAACATGGATGAAACTCCAACAAGACATTAGAAACTTCAAGACATGATGTTAAGTGAAATAAGACACAAAAGGACAAATATTGTATGATTCCACTTACATGAGGTGCCCAGCATAGCCAAATTCAGAGACAGAAAATGGAACAGTGGTTGCTAGAGGCTGTGGAAAGGGAGAATGGGGAGTTGGTGTTTAATGGGCACAGAATTCCAGTGTGGGAAGATGATAACATTCTGGAGACTGACGGTTGCTGATGGTTGCACGACCATGTGAATGAACTTACTGCAGCTGAACCGTATACTTAAAAATTGTTGACATGGTAACTTTTACATTATGTATATTTTACCACAATAAAAAAATTGCAGTTTGGAGACCTCAGGTTACAAGATTAAAACGATACAAGGCTTAACTTACAGCCTGATTCCATCTTTCCATCCTCATCTCTGGCCTGAGGGACAGCTGCATGGCAGACTGGCATGCCTGGATATGTACTGTTTCCTCAGCCTGGCGTGCTCTCCCTCATCCTGGTTGCTTTAGAAACTCTATTCCTCTTTCCAAGTCTTTCCTTCTGAGTTATTACATCCCAAATATATTTATGTGATCATATCCACTATGCATGTCTCCGATTCATTATTTACATGCCAATGTCTCTTTCCCTTGATTGGACTTCTTGAGGACAGGAACATTTGTATCTTCAGGACCTATGAAAAGGCTGGTCTGTCCTCAATAATCATGTTTGTCAAGTAAGTGAGTGAGTAAATGAATGAATGGATAAACAATAAATGGGTGGCATGAACACCCTGAATGAGAAAAGGAGGCCCTTCCCCACGGTGGGTTCCTTTGAAGCCAGGTCTTGATCACTTGTTCAATGACTTCAGTGTCACAGATCCTGGGGCTGGATCTAACTCAGATGAGGGAATTCCTTAGCAACTTTTATCATATCTCACAGTTCTCTTCTCTATATTGTGTTTCGTTGGATCACCTTATACAATTCTGCCCTCATTAATTAGCAAGCTTCATGATGGAGGGCCTGTAGGTTATTCACGGGAATATAATCTCATATATTTACAATCTGATATGGGTAAAGAAATTAAATTATTTTGCTCTGAGCTAATGAAAGATTCTAAGTAGTGATTTTCTCCTTTTCTTTGTTAGCTAAATCAATATACATCTAAAAATACAAATAACATACATGAAAATCCTCTCCAGAGTCTGACTTGCTCCTGAATGCCACACCAGTCAGACATTTGGGATTGTCATTATATTAGAGTGGTGCTACTGTTTTTAAAATATTTGGAAAACAAAGCCAATACTTCTCTGACAAAATCGAAGCTTCACTATATTGTTGTTGCAAGTGAAATTTTTTAAGTGATTTTTCATACATAGAGGATAATCAACATATAACTGGTTAAAATTTTCTTTCAGTGAATCATTAATAAAATAAGATTTTGAACTGGCATAAGCATATCAGAAAAGTTCAATTCCTGTATCTTTTTCACTATATGAATATGTAAGTATGTACAAAGTCGCAACAACAAAAATAACCAAACCAAACACTCAAAACACAATTTGATCTGATTTTCGAGATGCCCTTCTCCATGTTTATATTTGTGTTCAAACCTCATGACTCTTCTTGGCCTCTGATCACATCAGGTGTGATGAAAGCCTGTTCATATACTCACTCTGTATACCATGTGCATATATGCAGTACACAGTATCGTAGACTCAGTATTCTATAAATGCACACACAGGTGCATGGCTCTGTGTGTATTTTGTGTACAGTGTTTGGAACCTGTAGCCTGAAATACTTAATTAAACTGAATGAAAAGAGTCTGTTTCCATTGGTTGTGAGGAAAGCTGACCCTGTTCCTCATTGGTGTAAAACATCTAAAAAATAGAGTGTGGTGTACTCCCAGACCTGAGCCAGTGTAAAGATGTTGGCAATAAAAAAGGGGGGTGAAGCAGTCACACTCAGATAATTTGACCACAAATCACCTTAAATTTATCTTTATCCTAAATTCATGCACATTGGCACACTGATACGTATATTTTTTAAAGAAAACAAAGATGGGAGCAGTCCCCACTGCCGTACCATGACTCAACAATGACCTTGTTAGTGAGGCTTTCTGTGACTTAATCTACACAACAGCCGCCACGACCCGCCAGCCGCCGTCTTTCATAATGCCTTATTTCTGTCTGACATGCTGTATATATTTCTTTATTAGTTGACTTACCACTTCTCTTTCATCACTAAAATGTAAGTTTCATAAGAGCTGAGGTTTTTCTGTTAATGCTGTATTGCCAGCCTGTAGAACAGGATTTCTTGACGTTGGCATTACTGAAATTTTACGCTAGATAATTCTCAGTTGTGGGGTGTTGTCCTGTGCATTGAAGGATATTAGCAGCGTGCTTCATCTCTGCCCACTAGACGCCAGCAGCGCCCTGCCCCCCAACTGTGGCGACCAAAAAGGACTCCAGACATTGCCAAATATCCCAGGTGGGGGCAGGGTGGAGGGACAAAATTGCTAGTTGGAACCATTGATTTGGAAAAATGCTTGGCACAATAACCACTCAATAAATACTTGTTGAATGAATGAACAAATAACTAAAATCATTATCTCTCATCCAGTCAAAATTTTGCATTCTCAATAATAGAACCATTGCAGCAGAAAAACTGAATACATTGAGGACTATACCAAGTAAAGCTCCTTTTCTAGTCAGGGCTTAAAATTTGTCCCCTTTCACTCAGCTCCTCCTACTAAAGACTTTAAATAAAGACATTTCCAGAAAGTACCCATTTAATTTAGCTCCTAAGAGTTTTGGCTGCACTATGCTGCTTGTTGCAGGAGCCTGTAAATTCCTACCAATGCCACATAAGTATTTTTCATGCCAGGTAAGCATTGTTGAATTCCTTTTTGAAATCCACTTCTTCACTTTCAGTAGCAATTAGCAGTCAGAGAAAATAAATTACATGCCCTTCAAATGAGCATAAGATATTTCCCTGCCCCAATGCTGAGCTTTCAAATTCAGAGCAGTGGCAGGTCTGCTCCTTCACGTTTTCACTTACTACTTCATTGGCTCCTCTCCAAGACCTGTCTGACATGCAATTATTTTCAACCTATTTCACAAAAGGCCTGTTCCATTTATCTTTCTGTGGGTCAGATTTCCACTGAAAATGATAAAAGATTTTACTGTGTGAAACTTAAGTCAGTAAGGTTCAACGCAATGCTAAACCAAGGTTTTTCTGCATTTATGAGGGCAGAAAGGAAATACAGAGCACAGAAAAGAACAGAAGAACAATTCATATCGTATCTGGTGGTTTGGTAGTAATCTACGCGCAATAAAACCCTAGACAGAATTATGGGTGGTGTTTACGCTGTATGGGTGGAAAAGGAACTGGACAGATGGGGTATGGAGTGGGGGATGGTCAAAGATCTGAACTTAATTTCTGACTCCATTATTTAAAGTAAAAGACTTACCCTCTTTAGAAACTAACTTCCTTTTTTATAAAGTAAGATAAAACTAAGTAGACTTTATCACTTTATCTCATTATCCCCATTGTTCCGTTTCTTTAAATGGCATCACTACCCAGTTAGCAGTCAGAAATCTATGAGCCGGCTGTGACCGCCCTTCTCTGTTACCCTCTACATCAGTGGCTCGCTGGTTCATGCTAATTTTATCTCCTAGATTCCTCTTGATCTATTCAGCTCTCTATAACCTCTTGGCAACTAGACTGAGCTTAACTGCCTCCATCCCTCCCTTCACGACTAGTCTGTCCAGGGCCATGTCTACTTCCCTGTCTCCCTGCCTTCAGGTTTGCTCTCCACCCTCTTCCCCCAAATCTGGTTCTACTGAGGCCAAAGAGCACCTGATCGAGTCAGTCCCCTGTTTAAAAATTATTCATCGGCTTCCCTTTGTTCTTAAAAATTCCAGATTCTTTAATGAGGCTCTCAATGTTTGTCTCCTGATAATTTCTCTAGACTCATTCCCTTTGCCACATGCTCTAACATTCGTACTTCAGTCACACCAAGTTTTCCAATCTTTTTTTTCCTGCCACACCTTTGGACATGCTATTCCTTCTGTTCAGGACACTCTTCTTCTTCACTAGTGCCCCTCCCGTGCCGATTCCACATACGTACCACTTCTCCGAGGGCCTGACCTCAGGCTCTGCTATGCTCCGCAGAGTCCCAGTTTACTGTAATTATATTTGAGTGCCAGCTTTTCAATATTGACTGATGTTTTAAATTACAAAGTGATTTGTTTGCAGAGTCTTTCTAGAACAACTTTCTCTTCAATTTTTTACAACTGCCTCATTCAACTAATTCAGCAGCACTATTTTGGCAACTTGACTTTATCAAATCATTTCAAAGCATAAAAGCAGTTTTTGTAGAAACATGCACACTCTTTTACTCTCTTACTTCATCAATTTATGTAAGTTTAATTAATTAATATAATTGAAATAAGGAGTGCAACTGACAATCAGGTTTGCTGTTGAACACAACCAATTCTTGGAACACATCAAATTAATCATTAAGTGGTAAGTGCAGAGACATTGGTTGGTATGTTTTAGGGAGGGAATGCAAAGTACTGACTTATCCTTAGACTTTAATAACCTATCTTTACTTCTAGATTGTACATTTCCTGACAGAAAGAACTGTTATTCTATTCACTAATGTATACTCTACATAAAGCATAGTACCAGCTCAAACTCAGTACATACTTTTAAAAATGGGCATTAAATCAGATGCAAGGTTTCTTTAACCCTAAAAACTAGGAAATTCATAAAATTGCTAACACCTTCAAATTCTGATTTTTTTAATTCTTATTTAATTGGGACCGTCTCTGTGGTTGTGATGAAATTATGGATTAGTTTAGGGCTGGGTCTTGCGTTTTATTTTTCTTGTGTTTTCCACAGTTAAGCAACTCAGCAGATTGTTCAGTAATTGTTGCATGGTGTATGTGTGCCTGCCTAGGCTGGTCACGGGAGCCTGGGGGGAGTGTAAGGGACATGTTGTTAAGCACAACCTTAAGCTTGGTGTATGAAAATTATCCAAACTCTTCTTTGTTAAGAAGTCAGATTTCAATATAATTAGGGAAATAAAATTCCATAATTATTTATTGGTAGTCACTGATAAATAACATCACTTAGGCTTTAATCCAAATGAATAAGGACCTAGAATTTTAAAAGTAATAATGACCTGTGTACTTTAGCAGGACATATATGCTATTTTAGTTTTCTTGACCTTTCAACTTTCTTGAGAAGTACAGCATTTTCAGTGAACTTCTCAGAAACTTATTTGCATGTGTCATTTACCTTCAGTGTAAATGGGAGAGAATCAAAATTTTTAAATTCAGAGATGTATATTATGCCAAACAGCATGCAAAGGCTATAACCTCACTTCCTATGAATTCAGCCTGAGTAGTAAGACTGCATGTTAGGTCCGGTACTGAGCTAACTTTGTACAAGCCCTTGCTGTTTTCTAGAGCCCATCCAGAGCCAAGGAGGGCAAGGTCCCGAGGGATGCTCAGTCTCTCCTCCCACCCGGGGAACATTTCCAAGGCAAAAAAAAAAGGAAAAGCAGGTGCAGCATCTGAATGAGATACAGAAATAGGGCAAGTAAATCGTGGCCATAAAAATAATGAATGACATTTTTTTGAGAGGTTTCTGTGTACCACACACTGAGTAGAGCAATTTTCATGCTTTATCTCAATTCCCACAACCTCTTAGCAGTGAGCAATGGTTAAAATGCAGGTTTCGGAGCCAAACTGGCTCAGGTTTGGCTCTGTTTACTATGGTGTGACCTTGGGCCATAACCTCTGTGTGCTTCAGCTTCTGCATGTAAATAAAAGGGAATAAGATATGTACCACACAGTGTTTTGTAAGTATGGAAGAGCTAATAACAAGACAAGCTCAGTATACAGCATAAAGGGAGCACACAAAACTGTTAGGCCTTATTATCATTACCTTCCCTGCGGTTCTTAATCTTCTTCTACAGATGAAGCGATGTACTAAAGCCAAAGGAGTTGGCCACGGTCACACAGCTGGTAGGTGGCAGAGTCAGAGCCCAGCCGTGTGTGTGTCTGTCTAGCACAAGTCCACTACCTGTAACGCAGTGTGCCCTGATCACAGCAGAGACCACCAGGTGGTGGAGGCGGAGTGCCCAGGCTCCAGAACTAAGCACCTCTGGTCTGAATCCCAGCACTTCCGCATACTCTGTATGTCACCGGAGATGTTTCATTTAGTTACGTTCACTGTATTTGGTTTCCTTTTCTTCAAAATTAGAGTAATAGCCCATTTTTAGAGCTGTGAGGAAGACTTTAGATTACGTATATTTGTAAAGATGGGTATCTAATAGGTACTTGATAATGGCTTCTCTTATTGTAGGCTGTCAATATGTTGTTACAGTTGAACTGCACTAACAGTGTATAATGCTTTAGTATCAAAAGCAATTTTTAAGAATATATTCTTCTATAAAGAAAACATGGTATATACATACACAGAACATTATTCATCATTAAAATGGAAGGAAATTCTGAAGTACTATAGCACCGATAAAATCTGAAGACATTCTGCCAAGTGAAATAACTCACACACACGAGAACAAATATTCCATGATTCCACTTCTGTGAGGTATCCATGGTAGCCAAATTCAGAGACACAGAAAGCAGAATGGTGGTTGCCGGACGCTGGGGGAGGAGGAAATAGGGAGTTATTGTTTACTGGGTGTGCAGTTTCAGTTCAGGAAGATAAAAAAGTTCTGGAGATGGATGGTGGTGAGGATCGCACAACAAGGGTGAATGTGCTTAATGCTGCTGAGCCATACACTTAAAAACAGTTTACACAGTCAACTCAGAGAAGACAAGTAGTGATTATACAGCATCTCACTATCCTGACGGACAGTGACTGTAATGGGGTTGGTAGGGGGGACCTGATGAAGGGGGGAGTTTAATAACCATAATATTGCACATGCAATTGTAGATTAATGATACCGAAATAATAAAAAAAATAGTTTACACAGTGTTATGTACATTTTACCACAAAATATACACCCCCAAAGGAAAAAAAAACAAGGAAAAAAGACTATATCCTCCTATAAGAGGAAAACAATGTTATTTAAATTATTAAAATAAGAATGAGAGTCTTAAGGTCAGCTCCCACTTCTTTAGTAATATTTTTGATGTTTTATGTTGAATTCCACCAGAAAGTCTCTTTAGTCTTTATATTTTATAAGAGCAAGAGGGCACACATGACTATTCTTATCCACAACATATGTTCCTGTTTGAATTGGCAGGTGAGTATTAATCAATGCAGCTATCATTTCAACAATACTGTCAGAGGAAAAATAATATTATCATGACACCAAGAGAACATTATACACATTACCTTGAAATAACACTTTTGCCAGGAAATTTGATGCAGCGTGCATGTGGTGCATGATAGAAGGAAGCCAAGCTAAAGCACATCTGTCATGTGCGCTGCTCATAATATACAGCCCAACCGCCTATGGGATGCAATGGTATAATTAACTATGAAGGTCATTCCGTCACCAGTACAGTGCTTCAAACAAAGATGTATTCAGTTATGCTGTTTACTCTATTTATACTTCAATTCCTCATTTTTATAAGCTCTCCTTTCTATGTGATTTTTTAAACTCCCATAAGGTTTTTTTTTTAAGAAGAAAAGGTCCATTTTCTTTAAATTGCCTTGCACTTCAAACCCAAATTAAAACCATTTCGAATTTTAAAACATGACTTGCTTCTGACATAGAAACTTTTTCCTATTTTTATTTCCATTACCATAATAAATGTTAAATTTGGGGGAAAATTTTTTAATATACCCAGAAGGCCTGTTCTATTTGCATCTGTTTCACAGTCTTACTACATTTCATACTTACTGTAGTTCTTTTTAATCTCTTGCATTAGTTCTGCCTCAATAAAATACCAGCTCTAATTAGTCACCTTCATCTCCCTCCCTTGGGTTACATGAGACCCTCCTGGAGAAAGGAAGGAACTGTTGGTCTCAGATCTTTGCTCTCCTGCAAGTCCTTGTTTCTTTCTCTAGGCACAATAGTGAATATTTGCCCCTCCCTGGTCTCTCCAGAGAGCACTTAAACCTCAAATTACTAAGATTTCTAAACCTTCAAGCAGGATCCTGTTAATTGTTGAAGATTTTCATCAGGATTTGGGAGAGAGGGACTCTTTACAACTGTCTCTTATATATCTTGTCTTCTGCTTTCCTGAGATGTTTGGATCTTGTTTTCATATAAATGGAATTCTTACTAAGGTAACGCTTTTCAGAGAGATTACAAGGGTGACTACTTTTCAAGTTCTCCTGTCTTTATCCTAAAATATAAATAACAAGGAAGTCTAGATCAAAATATTTGCCTCTCAAAATTCTTTACACATTATCCCGTCTTCTAGAATCCAGTCACACATAAGAAATGGAAACCATGTCCTAGTCTCACCCCAGTTTTTTCTTTCAGGAAGCTTGTAACTAAAATTAAAGTTTTCTCTTTATCCTTGGAATTTAGAAATTTCTTCTGTTTAGGTGTACTCCTTAGGTGAAAGATAAGTATTTCAGGATAGAAAGACTAGAAAATTTTTTCAATTTCATTGATTACAGCTTCACATTTGCTTATTTCTCTCCACCTGTTCCAGTGTCCTTTCTGGGTCAATCTTCCATATGATTTACCTCCCCTCTTCATTTCCATCCTGTTCCTTTTTGCCCTTCAATCTTCCATTTGGGACCATTTGACCTCTGAGTAAAGCATATCCTATAGAATTACTTTTGATGAGGATCTTTTTGGGGTAAGCTGAGATTTTCTTTTTCTAAAATGTGGTCTTTTTAGCATCATTTTTGAGAAAGTTTGGCTGGGCATACAATGTTAGGATCGCTATTTTCTCTCAGCCCTGAGGGTATTCATTTACTATATTCTAGCTTCTATCAGTGCTGCAGTGAAGGAGCCATGAGTCTAATTATTATCCCTTTGTAGGTGATTTGTGTTTTCTTACTGTTTGCTCTTAAGATCTTCTATTTATTCTTATTGTATTGAAGTTTCAAAAATACTATGTCTAGATATGGTTTTCTAATTTTATCTACTTTGTTTGGACTTCATTGTAATTTCTGATTCTGAAGATTAGTGTCTTTCAAAAATTCCGAAAAGTCCCCAGCAACTGGTACTTCAAATATTGGCCATCCCTAACATTCTGTGTTCTACCCTGTGGAACTCTAATTAAGCATTTGTTAGATCTTCTCATTCAATTATCAATATCCCCTAACCTTTGTTGCATATTTTATATCTCTTTGCCTCCCTCTGTTGTATTTGGTATGATTTTTTTGGCTCGATTCCTTAATTCAGCTTTGTATAATTTACTATTTTCCCTTTCATTGAGGTTTTTTTTATTCCAATGAATTTTGAATTATTATGACCTTTATTTTCCAAAGTTGTATTTCATTCTTTCAAAATGTACTTGGTTCTCTTTATAGCCTTTTGTTTCTTGCCTATAATTTCAAGCTACTCTTTGTTTCTTTAGAACTATGAAACACACTTTTTAAAATATCTCTAGTGTTCTAGTGTCTTAAGACTTTGTGGATATAATTGTGCTACTTTTTTTTTCCTGTGTCTGACTCATAGTATTTTGTTTCCTTGTGTGCTTTAGGATTTTTTTGTGATCTCATTTTCTGGCTATCTGTGGGACTTATTTGAAGCCTGAATTGAAGTTCTATTCAATTTCAGTAAGTTTTGTTCTCAATTTCCTTTCTTCTATTTTCTTTCCAAAAAAAAAAAAGACGTCTGTAGTTAGATCTTTTTTTTTTGGTATTGTTAATGTACAATCACTTGAACAACATTATGGTTACTAGACCCCTTATTATCAATCCCCCCCCACATACCCCACTACAGTCACTGTCCATCAGCATAGTAAGATGCTATAGAATCATTACTTCTCTTCTCTATAAATACTGCCTTTCCCATGTCCCTCATCGCTGCATTATGTGTGCTAATCGTAATGCCCCTTTCCCCCTTTATCTGTCCCTTCCCACCCATCCTCCCCAGTCCCTTTCCCTTTGGTAACTGTTAGTCCATTCTTGGGTTCTGAGAGTCTGCTGCTGTTTTGTTCCTTCAGTTTTTGCTTTGTTCTTATACTCCACAGATGAGTGAAACCATTTGATACTTGTCTTTCTCCACCTGGCTTACTCCACTGAGCGTAATACCCTTTAGCTCCATCCATGTTGTTGCAAATGGTAGGATTTGTTTTTTTCTTATGGCTGAATAATATTCCATTGTGTATATGTACCACCTCTTCTTTATCCATTCATCTACTGATGGACACTTAGGTTGCTTCCATTTCTTGGCTATTGTAAATAGTGCTGCAATAAACATAGGGGTGCATATGTCTTTTTCAGACTGGGCTGCTGCATTCTTAGGGTAAATTCCTAGGAATGGAATTCCTGGGTCAAATGGTATTTCTATTTTGAGTTTTTTGAGGAACCTCCATACTTCTTTCCACAATGGTTGAACTAATTTGCATTCCCATCAGCAGTGTAGGAGGGTTCCCTTTTCTCCACATCCTTGCCAACATTTGTTGTTGTTTGTGTTTTGGATGTTGGCCATCCTTACTGGTGTGAGGTGATATCTCATTGTGGTTTTAATCTGCATTTCTCTGATGATTAGCGATGTGGAGCATCTTTTCATGTGCCTGTTGGCCATCTGAATTTCTTCTTTGGAGAATTGTCTGTTCAGCTCCTTTGCCCATTTTTTAATTGGATTATTTGCTTTTAGTTTGTTGAGGTGTGTGAGCTCTTTATATAATTTGGATGTCAACCCCTTATCAGATATGTCATTTATGAATATATTCTCCCATACTGTAGGATGTCTTTTTGTTCTACTGATGGTATACTTTGCTGTACAGAAGCTTTTTAGTTTGATATAGTCCCACTTGTTCATTTTTGCTTTTGTTTCCCTTGCCCGGGGAGATATATTCATGAAGAAGTTGCTTATGTTTATGTCCAAGAGATTTTTGCCTGTTTTTTTCTAAGAGTTTTATGGTTTCATGACTTACATTCAGGTCTTTGATCCATTTTGAGTTTACTTTTGTGTATGGGGTTAGATTGTAATCCAGTTTCATTCTCTTACATGTAGTGGTCCAGTTTTGCCTGTAGTTAGATCTTAAATCATTAATTTTCAGTCTTGCTGCTTTTCTTATATCTGAACTTAAGGCCATGCATTTTCTATAAGCAATGCTTTAGCTACATTCCACAGGCATGTACTATTTTCTTATCTTTCAGAATAAATATTTTCTATTTGCTGTTGTGATTGCTTCTATGGTCCAATAGTTATTTAGTTTTTCTTTTATTCTAAAATAAATGAGCCTTTAAGTTTTATTCTTGTTATTTATTTCTGACTTAACTGCATTATAGTTGTGGTTCTTATGTACTGGTTCTATGATGTTTTATGGCCTATAATATGGCATATTTTCATAAAGATCACATGTATACTTAAAAAGAGAGTGAAATCTCTAATTACCGAGAACAAATATTTCTCTACTAACTGGCCTGTTACTGAGTTGTGTGTAATGCCACTATTATGGATGATCTGTCAAATTCTGCTTATAACTCTTTCACTCTCTGTGTTACCAGTTTTGAAAGCATGTTATTCAGTACACAAAATTAAGACTTTCATATTTTTCTGATGAACATTTTATTATATAATACCCATTTTTATTTTACCTTCAAGTTAATTTTGTCTAATATAACAATAGTTTTACCATCTTCCTTTTTCATTAGTATTTGCTCTGTACCTCTTTTTTGCTTTTTACTTTCAAACTTTCTATGTGCTTATGTTCTCTCTTATAAAACAGCACATAGCTGTTTTCCTTTTTAACCCAATTCTGTGATCTGGTCATTTATGATGATCACTCATACATTTGGATCTACCACCTTGTATTTGTTCTTCACTGTTTTCTGTTTTCTTCTATTAAATTGCTTTTTTAAATTTCCTCATCACATATTTTTCTTTTACTGGTTTTGAGAATTTATATATTATTTCTTTTATTTCAATGACGGCCTTGTGATTTTAATGTACATTCTTAATTGAAACACATCCCAAACTCATGAGTGCCTTTCCTTTTCTGCAACACTACAAAGATGTTTAAATGCTTAAAATAGTTATGAGGGGCCGCAGTATGCCAAGCAGTGCTCTCAGTCGCTCGTCTCCCCTCCTCCAGCCTCTCCCTGTCCGTTCCACCTCAGCCACAGTGGCTTCCTTCCTGGTCCTTGAACAGGCAGTGCCAAGTTCTCACCTTAAAGCTTTGCACTGGCTGGTTGCTTTGCTGAAAACCGCATACCCCAGGTGTCTGCATGACTCTCTCTCACCTTCCAAGCCTGTGCTTGATTTAAGAGCTTCCCTGCTACCTTATTTTAAATTGCACATCTTATGAGAACTTCCTACAGGCCTTCATTGCTTTATTTTTCTCTGTACCTCTTATCACTTTAAATAACATGTTTATGTTCTTCCCCAGGTTTTTAAAATTCCATGAAGAAAGAGATTTGTTTTTTGTTTTTGATGTTTTTTAAACTGGGGTATCTCCAGCTCCTCTGCACTTTCAGGGCAAAGTAGGCCCTTAATAATCATTTGTTAAATGATCAATGAGTCCAGGCCCTAAACCCCTATGAAAGCCAATCAGTGACCCTGAATTATTAGGGACCCCCCCCTTTGTTCTACCACCACTCAGAGCCATGGCCTGAGACAGATCATTTTACTGATGTCTCTCCCTTTAGATCATTATTTGTACTACTTCACCATTTCCTGAATGCATTTCCTTTCTGCTCCTGCTTTATGCTACTTACCTACTCAGACCCCTTGCAGTTCCAAGGCCTCACCCAGATCCCATGGCCACCACATCTCGACTCCCCATTGCAGACAAAGTCCTCCTCCTCCTAGTCCACCAGCGTCTCCAGGGACCCCCAGGATACTTGGTGGTTTCAGCCTCCCTTAATTCCCTGGCCTGTGCTTAAAATTTGCCCCAGCTCTCAGAGGATTTCTTACACATTTTTGAAGGCTCATTCATTCATATAAAACATTTCTTTAGAAGTTTCATCTAGTGTTTTTGAATGTCTCTGAATCTCTACCAGATAAGTTGGGACCCCTTCTCCATGATTTGTGAAATACGCCTGGGTGGCCTGCCTTCCTCCTGTCATTGTTTCTCCTCTTCACTGTTGTCCCTGCTGCCACGCTCAGAGCCCCTGCCACTTGGGGAGCTGCCCCCTGCACGTGCTGAGTGGCTGCTTTCGGAAACTATTACTAAATTCAAGACAATAATGCACCAGACCACAAGGACTGTCTGGTTTATTTTTAATGTTTATCTTATTGAAAACTTTTGCCTAATCTGACACCTAACTTCCAAGTGTGATTTTTCTGGCCTGTACTGTAAACCAAACACTGAAAAAAGGCAAAAGCCTGTATTGAAAGAAAACATCCAACTGACAATCTGATGTTTATTTCTTGGGCTGTTGCAGCATAGACAGTCTATGACTAGTAGGTGGGGAAGATTAGGTGAAGAACACTGAAAGGTGAGAGGAATTCTACAAGCAGCGATTCAACGTTCTTAAAAACGGTGATCTGAACAAGTCGCCCTTGCCATGTAAGGTAGCATTCACAGGTTCTGAGGATCAGAATGTGGACATCCTCGGGAGGCCATTTTTTCTGCCTACTACAGTGGGTAAGAATCTAAATTATAGAAACCAGGAGAAAGCATGTCAGTAGTGGAAATGTAAATTAAGTCAAGACCACTAATGTCCAGGAGATTTTCCAAAGCCCAGAAGCCTGTCCAAGCAGAATTAACAATAGATTAGAAGAAATCCATGAGTGAGACAAATGGCTGAGGCTCAAGGACGTGGGTGTGATTTGACATTAGTAGAATATCCTTAGCTTAATGGCACTCGTAGTCTTTCAGACAACATCCTCAAATGTATCTGTGCTTCTCCTCTCTGGAATGGCAGAGAGCTCTTCATGGAAGAGGAAGGCTTGAGGCATGTGTCTTATTTCCCGCTAGAGCTGCCTCTTGGGCTTCTCCTTGAGGATGGAAGTAATTGGCATTTTCTATCTAACTGTGGGATTTTCAGTCTATCTAGATCATAGGCCACCAGCAGAATATCATTTTTAGGTGTTTTCTTCCATCCCTCCTTGTAGACTGGCTGACTGTGGTCTGAATTCATATCTCATTTAAATTATTTTGCTGAAAGTGGCAAGAAATAATTTGTCCATACCAAGATTTTGATTTTTTTCTACCATTTCCCTTAATTATATGCCTTGGTATGCAGAAATATAGACTTCCCACTTTGCCACTGGATAGTAATGGCCACCAACTCTCCAGACTACAAAGTCCTTCATATAGCCTTCCTCCCCTACTAGGCCATTTTCACATTTTAGGCTACATTACTTATAGTCCTTGCATTTCCACATACCAAAAAAATCCCTATCAGATAGGAATGCATTTTCCTAAGAGCAACAGAAAAATGTGGCTTAACACACAGAAATTCACATATCTCATTTAAGAAGTCTAGGAGAAGGGAGGCTTTTTATATCTTTCTATACTGCTGTCTATCGTGTGTGGGTCTTAATCCCCATGACTATCACTTTATGGTCCCAGCAAGGCCACTGCAGCTCCAGGCCTCACATCCACATTCCAGGTAGGAAAAGAAGGCAAGAACCATGAGGGGCAGAAGATGGAAGAAGGCACATCCCAAACAAGGTTTCTTTCTTACAAACTCCTGGAAGCCCCTCCCAGAGATCTCTGCTTCCATCTTACTGGCTATAGTGAGCTATAGGTTGAAAAGGAATTTAAGAAGTAAGCATGGTTTATTTTATGAAAGACAAAGGGGAGAATAGACACTGGGCAGACAAATGGCAGTGTCTGACAACTACACAGCTATTATAAAGAATAAAGATATATGTGTATATGTACTTACAAAAAAGTTGCCTACTCCATACTGTTAAAACTGAAAAAGCAAGTTGCAGAAGAATATGTATCTATATGAGCCTATTACTTAAAAAAATAAAATAAAACTGCTATTTGCATGTTTGTATGTGCCTGGAAATATTTGGGAAGGTTATATGCTAAACTGGGATACAGCCCATAATACAGTGGAAATTATATTACAGCTAATAAAAAGGGATTATAGCTAATAATACTAAACATTTATATATTATCTACTACAATGCCAGGCACTGTCATGTTTAACACACATTGACTCGTTTTATCTTCACAATCACTTTGTAAGGTTTTGCTTTTAAAGGTTATAAGGTAAAAGTAAATCACTTATAAAGGTTAAAAGGTTATACAATGAAACCTTTATAAGGGTTTACTAATGTTATTCTTAATCTACAGATGAGGAAGCTGATGAGTGTAGAGTTAAATAACTTGTCTGTGGTCACAGGTCTAATAAATGTTAGAGGTGGAGTTTGAACACAGGAAGTCTGATCCAATGTCTAGGCACTTAGCCCCTACAATGCAATATATATTATTTTATAATTTGAAAAAATAAAACAATTCCATCTCCTCAAAATCTTCCCTCAAACAGCAGCAGCAGTAGGTTCAATATAAAGCAGGAAAGTGTAGACCAACTCTGAGCAAAACCCGGCTAGCAATGAATATTGTCTTCAATGCTCCCCGACGACACCCTAACTTTGGGTACTTTTTCATCTTTCTACGAGGCCAGGGTTCTCCCCCATATACCCAACCCAGGAAAGCTGCTCAGGATTCCAAACCCCAGCTTCCCTCTGACTTCTCTGCCAGAGCAGAGCCCCCTATTTTTTTGCCTCTACCTCTCCCAACTGGACAAAGCTGTCCACCCACTTCATACATTTTTCTTGACATGTTGATAACTATAAAATAACAGGATAACTGTGGTGGGAAAGTCCCAGAGTACAGAGCAGGGAACCCTATCATTCCCACGTCTATGGAAATAATTAGCATTGATGTTGTTTTAAAGATCCTAAGGGGCTTCCTCATCCTGCTGCTCACTTAACTCAGTCTTCATGATGACACTGTGATGGTTCTCATTCTTATTTTCCAGATGCTCTGTGAGGGTAACAAGCCTATCCACCACCTTCTCAGCTAAGAGTGGCAGAGCTGATCTCAAGTCTGATGATCCTTCCCCAAACCACAGCACCCCCATCCCCCACTTTTAGATAAACTTTCTTGGCAGGAATTTCCACATAAGTTACCAGCGAAATCTGTGGGTAGAATGGTGAAATTTCACCAACACTGATGGAAAGATGGAGCTTGAGGGTGTAACAAAACAGTGGGTGGGTGAGAGGGGTCAGTACATGGTGCTGTTCTCATACACAGGGACATGTTTTGGTTACAATGATCCAAATGTCCTCTTTGTCTCAGTTTCACTTTGGTTTTGACATAGTCTCAGTTTATGCTAACTACTGGAAAATATCCATTCCTAAAGTTCTATTTTTCCTTTCCTAAATCCTTAGCTCCTCTTTTGCTTTATTAAAAGATTATAGCCAACTGCTGATGTGGATGATATATGTGGGTAATATTCATATGCTACAAATAGTTGCATATGTAAAAACATAGCATGACTAAAAGATAAATGTTTTAAAGGTAGAGAAGAACCTTATAAAAACAAAACTTGTACCCACAATGCATTGCAGGAGTTAGTTGGTTATAGAAATGCAAATATAGAAAATGTTTACAGACCTGACCACAAATGATGCAAGTCAAGTCTTTGTTCCTGCAATGAACTTGAGTCAAAAAAGCAAACAAGGGTGTCTCATAGGGTTGCTCAATGCCAAGTTCTCTGAGAAGGTTTTTATACTTGAAGGGAGAATTTTCTGAAATTGAATATCTTGACTGACATTTTATTTCCACCACTGTGACCTCCTAACTCAGTTCTCAACAAGTTGTTAAGCAGTATTAGAAAAATCTAAGCAATTTTTAATTGATAAAATCTGAGGTACATTTAAAGTGGAGCAACTGGAACATCTGTGAATAAGTTAAATTGCTAGAGTAATTGAGTCCTGAGCTATTGATAGAGTAAAAGGACCCTGAGAAGGAATTTTAGGGATATTTCTTTGCCAAAGTCCAGGAAAGACTCCATTCTCCTTGCCAGGGTGACAAGATAATTGATACGTTGTTTTCATAAAGCACAAAAAATTTAGAAGGGCAGACATTGATCACAACGATTTTCAACAGTATGTCTCTTATTTTCAAGGGATACCACCCTCACTGGTCCGCAGCTCTGTGCTTGTGAGGTTTCTTTCTGTGCACTATTTCATATATCCCAGGAGAAAAGCACCCCTGTCATTCCCCATCTGCCTTCTGTCTTGCAACCTCCGCCCTTTTAGAAGGAGCAGCCAGAAGGAGCCTCACAAAGGTCAGGCTGAGTATACAGCCTGCTCGCTGCTCACTGCACCTCTCACCAGTGACCAGCCTTCCTCTCTTTTATATCCAAAACAATTCATAGTAATGACACCTGATTGTAACTTTTCCTGTCAAATTTGGGATACTGAGAAGCATGCTTTTCTACTCTCTAGTAAAAATATTACAAATTAGCAAGCATCCAAAATCTCTCATAACATTGCTCAGGATGTGAAGGCTGCAGAACACCTCATTCTCTCTCCTTGTACAGCTTCTCTCTTCTTAGGTAACTTATGTAGATTATTTCTTTGGCACCAAATGGCCCACGCCTTGTAAAACCATGTGCTCTTAGATGCCATTGGTCAAATGGTCAAATTCCTTCTTCCCTTATGAAGGAAGAATAGTTACGGGTCCATAGTGTACTCACCTGCAAGTCAAGATCATCCATAGACCAATTTAGCTCACCTTCTGAAACAACGCTGGGATGACCTGCAGAGCATCTTTCCACAGATGTTTGATTATTGAGCCTCTGCCGGAACTCCTGAAATTAGCATGCCAGAGAGAGAGGACTGCTTACTATTTTTGAAGTGTCTCTTCACATTCTTAGAGCAATGTTTTTATGTTGAAACATTAACTCCTCTAGTATAATGTTTTTCCAGTTGTCTCAGCTTTTTTTCTGGACTCAGCCAAAAGAACATTCTCTCTTTACTTGTGTTTCCACATACTGTGACATGTACACATTTTTCCTGTAGAGACTCTTTACCCTCAAGAAGTGGTGTCAGCATTGAAAATGTCTCACATATCAGTTACTAGAGTCATATTAACTTTAAAGGAAATAAAATTACTCCTGCAACCATAGAGATGAAAATGAAAATTAAGTTTGTGATGACTTTAAGTTTAAAGCTAATTCACTTACACACACACACACAGACTCACACTGCCCTGCTTTCTATCACTGCTCTGATTTCATGTGACCTACTGTGATCTAGTTTGTGGCTTCCGGAATTTCACATTGCCATGGAAGCTCATCCCTGAAGATATTTAACTTCCTTTTACATTATACTTTACATAAAACCTTAGCTACATATGAGGCTTCCCATTCACCTCAACATCTCCTCAGCACTGTGATTTTTTTAATTAAAAATTCCCATTTGGCATTCAAGACTTTTGAAATAACAGTGCATGGTACTGAAGATGAGCCATGAAAAATCTCAGCTGAAACTTATTTTACCCACTACTGCCTCATTCCTCATGGATTCTGCTTATGAATTGAAAGAAAAATCCCAATCATGTGCAATTGTTTTCCATTTCATTGAAGTATACACATTACCCACTGAGACTGAGAAGCAATTATTTTTAATAATGGGGACAAACATGGAAGGTGTTCTACTTGGTAATTAAAAATCTTTCCTTGAGTTAAAAGCAAATGTGTCCAGAAGTTCTGAACTGTTTTTTCTATGTTTAACCTCTAGCCTAAAGACCAGGTTTATAGCCTAATATAGTAAATATTAAGTTTATAGCCTAATAATATAAAATATCCCTAATATAGCAATGGAATATTTTAAAGACCGGCCATGACACTCAAGTATCATTTTAATGACTTGTTAGAAGTATCCATTCTCACGCCCCTCCTTGCTCATAGTTTTATAGGATTCCAAGCTTAGGGGGCACCACCACACATCACTTCCTATGAACACACAGTGAAGACTCTCTAAGCCTTTTCCTTGCTAAAAATAACCCTGCAGTGGCACCATTTGTAATGAAGGAACAAGAAACCTCAGACCATGCCTCACATGTACATGTCTTCCTTGAACAGAAAAGATGACTCCACAGGCCGGGGGTTCTGCAGCTGAGACCTTAACTCAGGAGGAAGAGCATCAGATGCAGAGAATGATGGCAAAGCGTCTGAGGATCATCAAGGAGCTGATGCAGACGGAAAATGACTATCTCAATGATCTAGAGCTGTGCATTAGGGAAGTGGTTCAGCCCTTGAGAAATAAACAGGTACGTGCAACTTTGAGGTTCCCGCCTACCCCCATCCTAAGCAGGATCACCAGCACCGTGAACTCGGATCCCCAGGTGCGCCAGCATAGCATCACTGCCGTGAGCGGGAAGTGATGGGCCTTCTTCCCTGAGCCCCTGGGTCTGCTTTGGCAGAAGGCGCTATCATACTCATGCTGCTTGTGTCAGCAGAAGGACACCCAGAGACCCTCAGTTCGGCCAAGGAAGCTGTATTTGAAAATATGGGGAAAAGGATGTTTACAGTGCTTGCCATTTTGAAATTTCTATGTATTCTTTCTTGGATTCCTATGGAACCAGTAACAGATGTGAGCAAGAGGTTCTCAGCAGTTTAGGAACAAAGCACTTAATTTGGATTAACGATGATCGAGGATTCAGTGAAAACAACAACAACATAGGGTTCCCCTCCTAACTGAGAGCTCAATTAAACTTATGACTATTTAGCTAAGTAAAATTCAATGTAGAAATTAACCTGAAATGTAAGGTATTACTTGAGGTAGTTACAAGTTAATCATTTTCCTCCTTTTAATCAGTCTTTTCAGGGTATTTCGGGGAATTAGAATACAGATACAAGGATGTTTGATTCATATATATGTATATATACACACATGTACATACATATGTGGTTGTTTTCACTCATTCAATGCAATTATTAAGTGCCTGATACGTAGTGGACACTGTTCCCAGCACAGACGTCACGGTTCAGTACAAAACAAAGCCTTACCCTGTGGGTTTTCTTTCTAGTGGGAGAGGGAAGAGCCAGACAATAAACAATACATTTTTAAAAATGAAAATATATTAGATGTTCAGTACAGCAGAGAAAATAAAGCAGGGACGAGGGATGGAGCACGGGCATGGAGTGGTGGTGTCTCTTGTCCAATAGAGTGAAGTACAGGCCTTTCTAATGGGGGATTTTTTGAGCTAAGAACTGAAAGAGGGAAAAGTTGTTCAGGTAGGGATCCTGAATGTACTCTAACCATGATGGTGATAAGTAGGCCTCATACACAATTCAAGCAATATACAAAAAAAAAAACACTAGAAAGTCAAAACGTTGAGAAATTCCACTGTGCAAAGATAATCACCATTCACATGGTTGAGAACATCTTTTCAGACATCAATTTGAACACTTAAATACATATACACACCCACACACAAACACACAGGTATTTTTACATAAGTGTAACTAAAACTACAGGTGCTATGTTGTAACACACTCGTTTCTTTCCATGATCTCTTGGGTATTTCTTCTGTGACTACTAACACTTGTAGATGTTTTTCTATTACTCACTTATGATTTTGATGTTGTTACCTTATCTCCTCAAAATACATTCCTGGAAGTGGAAACACTAGGTCAGAGGATTTGCATATTTAGAATTTTGATAAAAATTGCCAACCAACAGCCTAAAAGCTGATACTGCCCTGATTTTCATCCCTGCTCCTCGGTGAGGCTGAGCCTTGCTGATTCCAGACACAGCAATGAACACCAGGGGCCTGTGATCCCCTCTGACAAATACCTTTTTATATATTCATTAGCCATTTCTATTCTTTTTAATCCCTATTCATATTCTTGTCTTTTGCCCATTTAAAAGAATTATGGTTTGTCTTGTTATTATTTTATAAAACCTCTTTTTGTATTAGGGATATTGTTTTTCCATTTCACATGTTGCAACTAATTTCCTGCTTCCCTTGCCTTCTAACCTTGTTTAAAATTAAAAAGGTAAAACCTTGTTTAAGGTTTATTCATTTGTTTTTGTCACGGTTAAGTGATGAAATATATCCAACTTTATGGATTCTGGGCTTGTCATCTTAATATGTACCCCTTGATATAAAAATGTTGCTAGGCAGTTGTCTCAACATCAATTACTAAATCTTTCCCCCAGTACTTACAACATTCAGAAGCAAAGTTTCTATTTCTTAACACAAGACTCTTCCCAGAAATACTAGAAAAGTATCTGGCCTACAAGTTAGGGAAAACCAGTGTAAATCAAGGTAACCTTGATATAAAATTTGTGTTTTGGTTTAAGACAATGTGTAAAGAAAAATAGCAAAGCAGGCTTGGAATTTTTTTCTTCATAGGAAGTCATCTTTAGTTTTACCCCCTTGTGACTTTTTGTTAGGTACTTACTATTTGTCAGGTCCTGTTCCAAACACTTCATTTATATTCTCATTTAGTTCACTCAGTTCAAATTAGAAGGCAACTGGCAACTTTCTTAATTTGGAAATTCCTTATTAATTCTCTAAGAGTAGGAATAACATTCATGGTCATGATAAAAATTTGTTATCTAGTCTCATTGCTAAGTACATAAAAATATTTTTGGTGTTTTCTCTCATTTAATATAAACTAGCTGCATCTGACATAACCTTTCTTCTGGAAGATATTAATGCCTATTAATAAAATGTTCATTTACATATTTATTAAAATACTGACTTCAAATGCACATGGCATCAGACTCTACCACTACCTACCCTCCCTATGGTGCAGTCCTACTAGTCCCTCCTATTTTCTGGAACATTTAGAACCTAGCCCATTGTCTCCATCTCTTCTCTTTGTCTCTCTGACATGAATTTTAGGTGATTTCAATTCAGGCAAATTATCTGTGTAACTTCTGGGCTTCTCACTCAGCTCCTCATCTTGCTCATATTCAGCGATCTTGCCTCCAACACCATCTCACCCACTCACTCTAGGGCCATTTTTTAGAACTGCCATTACCAATAACTTCACCTCCTCAAAATCAGAATTTCAGGTTTACTGTTCTCTAAGCTCCATGCCCTCTCCTTCAGCCCACTCCCTCTGGCTTCCCCTCTTCAACAATTTTTTGCCACCACCAGGACCTCCTAGCTATTGACCTCACAAACTTCTCACTGTCTGTCAAGCCCACACCTGAGTTAATTCCCATGGATCCTTTATTAAAATCACTCCTGGCAGATGAACCCAATTGCCTTTTCTCTCTCTTTGCATTTGCTTTCCAAAACAAAGTTATACCCTGGATGAAGATCCGTTTTCTGCCTACTTTACACCTTTATCCATGCCGCGGAACTAACTTCTGAAATTCATGACCATTTTCTTCAAGGGGAGCACAGTTAAATCTCTGAAGGGACTCTCAGGTCTCCTTTCCCCTCACTCTTCAAACGCTCCCTCCTCTCCTGGCTTACAGCCTGATGTCCTTCTCTATCATTCCACTGAGAAAACAGACACAGTGAGAAGACACACACACTCAACAGCAAATCTAACCACCTGTCTGCATCTCTGCCCTATAACCCAGCTAACGGCTCCTGCTTTGGACTCAGGATAACCTCTCCACCGCTGCAGAGGGCTCTATCCCCTCTGGCTTGCTCACAGATTTCACTCCTGCCAGGGTCCTTTCTCGCTCCTCGTAAGTGATTTTACCCTCCCTATTGGATCATTCTCATCACCATTACCTGCTATCTTTAAAAACAAAAAAACTGTCGACCCTAAAAGAATTGTCTATATTCTGTCTTTATTTCTTTTTTGAAATTGAATATGAAATATTTAATATGTATAAAAGCATATGTGACTCAGACAAGTTTCAAAGGTGATGAGTTAATAATCAATATTAAAAAGTCTAAATACATAAGAAAATGCCATTCTTTGAATTCATAATCCATTTTTATGTCAAATGGATTAAGAAACTTATTCGATATGGAAATGTTCTCGATTTTAAACCATCTGCTATGCTCGTGAGATAAACTGGCCCCACAGATGTAGATGCCGTTGCTAGGCTCTACGTTTAAATATGCTCTCAAATTTTCTTTTGTGTATTTGCTTTTGAAGTTTTTCTTATTTTTTGCTTCCTCTGTAACTCTTAGGAGCAATTCTCAGAACTTGTGTTTCAGACCATATAAAATAAAACATTTCTGTTTTGGTGACATATAGTTTATTTGGCATGACCTGCTGCTCTCAATACTTGAGTTAAAATTCTCGCAGTTCTAACTCCTATTTCCTTTGTTATTCTATTCAGATTGTTTAGAGTGTGTTCATTTCTCACATCTGGGACTGCTCTTTGCTTAGTTATCTCTCAGTGCTCTCTGTCTGCCCCGTTGTGGAATTTTGTCTCAGTCAAGAGGGCTGTGTGTCCTCTCCACTAGTATTGTAACAGCAATTATTTTGAGGTTTCTCAGAGTTCTCATGTCAGATCCACTTTTTCCCCACTTCCTAATGCTTTTAACCTTAACCTTGAGTAAGTAAATAAAGGCTCAGGAATTCAGATGACTTTTATAAACGTTTGTATGAGTGCTGAGGTAATTTATGCCACCAGTTTATTGACTTTACCACCTTTTCCATGTTCATTAGCTCCTTATGTCACTTCCCTCCTAACTATTTAAATACTATGGTCTTTGCACACAAGCCACCTGTTGTTGGTTAGTGTCAAAATTTATAAATTAACACAGAAAATTCTCATGTAACCATGGGAATGATCTGCTAACCTTGTTTAGCTACACATGAGGCAACATAAGGAAATATTTTACCTGCGCAGGTCAGGCTGGAGACATAGGAAGTCACCTGACCCACACCTCTTCTCTTGTTGAGAACACTGCCATTGCTCCACTGCTGAGCAGACGATCTTTGCTCTCTTATATTGCCTGCTACATATTGCTCTATTATACAATACAATATATAATCATGTTATAATTTTATACTATACGTAAGTCAGTTTATGAAAGTGAAAATTGGAAGGAAGTTGAAAACTAAGAAAAGCACTGGGCTTATCAAGTGAACCTGCATGAATCAATCAGCGTATAAATGAGTATGTAGGCCCTGCCCTTGACTGACAACTGTTCTGTGACAACCATGGTTACAAACCTTGATCTTAACTTCAAGGCTTTTCTATGAACAATTTCATCTAACTGAAAGCAGCGTAAAAACTCAGCAGTTACATCTTCTCTAATAGCAGTATTTTGAGAGGTTTTGCAAAGAAGGCAAAACTTACCCGCAACAATCAGTGTTGAAACATTTAGTGGGAAAGCAGGTTCTAGTATTTATTATCCAAACATGGCATAGGGGAAACTTTACTTTTTTGACATTAAGTCAAAAAAAGTCAAAAATTATGTAACAAAAAGATGGCCATGGTCCAACTGATGGCTTATGAATTTTAAGCAATAGCTACTACATTTTAGTTTGTTGAATGATTTTTATAGCCCTTTGGAGTTTGCTATGTATTGATGGTTTCCTCCTCTCCAGAGGAATCACTCAGGTTTCTATGTCCTGCCCTCTCTTCCAAGGTTTCTGGTTGGATGTGCCCAGTGTCTATCTTGACGATTCTACTTCAGTATCCAACCCCCAGCCCCTGGCTGCCTTGATATTTGAGCAAAGCTCCCCGGGGTCACAGTGCACAGAGGTTGCCTACTTGGTTATTAATTTTAGTTTTGCTCCTTGGATAAATGTATCCACTCTCTGAGATTACCCTCAGTTCTGTCTGAATTCCTTCCTCCACCTCCTCCCCTACTCAGCTCTCAAGACTCCCACTTCTCCATAAGAGGAATTCAGACAATGAAATGTAATGAAATTTTGCTACTTTACTGAACAAAGGACAGAATTACAGTCATGATAGTTCTCAGGGGAAAGAGCCAACAGATAAATATTTTATCTACTAATTATTAAAATATGCCCAGCTTCCATTTAAGGATTAGAGAGCTAGACAGATAAATTAGGATCTCAAAGCTATTTACTAAAACTTTGGCTGCATCACAAATAGAGGAAACCACAGGTGAGCAAATATATTTTGTCAAGAATTTTTAAGTTTCATAGAAGGACTCTTGCCAAAATCATCTTCTCTGGCTATCACCTTCACTAAAAGGCTTTTACTCTTTCCAGAAATAACAGTCATCCATTTTTGCTTAATAGGTAACCATGCAGTTTTTTCCCTCTTGTTGTTTTCTATCACCAGCTATTCTTTTTTTTTTAAGACTTTATATATATATTTTTAAGAGCAGTTTTAGGTTCACAACTAGGAAATTTCTCATATACCTCCTGACCCTACACATGCATAATTCCTGCATTATCAATATCCCCCACCAGAATGTCACATCTGTTACAACTGATGAACCTACACTGACACATCATTATTACCCAAAGTCCATAGTTTACATTTCAGTTCACTCTTGGTATTGTCTATGGCTTTTGACTAATGTATAATGCCATTTATTCATTGTTATGGTATCATGGAGAGTATTTTTACAGCCCCAGAAGTCCTCTGTGCTCCACTGTCCATCCCTCCCCACTCCTAACCAATGGCAACCACTATCATTTTACTGTTTCCATAGTTTTGCCTTTTCCAGAATTCATATATTTAGAATCATGCAGTATATAGCATTTTCAGACTTACTTCTTTCATGTAGTAATAAACATTTAAGGGTCCTTAGTGTCCTTTTAGCTTGACAGCCCATTTCTTTTTAGGGCTGAATAGTATTCCACTGTTGGAAGTACTACAGTTTATTTACCCAGAAGGATATCTTGGTTGCTTCCAAGCTTTGGCAATTATGAATAAAGCTTCTATAAATATCCATGTGCAGATTGTTATGTGGACACAACTTTTTAGTTAATTTGGGTAAAAACTAAGAAATACAATTGCTGGATTATATGGTAAGAGTATGTTTAGTTTTGTAAGAAGCCACCAAACTGTTTTCCACAGTGGATGTGTCATTTTATATTCCCATAAGCAATGACTGAGAATCCACATCCTGTTGCTCCACATCCTTGACAGCATTTGGCATTGTCAGTGTTCCAGATTTTGGCCATTCAGGTAGATGTGTGGTACTGTCCCATTGTTGTTTTTATTTGCATTTTCCTAATGACATATGATGTGAAACATCCTTTCGATGTACTTTTTTGTCATCTTTATATCTTCTCTGGTGAGGTTTAAGTCTTTGGCCCATTTTTTAATTGGGTTGTTGTTTTCTTATTGTTGAGTTTTGAATGTTCTTTGTATATTTTAAATAACAATCCTTTATCAGATGTGTACTATGCAAACATTTTCTCCTAGTCTGTGGCTTGTCTTCTCTTTCTTTTGACATTGTCTTTTACAGAGCAGAAATTTTTCATTTTAATGAAGTCCAAGTTATCAATTCTTTCATGGATTGTGCCTTTGGTACTGTACCTAAAAGGTCATCTCCATACCCAAAGTCATATAGGTTTTCTCCTGTGTTATCTTCTAGGTGTTTTTATAGTTTTTGCATTTTATATTTAAGTCTCTGATATATTTTGAGATAGTTCTCTGTGAAGGGTGTAAGATCTGAGTTTAGATTCACTTTTTTAACATGTGGATGTTGGGTTGTTCCAGCAGCGTTTGTTGAGAAGTTTATCCTTGCTCCATGTATTGTCCTTGCTCCTATATCAAATATCAGTTTGATTATATGTATGTGGGTCTATTCCTGGGCTCTGTATTCTGTTCTGGTTATCTACTTGTCTATTATTTTTCTAATTCTACATTGTCTTCATTACTGTAGCCTAATAATAAGTCTTGAAGTCAGGTAGTGTCAGTTTTCCAACTTTGTTCTTGTCTTTCAATACTGTGTTGGCTATTCTGGATCTTTATCTCTCACCATAAACTTTAGAGTAAGTCTGTCAATATATAGAAAATATCTTGCTGGGATTTTGATTAAGATTTCACTGAATCTATAGGTCAAGCTGAAAAGAAATGACATCTTGACAATATTGAGTTTCCCTATCTGTAAATATGGAATCTCTATTTATTTAGATCTTTTTAAATTTCATTCATCAGAATTGTGTACTTTTGCTCTTACAGGTCTTGTACATATTTTGTTACATCTATACCTAAGTATTCTGTTTTTCTGGATGTTAGTGCAAATGTTACTGTGTTTAAATTAAAACTCCCACTTGTTCATTGCTGATACACAGAAAAGCAATTGACTTTTGTATATTAGTCCTGTATCCTGCAAACTTGGTATATAATCAGTTATTAGTTCCAGAAGGGTTTTTTTTTGGTTAATTATTAAGGATTTTTTAGATAGGCAATCATTTCATCTACAAGCAAAGACAATTTTATTCTTCCTTCCCAATCTATATACTTTTTATCGTCTTACTGCATTAGCCAGAACTTCCAGTTCAATATTGAATAGGAGTGGTGAGAAGGGATATCCTTGCCTTGTATCTGATCTTAGCATGGGAAAACTTCAAGATTCTCACCATTAAGAATGATGTTAGCTGTAGGATTTTTGTACATTTTTGATCAAGCTGAGGAAATCTGTCTCTATTCCTAGTTTATTAAGAGTTTTTGTTGTGAATGGGTGCTGGATTCTTGTCAAATGCTTTTTGTATCTATTGATGTGACCATTTGATTTTTCTTTTTTAATCTGTTGATATGATGGATTACATTATTTGGTTTTCAAATGTTGAACCAGCCTCGCATACCTGACATAAATCCCCCTCAGTCATGGCATATAGTTATTTTTATCCACCATTGGATTAGATTTGCTAATATTCTGTTGAGGATTTTAGCATCTGTGTTCATGAGATATTGCTCCATAGTTTTGTTTTCTTGTAATATCATTGTCTGGTTTTGGTGTTAGGGTAATTCTGGCCTCATAAAATCATTCAGTTTCTCTTTATATCTTTGTTAACTTCCAAAATTTTCAGATTGCATTCTGAGCCTCAAACATATTCCACCTTGATTCACGGACCATAACTTTCTTAAAGTCAACTAGTTTCTGAAACCCTGTCTCCTCCCTGAAATTGCCCTGAACCAAGTGGTATCAATATGCTGATTTCTCATAGACATGTCTTACTTATACAATCCCCATACTTCATTCATAACATGTTCTACTGTACCACACCAAAATCCATTGCACATGTACTAGTTTTGCAAGATATTACAATTGAGGGAAAGGGTAAAGCACACACATAGTCCTTCTGTGTTACCTTTTACAATTGCATGTGAATCTACAATTATTTCAAAATAAAATGTTCAATTAAAAAAATACAATTCCCTTATTTTCTCTCTTCCTTTCTCTCTTTAACTACATTGTCCTTTTAAATCCACATGTGAAAATTTTTTTGGAAGATTAACAATAAGTTTAATGTGACTATATAACATGTATACATAATCTGGGAAAGATAAAGGCCCATTTTGGTAAATGGATAGGAGGAAATGAAGCACCTATAAACAGCCATGGGCATCTTGCTAGATCAGGAGGACAGAAAAATGTCCTTACAACATACACACTCCTGAGGTGTGTGGCTTGCTGTAGGAAGAGAGCAGGTTGAGTCTCCCGTAAAGGGGCGGAGCCCTCTCCTAGTAGAACAAAGTCCATTCATGCTACATACAGATCGCAGACAAACATCTCCATATTTGTTGAGATTCATGATAGAAGGACGTTATCAAATGGTGGTTCCTGTGAAGCTCTGATCAGGCAGTAATGGTGCCCTAATGTCAAAGTACAGCTCGCCGAGCCCAGAGCACGACACAGTTGTTAGAGCCCAAACATACTGCTGGCTCCTGCAAATTCAGAGGGGTACCTGCCGGGGGCGGGGCAGGTGTTTTGGCTGGGAGTTCCTGTCTAAAAAGATATGGTACTTTCCCCTCACACCTCCTGCATTTTGTTGGCTAGCAGGGCTGCAGTTACCCCGCCCTGAGGCCCCATGGGGATGCTCAGTCACAGCAGGGATGGTGCTCTGGCCCATACCACCTCGTGTGCTCTGGGTAGGTGGGTTCCAAAGCTTGATGGGAAGTGGTGACACAGGGGCCTCCTATAAGAGGTGAGATGATGTCCCTCCAGTGTACCACCTGTGTTCTGGCCAGGTGGGCCCAGCTGTGCTGAAGGAGAGCAGGAACACCAAGCCCTCCGATCATGGGAAAGATGTCTATCGCCTTCGCATCGCCTGCCTTCTGGGAAGGTGTGTCCCACATGCTTGCGATGAAGGTGGAACTAGAAGTGGGTAGTTAGACACATGGCCGGTGGGGGCACTTGAAGCTACCGTGGCTGTGGTATGCCTGGGTGAGCCCCTTTTGCCCTGATGGAAGGTGTTAACGCACATGTTTCTTGACACTCGTTTCCTCTTCATAATGGGGGTTCCTCCACATGTAGGAGGTCTTACATGTCCAGGTGGGCTCCAGGCACACTGATGGGATGTGGAAACACTCGGGCCTCCCATCATGGCACCATCTTTGTTTAGGACAGATGGGCCCCACACGGGTGGATTTGAGGCGGCATTCATAGCATGTCCTACCACTGAAGTGCTTGCCTGTCCTCCTGCAGCGGCCATGCTCTGGCCACCTGGAGCCCATGTTGTCTGACCCTGAGAAGGAACAGAAGAGGTGTGAAATGCCCTCTTCCTGGGTGACATCTGGTTGAGTATTGGGGGTGCCTGTGAGTGAGCGGGGCCCAGGGCAGGTACACTGACCCCAGGTGTCCCCCCATTCATAGGCAGTGCAGGAGCTGCTAACACAAGTGGGCCTGGCGTGGCTCCTGGGAACAGTGAGCTCCTGTCCCTGCTGGTGGGCATCCCGGGAGCGACTGTCAATCCCTTAGTCATGGCTGCGCCACTGGGAGCAGCAGAGGCTGGCTGGGAGTTGACCGTGGTGCCAAATGCAGGAACTGGCAACGTGAAGCCTGCCAAGTTTGACGGCACCCTGCTGCCTCTGGGTGACTGGGAGGCGGGGAAGCCTGGGGCCACCCGTTTTCCTGTCAGGTGAGAGTTTTTAGGCTGATGCCCATCACAGTTCTGAAAAGAGCTCAGAATTTTTGGGTTTGTCAGGTTAGAGAGAAGAGTGGAAATTGCATTTTGTCTGCCTGTGGCTGTGGAAGGTAAAGAGGTAGAGACATGCACTGAGGCAATACTGCCACTGTGTGGTTTCTTCTGAGATCCAGGCGGTGCCATGTAAACTGGGCAGTGATTCTTCCTGGAGACGGTGGGGAGACTGGAGAATGACAGCCTGGGAAGGCGGTGTTGTATCCGTAGCATCGTCATCAAAAGTCAAGTTGAAGTTTGCAGTGGTGCTGCCTGCTGCATTCTGGGGCACTGAAGATGCCATGAGGGGCAACCCAGAGGCGGCAGGTGCCCTGGGAGAGGGGTATTCCATGGAGGCCCGAAAGGAATCCCAACTGTGGGCTGAGGGCCACTGGGGTGGTTAAAAGTGGGTGTGTAGCTAGGGATCCATAAGGGTGGGTAGGCAGAGACTGGGCCCTTTGCAGGGTGCCTGTGGTCCACACTGGAGCAGATTTGGGGAAATGGGAGCAATCTCCCCGTGGAGTCTGCGGGAGAAGTGAAGATGACAGCCTGGGAAGGGGGGTCATGTCCATGTGCGTATCAGGATCTGAAGTAGGTGGGGAGGGCAAGCCTGCGGGTGCCTGGGTGGCCGTGGTGGGAGGGCCTGCAGTGGAAGTGGCTGTCTGGACACCGAGGACGGAGTTAGTGAGGGAAGGCATGGGAACAGGGGCGGGTGAGAAACAAGGAGGTGGAGAACCTACACACATAGGTGACGGGGAGGACCTTAGGCAGGAAGGCTGCTGCCCGGAGGTGGTGGAGGTGCTGGGAGGCATGGGGCGGTCAGCAGTAGGGCATGCTGTAGCTGTGGCTGAATGAAAAGGGCCCTCCTTCTCCTCTGGTGGAATGCCCACTATGCGACGGGAACTGAGAGCACTAGAAGCATCCGCTGGAACAGGAGGAGGACGAGAGTCTGGGACCATGTTTCTTTTCTCCTGATCAGTTTTGGGCTTGAGGGAAGGTGGAGGGACGGGCAGGGGCAGGGGCTTGGCAGACAGGTCGGCCAAGTTGGCAGTAGTAACAGGGACCCCTGAGGTACGAGGGGTCAGGACAGAGAGCCTGCCCTCTCCCAGGCAGGTGGGGAGAAAGAAGAGGCAGGCCAAGTGGCACTGGCATCAGCCGTGACCTGTTTTAGCCTCTGAGTTCTTGTTTGTCTGGCAGTCGGTGCTGTTCTCCAGGTTGCCCAGGTTTTGGGCAATAGCTGAGCAAGGAAGCTTAGTAGCTAGAGGCAGCTCACCGCTGTCCCATGGCACTGGTAGTGGCAGTGGCTCTGGCAACAGGAGCGACAGAGGCATGGATGATTTCTGCTTGCAGGACGTACTGTCGGCAGGTCCCAGCAAAGAGCTCCCTCAGGGGCTATCTCCGGGCATCATGCCCTGCATCTTCCCAGATGGTGGTAAGTCTGCACGGCTCGGCCGATCTTCACCCTGCACTCTCTGGCACCTCTTTGGCAGCAGGGAGCAGCATGACGTTGGGGCAGAGAGCACTGTTGTCTCTGGCTCACGCTTTGCATGAGGCAGGACTTCTCCAGAAGGGCTGTACGAAGCAGTGACCATGTGGTCTTCAGAGGAGCCCCCTGGAGATGTCTGGGTGCCTAGGATGGCCATCCAGAGGCTCGAGAACACTCCAGGGAGGTGAGAACTCTACCGGTGCCTAGGGGCCTAGATGTCAATGACATATCCCCACCGCCATGGGGGCCCCTGTTCTCATCATCCTGCCCTTTGGTCCATACATGATCCTCCTCCTCCTCCTTTGTCCTCCCTTTTTTGGGTTCTGTTTGAACCTCCACCTCTGGGCAAGGAAGGGGGAGGTCACTGGCTGGCACTGGCTTCCTAGCCTTGGCTACCTGCTCTGGTAGTAAATGCAGGAGAGTACATTTCTGCCCTGGAGGAGCAGACATCCCCATGGTTTTCGAATATCTGAACGTCCTGGACTTATGAGCTGAGAGTGTTCGCTTCTCTGGTGGGTCCCTCTGGCTCACCAAGGGGAGGACGCCTGGAGGGGTGCACCTGGGCTGCTGGGCAGCACACTGCCTCTGGGGCTCTGTGGAAGAGCAGCTGGGAAAGGCACACAATCCCAGTGGAACAGCCTGCGACCAGGGCAGTCGGCAGGTGCAGGAAAAGCAGGGGGCTTCTTGGCAGGAGGGGCAGTGTCCCGGGTGGGAAGGACCAGAAGGCAATGAAGGTAGGGCTGGGGATGGTGGCGGGGTGGGCCGTGAAACTTTCGAAGGAAATTGTTCATGATGAAAATTAGTTGTGGTCCAAATGATATGAGAGTGGAGCATGAAACTAGGAGAGCGTCTCCTCCGCTTTTGCCTCCTCTCAAGCCAAGCATACACTAAGCTGCCCTGCTAGGGCAGCTGTGATGTCACCCAGGGAGGTGTCACAATGCCCCCACTGCCAGGGAGTGACAGCCCCTCCCGGAGGGAACCTTGCCAAAGGTCAAAGGGTGTGGCCCCAAGGCTGACCACAGTGGAATTTCTATCACTGTGGATGGCTGCAGGTGCTTGGCACCCAACAGAAGAGCTCGCCCCGCCCTCACACTGGCTCTGCAGGCCCCTCAGCGGCTGGTGTGCGGCAGCCAGCACTGTGGCCTGGGCTCCGGAGGCTGGGGCCTGCTCAAAACCCAATACAGAGATACCCAGGTGCTGCGGCGGTGTGGCCGCTTTCCAGGGCCTTCCCAGCTTCTGCAGGAGGCCTGGAGCCTGGTGTGCCTTCTGTGAAACCGCCAGTCAGACAGGTGTTTTCTGAAGAGGTGACAGGGACACTGCACCTGACTGGAGGTGGCAAACCACATCCCATCTTAGCAGGCATGTTCTTTCTTTGCTTCTCAGAAATTGTAGGTTAGGTACCACCTGTTTTCAGCATAGCATCATCCCACAGTTTTAATTGAGACTTGCAGCCCAGATTTCCACTTGGGTCTAGTTTGAAGGATCCAAATGTGTAAAGACTGTCTTCTACATATATTGTGCTCTGTCTGAAAGAAGTTTATCAGTGGATCATTCCATATGGATTAAAAGCCAGTTTCTCTGGGCTTCTTAGACTAAGTCACATCTCATTCATGTCTAGAAAGCAAATGCCTCATTTACCGCAGATTAATAGTGGAGCAATATATTGGATTAATATTAGAATGATTTGAGCTTGACAGCTGGTGCCGATCTTCACTACACATTCTTGGCACAGTAGATAATTGATAGAGAAGCCAAAAGATAGGTGAAGGAGGGAGGCCCACAGGGGAGCTTCTCCTCAGGGGGAGCTCTCATTCCCAGCACTTCTGGTCTATTGTAGACCCAACACAAAGGAAGAGGACAGCTGGCAACTCTGTTTTGGCCACTTTATCGCCCAGTGGAAGGGAAGAGGTTTTGCCCACAAAACCGCCCAGCCACGACTGTTACAACTCAGCCGAGAGCAGCCATGACCCTTTTTCCTCTATAAAAGGGATTCCTCTCCTGTGTTCTCCAGACATGCTTGTGGTTTTGCCATAGCTTCCTTGTCCCAGATTGCAATTCTCTGCTGTTCCTGAATGAACCCATTTTGCCAGTAAAATAGCTGACAGTTTTATTTATTTTTATTTTTTCTCTTTTTTTTTAAATAAGGTATCATTGATATGCACTCTTATGAAGGTTTCACATGGAAATTACTAAATTCATCCTTATTATCAAGTCCCTGCATACCCCATTGAAGTCTCTGTCCATCACTGCAGTAAGATGCCACAGAGTCACTACTTGTCCTCTCTGTGCTACACTGTCTTCCCATTGATCCCCCCAAACCATGTGTTCTAATAATAATACCACTCAAACCCCTTCTCCCTCCCTCCCCACACCTTCTCTTTAGTAACCACTAGTCTCTTCTTGGAGTCTGTAAGTCTGATGCTGTTTTGTTCCTTCAGTTTTGCTTCACTGTTATACTCCACAAATGAGGGAAATCATTTGGTATTTGTCTTCCTCTGCCTTACTTATTTCACTGAGCATAATATCCTCCAGCTCCATCCATATTGTTGCAAATGGTAGGATTTGTTTCTTTCTTATGGCTGAATAGTATTCCATTGTGTATGTGTACCACCTCTTCTTTATCCATTCATCTACTGATGGACCCTTAGGTTGCTTCCATTTCTTGGCTATTGTAAATAGGGCTGCAATAAACATAATGGTGCATATGTCTTTTTGAATCTGAGAACTTGTTTTCTTTGGGTAAATTCCTGGGAGTAGATTTCCCAGGTCAAATGGTATTTCTATTTTCAGTTTTTTGAGGAACCTCCATATTGCTTTCCACAATGATTTAACTAGTTTACATTACCACCAGCAATGTAGGAGGGTTCCCCTTTCTCAGCATCATTGCCAGCATTTGTTGTTGCTTGGCTTTTGGATGGTGGCCATCCTCACTGGTGTGAGGTGATATCTCAATGTGGTTTAATTTGCATTTCCCTGATAACTAGCCATGTGGAGCATCTTTTCATGTGTCTGTTGGCCATCTAAATTTCTTCTTGGAGAATTGTCTGTTCATATCCTCTGCCCATTTTTTAATAGGGTTATTTGCTTTTTGGGTGTTGAGGTGTGTGAGTTCTTTATGTATTTTGGATGATAACCCCTTGTCGGATATGTCGTTAACAAATATACTCTCCCATACTGTAGGATGCCTTTTTGTTCTGCTGATGGGTGTCCTTTGCTGTACAAAAGCTTTTTAGTTTTATGTAGTAGACTGTTCATATGGGATTGTTCTTCTTTCCTGAGGTAGGCATGTATTGCAATATATTTCCCTCTTAGCACAGCCTTTGCTGCATCCCACAGATTTTCAGGTGTTGAATTATTGTTGTCATTTGTAGCCATATATTGCTTCATCTCTGTTTTTATTTGGTAATTGATCCATTGGTTATTTAGGAGCATGTTGTTAAGCCTCCATGTGTTTGTGGACTTTTTCATTTTCTTTATGTAATTTGTTTCTTGTTTCATACCTTTGTGGTCTGAGAAACTGGTTGGTACAATTTCATTCTTTTTGAATATACTGAGGCTCTTTTTGTGGCCTAGTGTATGATCTATTCTTAAAAATGTTCCATGTACACTTGAGAAGAATGTGTATTCTGCTGCTTTTGGGTGGAGAGTTCTGTAGATGTCTGTTAGGTCCATCTGTTCTAATGTGTTCCTCAGTAACTCTGTCTCCTTACTTATTTTATATCTATTCCATCTGTCCTTTGGAGTGAGTGTTGTTTTAAAGTCTCCTAAAATGAATGCATTGCATTCTATTTCCCCCTTTAATTTTGTTAGTATATGTTTCACATATGTAGGTGCTCCTGTGTTGGGTGCATAGATATTTATAATGATTACATCCTCTTGTTGGACTCACCCTTTTAACATTATGTAATATACTTCTTTGTCTCTTGTTACTCTCTTTGTTTTGAAGTCTATTTTGTCTGATACAAGTACTGCAACTCCTACTTTTTTCTCCCTGTTAGTCGCATGAAACACCTTTTTCCATCCCTTCACTTTTAGTCTGTGTATATCTTTGGGTTTGAAGTGAGTCTCTTGTAGGCAGCATACAGATGGGTCTTGGTTTATAATCCATTGATTGGTGCTGTCAGTCCATTTTCATTTAGGATGATTATCGATAGATATGTACTTATTTCCATTTTAGGTTTTAGATTTATGATTACCAAAGGTTCAAGCGTAGCTTCTTGACTACCTAACCATCTAACTTAATTCACTTGGTATCCTATTACAAACACAGTGCAAAGGTTTGTTTGTTTTTTCCCTCATTTTTCTTCCTCCTCCATTCTTTATATAGTAGGTATCATGTTCTGTACTCTTTGTCTATTCCTTGACTGACTTTGGGGGTAGTTTCTTTGATTTTGCATCTGCTTAGTAACTAATTCGTCTTCTTTACTGTGGTTTTATTTCCTCTAGTGACAGCTATTTAGTTTTAGAAAAACTTCCATCTATAGCAATTCCTCCAAAATACACTGCAGAGACAGTTTGTGGGAGGTAAATTCTCTCAGCTTTTGCTTATCTGGAAATTGTTTAATCTGTCCTTCAAATTTAAATGATAATCTTGTCAGGTAGAGTATTCTTGGTTCAAGGCCCTTCTGCTTCATTATATTAAATATATCATGCCACTCCCTCTGGCCTGTAAGGTTTCTGTTCAGAACTCTGATGATAGCCTGATGGGTTTCCCTTTGTATGTGATCTTTCTGGTCTCTGTAGTTGCTTTTAATATTCTGTCCTTATCCTTGACCTTTGCTATTTTAATTATTATATGTCTTGGTATTGTCTTCCTTGGGTCCCTTGTGTTGGGAGATCTGTGCACTTCCATGACCTGAGAGACTATCTCCTTCTCCAGATTAGGGAAGTTTTCAGCAATTACCTCCTCAAAGACACTTTATATCTCTTTTTCTCTCTCTTCTTATATTCCTATAATGTGAATATTGTCCCGTTTGGATTGGTCACACAGTTCTCTCAATATTCTTTCATTCCTAGAGATCCATTTTTCTCTTTGTGCCTCTGCTTCTTTGTATTCCTCTTCTTTAATTTCTATTTCATTTACCATCTCCTCTACTTCATCTAGTCTGCTTTTAAATCCCTCCATTGTATGTCTCATTTTGGATGCTGTATTCCATAATGATTGAATATCCATCCATAATGCTTTCTTGAGTTCTTGAATATTTTTCTGTACCTCCATGAACATGTTTATGATTTTTATTTTGAAATCTCTTTCCGGAATATTGATGAGTTTGGTTTTACTTGGCCCTCTTTCTGGTATTTATTGGATTTTGGTTTGAACCAGGTTCCTTTGACATTTCATATTTGTATGTGGCATATTCTAGTATACAGAAGCTCTACTCTCTGGAGCTGCTCAGCCCCTAGAGTGATGACAGGAGTTGCAGGGGAGCAGTGCTGATGCCTGCTGGGAGGAATGTGCTGCTTCCCAGCTGCAGTGCCTGTCTCCACTGCCAGGGCCAGTGGGCTGATTGTGCAGATACATGCCTCTATGTTTTGCACTTTTAGCTGCCGTAGGCGGGGCCTCCCTCTGGCTGGCCTGGCGCAAGGACAGTAGCAGCTGGTTTGCGACCTGGTGCCAGCCAGGAAGGAGGTGCAGCAGGCTGCATATCATGGTGGGGGGCCTTGGAGTTGCATAGCCAGCCAGGGGGGTGGAGTGCCTAGAGCTCCTGAAAGTTCCCAACATGCTGGTCAGAGTGTATCTGGACAATTTTGTCCACCTCTCCTTTCTCCTGACAGCAAGCTCTGTGCAATTCTTTCCCCTTTAGCAGCCCTCTTGCTGTTAGGAAGTCTCTCAGACTGCCTGCCTTTCTTTTGTCCCAGAGCAGCCAACCCCTGTTTTCCACAAGTGGCTAGAATCTCAGTCTCTCCAAGTATTCCACCTGTCTTAGCTTTCCAACCCCACTAATCCCCAGAGCACCATGCAATGTAGGTTCATGTTCCCAGAACAGATCTCCAGGATTGTGTGTTCAGCAGTCCTAGGCCTCCACCCCCTGCCCACTCTGTTTCTCTTCCTCCTGCCATTGAGCTGGGATGGGGGAAGGGCTTGGGTCCTGCCAGATCACAGCTTTGGTACATTACCTTGTCCCATTAGGTCTGTTCTTTTCTCCAGATTGATGCAGTCTGGCACAGCCTTCTTTCCTGTTGCTCTTTCAGGCTTAGTTCTATTAAGTATATTTTCGTATTATATGTGGTTTTGGGAGGAGGCCTCTGTCTCACCTCTCACGCTGCCATCTTTAATCCACATGTGAAATTTTTTATGTAACTTTCCCTTGACTCTTTACTTTTACTCTTTGCCAAACTTCCCAATTAGTTTTCTTTTTATTGTGATTTTGAGGAGGCAGAAGCTACAGTTTTAGTGTGAGGGCACACTTTAGTTTGTTTAGAAGCAATTTTGAAGCATATGATAACCTCCTGTATATCTTGGCTTTCTCTTATACTCTGCTTGGAATACCAGAAGTCCTTCTAGATTCTGAAACAAACTGAGGGCAAAGTCAACTAAATTCTGCTGTCTACTTTCACCTCTTACTCAATCCAGTGCCTTCACTGCAGAGTACAGCAGTTTCTGGGGTCAAACTCTTCAGTCACAGGAGTTCACAGACTTTAATGAGTGCAGGAACCAGAGCTAGCCTGGTAATAGGAAACAAGCTGCCCAGAAAGTTGGGAAGAAAAGCACAAACAGGGATTTGGGTCACTCTGTTGAATAAAAATATGAGAAAATCAATGCAATTCCTGCTAACTATAATGATTATAAATGCATGCTGGGAGCAATGACTCAAAGAAATACATTTGGATTTCTGATTCTGCTTCATATTGGCTTTTCTGAGCTAGTGTGCTGACTTTAAAATATACTGTTTTGGGAAGTCTATTTTAATCAATTATACATGTATTCTTCAGTCCTTTAAAAATACTGATTTTCAGTGGTTATTGAGATCACATCACAATGAAAAATCCCATAGTTTATATAGCCAGGTTAGAGCACTATATATTTTGGAATCAAACATGTAATTTTCACCCTCTTTGTGGAATCTCAACATTTATTACATAATTTGGGCCATTGTTCCTCTAAAATAAGGTAGATACTTAAGTCATGTTAGAAAAGTCAGGAAAAAAAAATCAGTGAAATCTCCCCTACTTCTCAAAGTTTGTTTTAAAGGGCAGTTTTTATGTGTTGGAAAAGGTTATAGTTGAGAAATGTTAAATTTAAAAATAAAAATCATACAAGTAAATGATGCTGCCAACCACAAAGTGACTGACTTGTTATACACGTGTGTACACACACACATGGCTGCTATATGTATATATATATATAGTGACGAACATATGTATTATACACACACACACACATTACTGCTATATGTAGGTGTGTATATATATGTGTGTGTGTGTGTGTGTGTGTGTGTGTAAATATAATAAGCAATTGATCTCTTTCTTAAGTACTGTCACATAGTCACCACTGCTGACTTTCCCACTTTCCACTGGGAAGGACCTTTCTGTTTTGTCATCTTGTAAGACAACTAGTTTACTGTCGGATTGGATTCAGATTTAGTTGGGTATGGAAGTGATACATTAACATTCTAGTATGTGAAACTTTTTATGGGTAGGAAATCACTTATCTTCACTTGTTCAGAAAACTTTAGCTCAAAAAATGAGGGATTTTTTAAAATCCCTCTATTACAGTTTTATGATGGGAACTCTCCTCTGTGTTATTATAAGTACCTCATAAGCTGCAGTCTAGCGAAACTTCAGTTTTCTCTAATTTTTATAATCTATAACCCAGATCAAAATCTGCTGGGCCAAGTGAGGAGACAAATGAATGCATTTTCCAGTTCAGTGCAAGGGTTGGAATGCCCAAAATTGAAAAATAAAGATGTGATACACAGATTTGTTTTAATATCTAGGAAAGCCATCCCTTCAGCCTGGTCTTGTGTTCATCATCACCTCATTTCTCAGAACTGAGATGCATAAACCACTATTTTAATTTGCTTTTATTTGTGAAAATAAGCAACAGAATTTCAGTGGCTGTGATTATTGATGCTATAAACCTCTCGAATGAAATGCCGGAGATGTTGGGGCAGCTTTACTCCAGTGTAGACCAACATAGCCATGCATATTAGTATAAGGCCATAAATCCTGGACCCCAAAGAATAAATACTGGGTCAAAAAGGAAGCACATATTGGGGAAACAAGAATTTATAGTAAGTACTTACTGAAGGCACTTTAGATACAGACAAGGTTGATGATTACATGAGTTCATTGATTAATTTGAGGCCAGTTGGACTAAATAAAGACATGTGAGACTCATTCCTTGCTGTCAAAAGACAAAGAATTCCTAGTTAGAGATGACTAGAATCATAGCCACAAAAAGAGAACTTGTTATGCAAAGCAGTAATTGATAAGTGCAGATAATAAGTACAACTGGAGTTCACAGAAGGGACAGATCACTTCTAGACAGATTAAGTAGGCAGTATTTCATGGAGAATGTGATGTTTTAGTTGAATATGCAAATTAAAAGATTAAATGCTTGTCAAGTATCTCTTGCACACAATGCCCTCTGCTGAGTTCTGCATGGGAATCAAGGAAATTTATGTCACAGTCCTGCCCTTAAAGAGTTTATAATCTGGTCAAGAAAATGACTCATAAACACATAAAAAACCCAAATAACAAAGATACACTTCAAGGCAATGCAAAAAATGATCATGACAGAAGGCAGTCATGGTTATTTTTGCTAATTAGTTATGCAGCAAATAATTGCTTTAGACTTAGCAGAAGAAAAAGCTCACTTTCCTGACCTGTAAACTTTTGAAGGAAAATTTTCTTTTTCTGTCTTCCAGGACTCCACATAAGCCTGGTTGAGCCCTACCACTCCAAGTCCTCCTTCACTGTCTCCTTTGCTGGCTTGATCCTTATCTCTAACCACTGTAAGTCCATCAGAGCTCAGTCTGTGGCCCTCTTCTCTTTCTTGTCTACATTGCTCTGTTGAAGATCTGATCTGGTTTCATGGCTTTAAATCCCATCTATGTGCTGATGGTTTTTTTATCTCCAGTCTAGACATTTTCCCTAAAGGCTTGCTTTGCTTTTATCCAACTCCCCACTCAGATCTCTATGTGATTGTCCACAAGGCATCTCGTATTTAACATGTCCAAAACTGAGCTCCTAATTTTCCCTTAAAATTTGCTCCTCTTGCAGTCTTTCTCACCTCAGTAAATGGCAGCTCTGTTCTTCTAGTTGGACAAAAAATCCTGGAGTCATCCTGACTTTTCTCTTTCTTTTAAACTCTACATTGGATCAATCTGCAAATTCTGTTGGCTCTACATTCAAAATTTATCTAGAATGAGACCACTTCTCACCTCCTCCATTACTTCCACTCTGATTCAAGGGCTCATCAGTAACCACCCCGATCATTACATCTTCATAATGACCCATCTCTCTTCTACCCTGTATGAACCACACAGCCAGAGCAATTCATTTAAAATATTAGATCATGTCTCTCGTCTACTCAAAACCCTCCAGTGGCTTCTCATCTCACTCTGATTAAAACTCCATGTTCTTATGATGACCTACGAGGTCCTACCTGAGCCGGTCCCTCATTCACTCTCACCTCACCTCTTCCTACATTCTGGCCTTCTCAGGCCTTCTTGTTCCGAGAACAAACTGGGGGCACTACTGTTCAAGCCTTTTGCCTCTCTTATTCCCTCGTCCCTGAATGTTCTTCCCTAAGACAACTGCGTGGCTTCCTCCTTCACCTCCTTCAAGCCTTTACTCAGCGAAACATTCCTTGACCACCTCACTCAGTCTTACATGGAGCCCCTCAGAAGCAGGTCCACATAAAAGAATTTCAGAGCAAGTCATTTATTTGGGAGATGATCCCCTGAATAGCAGAAAAGAAATGGGGTCATGTAACAGTGAAGGAAAGGAAGCCAGTCTAGAGTGTATTCATGAGCAGATAGCCTCTGTGGCCAACCGGGCCTCATGCCCCACTAGGAGCTCTAGGACATTTAACAGAATATGTCTCAGGGTTGTATCTTGCACGAAGTATTCCCATTAGGTGTTGGTTGCGGCATGCTCTTGGGAGTATTAATTACTGACATTCAACTGCCCTGTGTTTAGACAAAGTGGGCATGTGTTGTCAGAGAAAGACTTTAGAGAATCAAAGATGCTTACAGAAGGCCTTCAAGGGATGCAAGAACTTTTAGCACCAAAGAGATGTGGGTGAGGGATTCCCAGTGTTGCAGCTTCCCCCAAACTTCCTATCCCCCTTTTTCTGCTTTATTTTATCCTTGTAGCCTTTAACCTTCTATGTTAATTCTATATATCTTATTTACTTATTGACTTGTCTCCTTTATTAAAGTATGGATTTTTTGTTCACTGCTGTATCCCTGACACCTAATAAAGTGTTTAGAAAATGAACAGAAATGACTGTTTACTGTTTGTTTATGAGTGACTTCAGGCTGGGTGAATGGCCTAGGAAGTCCTGGATAAGGGATAGAATCTGCACTGAGTAAACACTGATGAGGCAAAAGCAGGCTTAGAGAGCAGTGCAGAAGCCCAGGAGTGGAGAACCACGGGAGCAAGAGTTTTAAGTGAACTACCATGTGGCAAGTGTGAGAACAAAACAATCCTTTTCATTGGACCAGATGGTTCTTTTAAAAATGAAAATAACTAGAATAAGACAAGATGGGTTATGACCACCCAAAACAGTCTGAGGAGCATGGGGGACTTTTCTATAGGCAACTGGGAAAAACTGAATGTTTTAAAGGAAGGGAGTTTATCATTGTGTTGCAAACCCATTAAAATTGTTTTTGGAAAACTGAAAGTATTAAGTAAGCTGATTTGGGGAACAGAGAATAAAGATGAGTTTAGAAGCTTTTTCGGAGGCACCAAGTGGGACCTGGTTGACTTACCATTGAAGGCCCACTGAAGCTGGAGACAGTGTGGTTACACTACTGCCATCTGAGGCCTGGGTGAGAGGGGCGAGCTGGTGGTGACCCTGAGGTTTGGAGACTGGAACTGGGCAGTACAGCTAATGCAGGGGGTGCCCAAAGACCAGCCTCACCTCAGAGCTCATAGCTATTCCATCATTCTGGGCACATCCAGTGAAACCCAAACTCTGCTGCGTTTTGAGTCTCATCTGGAGCCCGGGGGACTTAAGGACACCAGGCTGGGCACCTTGGGTTCTAAGGAGAGGTAGTTGCCCAGAAGGGATCTAAGTGAGAAATTGCAAGCAATTTAAAAATGTTGTGAGGACTGGCTCTGCTTCCAAAAAGCAATGCTCACTCTTGCTTCCTTCTTTTTTCGGAGTGGTTCTTAGGATAGGAATGTGTCATAAAGCTTGTTATGAGGACTCTAGTTAAACTCAGTAGTGGGGAACTCCTGCCCTGCATCTGGATGAAAACTGGCAGGCCCATGATCAGTTTGTGAGAAACGACTCACTCCCTGAACAGGTCCATGCCCATCTGGAGCACATCTGTCTAGTCTGGGGATGCTTGTTCCACCTAGCAGTTTAGTTAAAATTCATTGTATAGGTATCTAAGTAAGAGCTAAAATTTATAAACTTACTATGTGCCAGGCACTATTCTAAACAACTTACTTATATAGGTTCGTGTAATTCACACACTAACTTATGAAATATATATATTTAAGTATTCTTATTTTACTAATGAGAAATCATGGCAGAAAGAGGTTAAGTAACTTACCCAAAGTCACACACTTAAGATGCAGCTGGTGACCTTTCCTCAGTGCCTAGGCACCCAGGGTTTACCTCTGAATTCTGCCCTTCCCTCCTGCAGACCGAATCAGAGATGAGCTGACACCAGCTCTCTCCCTCACAGGGTCCACGTCTGGTCCTGGGAAACATGCACATACATCCTTTGCCCCCAAAACCTGAGGGGCAGGTTCATCCCAACTTAGCCGTCATGTTCCTGGTGCCACAGCCTCCTTCAGGTTTCTCAGTCATGAGGGCAACATAAGTGATTTTGAAACAGTTCACTGAAATTTCCTTTTTAAGATCTGCATAGAGCAAACCATCTCACACTCACTTTGATATTGGATATCTAAGGACTTGATGCTACATATGAAATTGAGGCAGGCAGTATGCAACTTCAACTTGCTCTTGTATTTTTTACTGTCATTATTGTATTCTAAGGAGATAGCCTGATGAAGGTAACACTATAAGGAAGAGTATGGTGTGTGCCTGGAATGCCAACGTGCTGCAGATACAACAGGACAGGGGTGCAGAGGCCAAGGCCACAGAGAGCCCCATGCCATGAGCACTAACTATATGTTTAGCATGGGAAACCACTGAAATTTTTAAACAGAGTTGTGACTAATCTAGATATGGTAATCACAGTGCTAAAACAAGTGAGATTCCCTGAAGGAGAGGTATGGGAATGCCAGTAGTGGAATGACTAAACCCTGGGAACCTCCAGAATTTGTGGCAGAGATGGACTTCATGGGTCTGTGTTCTGCATAATACAGTTTCCCTAGCTTCTGCCTTCCATGGCTGCCCACCACATTGTTTTGCAGCCTTTTGTCTCCTCTTTTCTTCTTACATTTATCACCTCGGGGAAATGTTTCTGTTTGTGTGCTTTTATGGGTTGTTGTTTGTTGTTTTTTCAAAAGTCTCTCCTAACTTTTCAAAATTGTTTTTACTGAGCCCAGAACGGCCCTAGTCTTTGGTTGTATTATTGAAAACTAGAACTTTGCAACAGTGCTATTTAAGTGAAAAAAGAATTGGGAAATGCTGAACAAGTCATTTCTAATATCGGTAGTTTCTTTCAGATGTTAGATGTGAAGGAAGTGGGTGTTCTATTGAAAAGGTTGAGTTTTATTTGATTCATTGGTTAGTTTGCACTGGTTGATTTTTTATAGCTAATAAGCACTGAATCTGAGTATACAGGAAGAAGGATAAAATCAGACATGTGCACACATACACTCAAATAGACAGTATTCAAGTGATCAAAGCACAAAAATGTTTACCCTATTCACTGTGCTGAGACAGACCTTAAATATAATTTTTTGTCTGACTTGGGTGCATAAAATTTATGTATTTTTCTCATAATCTCACTGGTTACACCAGTTTCCAAATTACTTTCTCCTGTGTTTTAACAATGTAAAACTTTTAATCTATACTTTTTTTTAAAAGAATTTCTAAAGGATCACAAAATTTGCTGCATATTGAGCTTAGAATGCTATTCCTAGCAGTACTGTTTATCCTCGGAGCACCTTATATAAAATTATCAGTAGGAAAGGACAGTAAATCTGAAGACCACCTCCAACACCCACCAAGTAACTTCCTTTCAGTCTGTCCCTGTGTCAAGGCAGGTGAGAGAAACAAAGGTAGGGACCCATGGTCAACTATCTACCTTTTATCCAAGGAGATCAATAAACAGTTTACTTCTCTATTATTAGTCAAAGCAGAGTTTGGGAGAGACTTCTCAATCCTCTATTTTTCCCAGAGGCCTCAGCAACTTCTTAAATTTGACAACAGTCTCTGGTGTGGCCCTCACTCAACTCTACTGCCCAATGCTCTTCCTCCTGTGCATGCTGAGAGGTCCGTTCCAGAGTCCCAACTTTAACTTCTGCAAAGAGGGGACTGGCATGTCTGCACTCATACAGGTCTGTCCACATGAATGTCTTCTGGCCTGGAATGTTTCTGGGTGGTTATCAGGTAACTTGGGCATTTAGCTGCAATATTACTTAAAAGACTTGCTGTCTAGCTGTGATAAATTGATTCAACTTGTAGTTTGACTCAGTTGAGCAGTTTAGAATCTAGTTTCACAGCAGGAAATTTCACCCATATAAATCAGCAGTTTTGAGAAACCTGATGAAATAATGGTTACTCTGCCCTGAAAAGCTTTGTAATCTAGAAGCCAACTGTCTGAATAAATGCCTAGTAATTAGATAATTATCATAGCCCTGCGGTTGCCAGGGCCTTCTGCCAACATTCTCTTGCCTACTTGCTGCAATTTCTGCCTGACAAGCATTTCCCCTTCTCAGGTGCCTACTAAAATATTAAAACAAGAGCTGGTTCTTCCCTCTAAGAATATCACCACTGGGTCCGCACTTCTTACAGTTTTTTATACATTTTCAGCTTTCCTCCACTCTTGTCTTACTTGTTACAGTCTTGATATCATTAGGCTTATAGGCTTCAGCATTACCAGTGGAGCAAAGTAATTTAGGGAATGCACCCAATCCTCCCCCGCCCACTCCCCCACGCTCCCCACCCCGCCCCAGCAATGCTGTGTATGGAGCTGCCTTACAGGAGCGGCGGATGGCACCAAGATTCCATCAGGCTGTGTCAGACGTTGGCCAAAGTGGGTTTCCTCCATGTAATTCCTAATAGACGTTCCAGAGCTGGACCCTATGTTGATGTTAAGTCTATATTTATTGCCAAACCACACCAAAAGAAACACTGAAGTCTTTTCTGGAAACAACTTCCAGAGAAGCATTTGGTTGGTGGCAATTGCCATGGCACTTGAATGTAATGCTATTTATTTGCTTCCTTCTTCTACAGTTGTTGTATATATGTCATATGCATATATATGTGTGTGTAAAGAGCACTTTAAAGTTGTGTGATTTTGATCATCAAATTAGAAACCTAAAAATATATTTCTGACTTGAGGTCAGGGCAGTTATAGGCAACTGAGGACTTTTAATCCATTGGTTATTAGAAGAAAAACAATGTTTGTAACTGATGTTATAATTTGCCAAGACTTGCTAAAATCCTTAGAAACATTAATAACTTTAGCTCAGTAATTTCACTTATGGAACTTTTCAGAATGAAATAATAAGTGTGACCAAGGTTTTAGCCAGGAGAACTGCCCATAATAGTGAATATGGATCTATCTAGATTTCAAAGATTTAGTGACTGATTATGTAGACTACAGTATTTCCACAGAATGTTGGTATTAAAAATGGTGCAGTTGAGAGAAACTGATGACATGAACAGATGTTGTTCATGTTATACTAAGTTAAAAAAAGACCCAAATTATAAAACATTATTTTCAGTATATACCTCTTTGGTACAGATGTACACACAGAGGCAGAAAGACAATTTGGTAGGATGTATCTCAAAATATCAGTGTTGATTGCTGTGTGGTAGAATTATGCAATTGCATTTTCTTTTACCTATCTACCCATCTTTTGTTTTCCACAATGATCATGAACTACTTTTGTGATAACAGTTTCTTTAAAAAAAGAGTTGTTCCTAGACTTCTTTTAATGTTCACTTTTACAAAGGTGCTCGTAGTTGGAGGTCTACATGACATCCAAGAATGCTTGGTTATTCCTCCCTATGACTAGATTGAGTGTCCCAGGGCTCATTAAACAGAAAACAATAAACTGAGCACAACAGTTTGTCTTTGTAGATAAAATCAAGTAGTTAATTATAAAATATCCACTTAATTAGGTAGTTTGATCAACCAAATTAGGTTATTTTGATTTTTTTTCTTTAAACCACTTTTGATCACTGCATACTTGTTATTCAGAGCCCGGAAGAGTGATTACAACGAATATTTATTGATGGTTCTCTCAGAGTAAATATATCATTTGAGCTGTACTGATTAGATTCAATTCAAATTGTCAAATTTTATTGAGTAACTAGGTATGAGCCCAGCACTGTATTAGACACTGTGGGATATTCAAATAACTCACAAAGAAAAAAATCTCTTGGAGGAACTCATGTTCTGACATAAAGACAGATAAATTAATAAATATCCCTGCTATATATAATGGGCTTCAATATAAGCACTGAGTAATACAATGCAAGAATCATGGAAGCGCAAAAGAGGGAGAAGTTCATTGTAATCAAGGAAACAGTAAAGGTTTATTAGAGGAAATAAGATTTTGGCTAGAAATAAAAAGAATATTAGTAACCTGTACCTATTGGTTGTAGGTAATAAAATTCAAACTAGCTTAAATAAGAAGGTAATTTATCAGCTGTTGTAATAAGGGTATCTTTCTTTAGGCAAGGTTGATCCAGGCACTTACATGGTGGTGATGGGCTTAGCCTCACCCCCTGTGCTGACTTTATCACAGTTGAACTATCCACAAAGAGGTTTGCTGAAGACAGAAATGTACATAGTAAGGGCTTACAATCCAGGCTCTTCTATTTCCCAACAACCATTTATTAAAAATCAGTGAAGATTCTCATTGGCTCTGCTTGGGAACCTGCCCAACCTAGGCCGATTGTTGTGGCTAGCTAGGTACGTGCTCACCACTGTATGGTGGGGAAGGAAGCAGGGCACCATGACAGACAGTTCCACCAGATCACATAGATCTGGTGACCTGTAGCTTCCCCACAGAAGCAGCAGAAAGGGCAGAGAGATGGACAGAACTACTGGACAAACACTATTGTTACCGTATTACATTTCAGTTGGGTAGAAGATTGTAATGTTTAACAGCACAGCATTAATGAGCAAAGGGAAAATCTTGGGCTAGGATGTGAATGCAGGAAAATGCAAGGAATGCTTTGCACCCAGTGAGTATAAGGTGCTTGTAGGATACAAAGTAATGCTATGCCAATGATTATGGCCCCTGAATTGATACTTTTTCACTGGTATGTTTTCCTTTACGTAGATATTTATACCTGGTGAAATTTGCATGCATGCAACTATAAGTTCAGCAATTATTTAAGTGGAATTGGAACTTGTTATTTGAAGTATATATTATATATTATATACTTCATAATGATGAACACTTTTGTAAAGCAAAGAACTAAATTTTCTCCAAAAACACTTTTAATTTTTTGGTTTTACATTTGAATTATTATATATTGACTTGGCTTAGAATAATGTATACTTAACTAAATTTTCTTTCAAAAACTGAATTTTTAATCCATTTAAAATATAACTCAACTTAAGCTCTTAGAACATTGCCTGTTTCTTGTAAATGATTAATAAGCGTATGTAAGTGCTTCCTCAAATATACATCAATAATTATAAAATCATCGACCAGTTTTAAAAGCTTATTTGGATCAGATATTTGTTTGTTTGTTGGCATAGCAATGCCTGAATGTAAATTCGTTGTATGAATCACAGAATCTCCATGAGCCCATGTGATAGTGATTGAAACCAGGCCAAGTGACCGTTTAATCCTTTCTGTCCTTCAGAAAGTAATACAATTAAAACCTATGTTTTTGTGACTTAGTATTTGTTACACTGAGCTGAGATTATAGACAGAATATAGGATTAGATCTTGCTAAATTAATTTAAAATGGAAATTAGATACGTATGCAGGATTCTGACCTTGGGAGAGAAATTGCAGAAGTGACAACTTAGTGAAAAAACTCAGGAATAAACCAAACAATCCAAGCAGAGATGGCAAAGTATTCTATTAACTACCATTTACTGGTAATGAACTGGCATAGGACTAAAAGATCATATCTATTTCCAGCTCCATCCTGAACTTCCTACTATGGAGCATTGCACCTCTCTTTACTCTGCATGAGTTTCCTTATCTTCAAACTGGTTCATATGTTTTAAAGAGAGGTTGGAGCAATATATGAAATAAGAAATATGAAGGGACTTTAAATTTCTCAAAATAAAGTTTCCACAACAAAATTAAATAAAAATAGGGTACACTGTATGAATTATGTCTTATCTTTTATCTTATAAAGCAAGTAAATTAGGGATGAAATTTTGCCCTTTAGGATACAAAATATAATTTTAAGAAATATTCAACCAGTGCATCTATAAAATATAAATCTACAAAAATCTGATTCACACCGACTTTTGAAAAACATATTTTGCACTATGCAAAATTTATACCATTGTGATTTAATTAATACTCAATGCATAGGCAATTTCTTAGAATAAATAATGTTTTAATCAGTGGTAGCCAGAGATGGGACCTTTGAGCTATTTTAAATTATTATTAACAAAAATAACCATATAACTGTTTTCTTCCCTTTAGATATTTTGTGTAATATTAAATATACTTTCTAATTTAGAAACTGAAAGTCTTAAATATTCTTAAATTTCAGGCAGAAGAACCACATGTGCCCTATCCTATTAACAAAGGCACATTGCATGAGAAATGGGCTAAAGACCCTAAGAGCTAATGATGATTGCAGTGTAATAATGTAGTAGGGAAATACAGATAACTTCATAATATATAAAAATAGAAAAAAAGATGCATAATCCTATATTGAAATAAACTCACTACATACAATCACATAGAAGTTGATTACAAATTTGAGGCTTGAGGACAAGGCTGATGGAAGGGGAGAGATTTCCCAGGATGGCTGAACAGAATGTGGACAGTCAGACAATACTGCATGAGAAATAACTGACACAATCACCAAATTTTAAACAAGGTGCAATGTGAAGTAATGCTGCCGTGTTTAGTAACAGAATGTCCTTATCAAAGTAATATCCATGTCTAGTGTGAGGAACAACAGATGGGTCAACATCAAAAAAGGTTGAGATAAAAAGATAGGCAGCTTGCCTCCTTCCTCTCCCCTAAATAGATGTGGAGGCTGCAGTTTAGCTTTCATCGCCAGAGTCCCTGCAGGTCTGTCTCTTACTGTATATCTCTGGTTCTCAACGTCCCTTAATATCCTGGCGGCTTTTTCCTGATCCTTAGCTGAAATCCCCCTCTCTCCCCCATCATTTTCTTGCCCTGGTTTTGGACTAGCAACCTGGTTTTTTACCTTTGCAGTTCCTCCATGATTTGATAATTGATGACCTCGCTATCCACCTATGACCTCATGCGCAATAAACCATGGATAAAAGACACCTGACCCATTCCCTGTGGTAGCCCAGTGAAGCCTGTGCCAATCTGATTATGACCCAACTGACACTTTTTGATTATGAAAGGAGATCTGATATAAACTCAAGAGAAAGACCTTAAATAAGATCCAGCAAAATCAGGCACGTAGCTTGCCAGAGTCTACTTGGACTGCTGAGGATAGCTGGCCGTCCTGCTAACCACCCAGTGCCTGTGACAGAGATTGGCTCCTGCTACAATGCCTGACACAGAAGGCCCTGAGGAAACGCTTATGAAAGGGTGGGTGAATGAATAAATAAATGCTTATAAGCACCAGCTCTAGGAGCTAGGAATGATTACACTGGTTTTTGAGGGTGTTCATGCAGCTACAAAATATGGTGCATCTTTAATTAGTAGAACATGTTTGATGAAGGTTTCCATTCACAATTGTTTCAAGAAAAAAAGCAGGAAGCAACTTAGCACACCTACTTGTCACCACTTTCAGAACATCGGTGGCTTTAGAACACCTCTGAGAACAGTTACTTGACTAGAGTAAGGTCTGGCTTCTGCTGCAGAAGCTGTATTCTAAATTCATGTGCACTAGTACATACCCACATAGAGGGCAGCTAATAAAATACCAGTTAGGTGGCCCAAATCTTCTTCACACTCTGGTTCTTATAGGAACACTCAGATGTCAAACTTATTAACGCTTAGTCAAAATAAAGAAAAAGACAGAGGTTACAGAGGCACTATCCCAATTTCTTGCCTGAAAACCTGCACATTCACTGTAGCAATCCCGAATAAGAATGTTTACAGAATCAGTTGGTGGAAGCAGCATGGGCTGGCATATAAATGCTTACTGTTTAGCAGGAGAAAACGTCCTAAATACAGTGCGTCTCTCTCCATCAACTGGTGCTCAGTGTTTGTGTTCCTTCAGATTGGTCGGCTGGATGTGGATAGCTTGTTCAGCAACATTGAATCCGTGCATCAGATATCGGCCAAGCTGCTGTCATTGTTGGAAGAGGCCACAACAGACGTGGAACCGGCCATGCAAGTCATCGGTATGTTTACTCTCTTCTTGTGGTCCACAGTACAACAGAAAAGAATATTTTACTAACCTCCCTTTGCTTTGGTTTTTATGTCTCTAACTCATCAAGTTTCCCAGGAGATATATAAATGCTAAACCCATTTTCAGACTCATTGTAATTACACAAACTCTGTATTTATCTTCAAATGGGTTTATATTCATTTGCTGATGTCCCTCAGTAGCACCAAGCACACCATTTGTTCTTTAATTTTCAATCTTTCAACCTATTTGCCTTCCAGATGTTCTCTCATTTTGTTTTATGGCTAACACTTACTTGATCCTTAAAGAATTAAATATTTAAATACTTTAATAGCTTTAGTGATTTTAGTCACAATGTTTTTCAGATCTTATGCCTATGAATCCATTGACTTTGGGACTGCAAATTTTTTTAATGAAGAGCTTTTATGATTTATAAAACACTTAGACAAGTTCTACTTTTCCCCTGCTTTTCCTTTTTTTCTCTATATCATTTGCTTTCCAAATTTGTTTTTATTCTCAAACAATCATAGATTATTTTCTTTCTCTGGCAAGATTAAAAAAAAAATACAGAAGTAGCATTGGGGAAGCATTGAGCCAGAATTTTATTTTCTACATTTCTTGGGAATTTCAAAGGGAATACAGTGCCATAAACTCCTTGAAGGCAGCTGACATATTCAAGATATATACATAGTGCCTTATGGGCTATGAATTCTTTAAAAATTTTTTAAATCAATTTCCTGTTTTATAAATAATATGCAATATATGCTCATTAAAAAATATTAAAACTATTCTGGACCATACATAATGACACACACTTCAATGCCACTATCTTCCCCATAAGTAACCACTGTTACCGGTTTAATGTGATTCCTTTCCTTTAGACACACACAGAGACATACACACATTCTCACACCTTATGACTTTATTCATTATGTCTTTGTTAGTGGAAATCAGAGTTATAAAAATGGCATGAAGCTGGTCTTGTTTAGTACTTATGGAAGACCCAAACTCTAATAATCAAGGCTGATCTTACACCAAGGTGAATCAACTTGGCTATTTGTAGTGTTTTATAGACCAGAAGTCCAGCTCACTCAAAAAAATTCTCCCACAGACAGGTTTAAATTTAATCACTCTTTGAGATTAAATGTTCATGTTATATCCTGAATGTCTATGTCTCCCCCCAAATTTGTACATTGAAGCCTTAGCCCCCACTGGAATTTACTCTTAAGACAATGAGGAGACATTAAAAGATTTTTCAGCAAGAGAATGAAAAGACACAAAAGTTTTGGGAGAAAGAAAACTATAGTAGGTATGAAGAGAATGGATAGAAGGAGAAAATGAGTCCTAGACCAGTAAATATATTTTATAAATAATACATAGTCAAGTGGTAAGAAGATAAGGTGATACAGTAAGAACAGAGAATAGGGGTCAAATTCAAGAGAGACATGGAAGAAAACTTAGACAAAACTTAAGGGTGTGTTGCATGTGTCAGAGTCAAAAGCAGTTCCAGGTTGAGAGTACATGTATTCTGATTGGCCTAGAGCATCCTGGCTAAGCCTACTATTCAAGCATTCAGTCCAGTTTAGTATTTGTCCTGGATTTTCTCCTTTTTAAAGAAGGATCATTATTAATAGTTGCATTATAAGAGATTTGGTAAGACCTCTACCTCATTTCAGTTTCTGATATGGTCTCTCCTACAAAGAGGCAGGTACACTGGACAGCTCTGACAATGAACACTGTCAACTCTGAAAGACAGCTCATCTCTCCTTTCCCAACCTTTAGCCTCAAAGAACCTTCCATCTTCCTGTGAAGGGCAGTGTGAGGGCAGTGGCTGGTAAAATGATGGCATCTGGACGTGAGCAGCTAGCACAGCTAAATGCTTCCTGTCCTGACGGTGATGGACAGCTCCTGCCATCCACTGGGGACAGCAGCCAGTTGAGTCATGGCCGTATGCTAAGCCTTGTGAGAGGCATGAAGCCACCAGGATGACAGCCAGTGGGTTTAGTAGGACATGTAGGGGATTAAAGATTGAATTTAAGTGAATTACATGTGGGTGAAAGAAGCTGAGCAGTCTTGCTACAGGGTTCCTGGATGCCGCTGCTACAGTAGTTTGGTTATTTCTCTTGGAAGTCTACAACTTTTTAATTACTGGTTATGCTTATTTTATTTTGCAACAAATCACTCTCAGAAGCAAGGATTTAATGTATGCATGTTTAATAAAAATCAAGTACTGATTTTCTGTTTTTCAAAAAGTTTGACAATGAACATATGACACACAAAATACTTTCCACTAAGGGGTCCTTAATGTTATCACTGACTGTAAGACAATCAGAAGACAGAAATCTGCCAAAGAAGCAGCAAGTTTTCTGTCAAAAGTTGCTTATCATTTAAAAAAGACTGTACCTATTATTTTAAAACATACTTGGCATTTGGCATTTGTGGTCCATGCTTTTGCTACTTCCACTTAGGATCTTTTTCCCAAGCTGCCCCCCACTTGGTTGAAACTGTACCTATAACTTTAAGCCCAAGTCCATGTGATTGAAACACATGTAGCTGCAGAAGATGTGTTTAAATATCACTCCATGCAGCGTAACTTCATTTACGTCAAATGACAGTTATCCTAAATCATTTTGTCTCATTTTTAATTCTGAGTTTCTTGGGCCTAAGAAAAATGTAAAGCAATAGCTATTGATGATTTGGCACCACTGGCAGAAGAGTTTGCAGTTAAATTGAGACAGTTTTATAATAGAGCAGACGAATGAAACAGGAAACCCACTAATTCCAATAATGCCTCAAAAATGTTTAATCCAATTCACAGAACCAAAGAAAAGCTTTTGGAAGTTTACTGTGTCAAAGGTGAATTTTCTGACCTTACTGTAAATGCTATTATAACATTAAAAATTAAGCTTATGAATGCAAATGATAAAATGAATACAAATTTAGTTGGAGCACAGCATCATGGTAAAATAATGTTTTTACTAGAGTAAGAAATCTGTGGGCAGAAATGTGCTTGGGATTGTGATGCACATGTAATAAATCTGTGATATTCTATTAATTCAAATGGTAACTATAGTCAAAATTTACACATAATTTTACACATACAAAGAATGAAATACATACAATATTTAGAGGATAAAGTTTGATATTAATTTAAAAAATAATCCTAATTCATGGCAGTACACACTTTCTTTGCTGCTGACCACAGATCAGCTTTTAGAAATTGCCTTTTGTTCACAATCAATTAGAAGTCTTCAATTAAGGTATTCAACAAACACAGGGAAAAAGAACTTTAGCTTTTTTAATCTTTACAATTGCAATTATTGAAAACAAAGTTGAAAATGGGAAGACACTAAACTTTATCCTTACCTAAACAAGGAATTAGCCTTTAAAAAATTAAACAATGAGAATTCATATTGTGTAAATGATTTAATTTTGAAATTTTATAGTTATATTTTGAAAAACCTGACTTATCGAAAGAAGCTTTTGATGGAGCTCCTATTTAATGGGCTAATGCTATATCCTGAACCAGATTTTGCAAATCTATACTTGAAAAAATATTCCAAAATTATGAATAGGAACAACTTATTTGGTGAGCTTTATTTTGCAAAACTAAAGAAAGACGAGAAACCAAATGGAGGCAAAAAAAGACAGTACTTGTGAAAATATTTCAGCTCAAATATTTACACATTTTAGTTAGACATATAATCAGAATTTTAATATTTTTCACTTAGCAGAATTTTGTTATGAACTTATTAGGTGCCTCTGCTTATTAAGAGCACATTTTCCCAATTAAAAATATTACAGTTTACATTTTTGAGCAGTAAAGTAAATAAGGCTAGAATTGAATTTTAACCCATAGAATAAAATAAATATCAGATCCATAGTTATATAAATGAGAAGAAAGGAAAGGTCTTTCTTATCATAGATTTTAATGACTAAATATAGAAGGAAAGGGGAAAACAGAAAATCACTATTAGGCAAGCATAACAATCATAATTGTTGCAGAAAAAATCTAGTGATCAGTGCTAGATCAATTGAGTGGGTGAAAGTCTGAGGAGAAATATACTTTCCATAGTTTCAAAGTATCTCCTAAGTAATTATTAACCTCCAAGGAAAGATGGTAACTTTACAGTGAGAAACCAGACAGAGGCCACCTTAACTAAGTCCACAATACCAGGAAATAAAACATTCACATCATGACCCTTGTGATACAACACACTGAGAGGGACACAAAGTCATATCTGTGGTACTTTTGTCCGAAATATGCATAATCACGTCCAATCATGAGAAAACAAATTGCAGCCTGGATAGATTCTAGAAGAGTAAAATAACATTAGTGTTGAAGTTAAAAATGTGCTTGGTTTATAGTATTGAAGCAGATGTCATTTTCTTTTTCTGACAATTGCACTATGATTACATAAGATGTTAACACTGGGGAAGTGGAGTGAGGGATATTTGGAAAATATGGGTCCTGTTTTTGCAACTTTTCGGTAAGTACAAAATTAGTTCAAAATAATGAAAAATGTTATGATTTACAGAGAAAAGTCGATTGAAGACATCACCATTTCAAATTTACTAATCCTAAGTTGCAACTTTGAGGAAGATTATAAAAAATGTTATGAAAATGTTTAAAACAGTAAGGCCATATTTGAAAAAGAAAGAATTGAAGTCATATTTTAATTTCCCTACCCTTTATATCTGGGCTAGCTTGTGGCTTGCTTTGACCAATAAAATGTGGCAAAATGATGTTCTACGACAGCCTTGAGACATCCACTCTCTGCTCAGGGACAGAGAAGCCTCAAACTACCCAGTCACTCCAATCAACACAATCAACATCTTGGCATTGTAAGGCCCTCGGCCCTCCTCAGCCAGCTGGCCTCCAGCGACAGCCTACAGACGTATGAATAAGCCCCGTCAACACCACAAGGAGAAGAGCCATTCCAGCTGAGCCTTGCTCAAATCAGTCAACCCAGAGAACTGTGAGCAAACAGTGCTGTTTTGAACCTTTAAATTTTGGGCTGATTTTTTTTTTCTGTATCAGTAGCTAACTGATACAGATTCACAAAGAAAAGATGAATGAACTCAACTCAAATGATGGGGAAAAATTTTATTTGGAAGGTGATTTTTGAGCTTGGACTTGAAAGGATTTATAAAAGGTGGAGACTTGAGCAAATGACTTTCTAAATGGCAAATGTCACAGAAGCAGAAGAACATGGGAAATTTGCATAAAGGACAGCAATCCAGTGTGGCTGGAGCACAGTGGCAAGGAGACTTCCATGAGCCATGCATGGTAGTGATATCAACACAGAGTTCATTTAATGAATTTCCATCACTAATTCTTTCACCAAGGCTCTTACATTTCATAAGATGAACTGATTTTTGGTGCGTTACCACAAAATGAAAAGCACAGGTGTCCCATTTCTCTGTCCTTAGATGGCACTAATGAGAGTTTATGATTCACAGCCCTAGTGCCAAAGGGGAAAATTTCCTGATCTAGGTAAACCAGGAGGATTTTACTCAACAATAACCTTGGGGTTTGGAAAAGGTTCAAATTTAAGTACAGAGGCATATTTTTGCAGATTTGAGAGTTCTGGGGAATTGTCTGGGCTCTCAATGCCAAGATAGAAACTAGATTTTAAAATCTTGACTTAAGCAGGCTGTCTAAATAGGAAATGAGTTTTAAATCTTTAGGGATGGGAGTGTGAGTTGCAGCTCATTTCCACGTAGATTGATAATGACTCTGTATCAGTGTAAGAAAATAGTGACCAAGGACAAAACAAGGAACAAAATAGTGCAGAGTTTAAGAACACAAGGGCTTCAATATTGGGCTGACTTAGGTTTATATCTGGCTCACCTGATTACCAGGTGTGTGATCTTGGGTGATTTATGAAGTCTCATTGAACTTCAGTTTCTCATCTAGAAGCTTGTGACAATAATGCCTACCCCACAGAGTGTTTGTAAAGATTAAATAAAATCATGTATAAATCATGATAGCCTAGTACCTAGCCTTAATAAATATCCAATACATGATGTTACCAGCTCATTATTATGAGTTAGTATTTGAGAATATTAAATTTACCCATCTATTTACAAAGCTTGACTTCTTCTATATGTAACAATCTAATAAAATGTGAATTTTTTTCAGAGGTTCTGATCATGCTTCTCAGACAAATCATATTTGCTGATTGTATGTGGTTTCTCAATGCCCCCAATGTCTATGCATCTTGATGAATCATATATCAAATAAGGAACATGCTTTCTTCAACAAAGAGTGACTTAACATATCAAGTGTCATTTCCACATTTGGTAGAGTGAATAGGAATCTCAGTAGCTTCTTTCCAAAGATGGCCCTCAACAGACCATGCCTCCTGGTATTCACACTGTTACCAGTCTAGTCCCATATTGACTCTGGACTGGCCCCAAGACTCACTAATATAATGCAGTGGAAGTGACACTATGCCAGCACCTGGGCTTAAGCTTTTAGAAAGCCTGGCAGATTCTACTTCTGTGATTTGAGGAACCTGCCATTTAAGAAGTCAAGCTACCGTGCTGGTAATATCACATGGAGAGGTCAAATGAAGAGAGATTAGACCTGAGACCATGTAGAAGGAGAAAGTGGCCCAGCATCCCAGCAGAGGCCAGCTTTCAAGCTCTCCTTGCTGAGGCATCAGACTTGTGAATGAGCCATTCTGTACACCCAACCAGGTGAGCCCTCAGATAACTAGAACCCCAACAGACATCAAGTGGAACAGAAGAACCACACGGCTGATCCCAGCCAACACAGAGAAATGTGAGAGAAAGTCAAAATGGTGGTTGTTCCAAAACACTGAGTTCTAGGGTGGTGGTTTGTTACATAGCAACAGATAACCAAAACAGGGCTGTGTCCTCATATCCATTTGCAACAGCACTGTAATGTTTCAAAGTATTAAAAAAAGACTGAGTTCTGAATATGTTTACATCTACTCTATGTGCTTACCTCTTGCACACTATGCTGAGAACCAGAGACGGAAGAAGCTTCTGGTAATGTAATCACAATTTCTCACATGCCTTTCCTTAGGGTGAGTTTATCCTTAGAGAGAAAGACAATTTAGAGCTTTCTGCTCTTTGAAGGTGTAGCAGGTGATGTGCAGGACTTTGTCCTCCTAAAGCAGTGTCTCTTATACGTTCCTGAAGCAGGAATCTGTACCTCTCGCAATGATTTTTTGAGAAGAGCAATACTCACTGATAATTCATGTCGTGATGCCTTGTGGGAGATGCCACAAAGTGGCTCACCTGAATAAGTTTTCTAGTATTATCATTGTTATACTTCATGGGTGTCTGTGGGTGTTGTTTGTTGTTGTTTTTTCCCCTCAGGATACAGCTAAAGCTTGGCCTACCTAATTCTGGCCAGCTGGGACAGGCTGGGGCACCTCAGACCTGCACACTGGAACGTGTGAGGTTCAGCAAGGGGGACCCAGATGCAGCGGCTGAAAGGGCAGGACATTTATTCCAAATGTTGGCAGTAAGAGGGAAGCTGTCAGCTTCAGAGACTATGACAAAAAGAAAGGGGGTCTTTGGCGTCAAGTACAGACAAATCCACACAGGGAAGGAAAAATCAGTAGGAGGCGTCACCAGAATACAGTGTGGCAGTCGGACCTTCAGTCTCCTGAGCGAGGTCAAGATGGGTCCCGGGGCCCCTAGGTCTTACTTCTTGTAGTAAGAATAAAACCAGGTGGCCCAGGGACAAGTCGCACAGCTCTGGTGTCCGAGGAGAAGGCCAAGCATGGGTATGTTGTGCTCTGGAGCTGGCGTGTGGTGGGCACTGCCTGAGCTGTGCGGTCAAATTTGAATTGGAGCTGTGAATGCTGTACAGAATACACATGGAAATAAAGTCCTAAACCCTATGATTGTAAGAGTTCTGTGAGCCCCAGAACACCTTCCCAACAGCCAAGAAGCGGACATCCGGCAGAGGCGCAGATCCAGGAGGCCCACAGTAGCCAGGAAAGGACATGGCCTTCGGAGAGAGAGACCTGGCTCTGTGGTCGTCAGCTCTGTGGAGGGGGCGGTGGCACTTGCCTGCTTACAATAGAAACCTCACGAAAAGGACTTAACCAAAAAAGGGGCATTTTTGCTCAACAGGAAATCCATAATGCATACCCCCAGACTGGGCAGCTTTCTGCTGGCTCCTTGCAGCTTCTCCCTTCATAGTACTTGACGTGAGGCATTTGGCCTCATGGCCTGAAGATGGCTGCTCCAATGCCAAGCATTGCTTTCTGCAGGCAGGGACCTCCTCCCAAGGCTTTTCCATTGGAGGGAATAGAAGATCTTCCCAGCGATCTCTCCCTATATCACAGTTTAATTCCATGCACATACCCATAAGCATTCATACTCAAACATACATTTGCACCATACTCAAACATACATGCACACATACTTAGCCACCCCTTCCCACCAGAGATAGGGGAAAGGTATTTTTAAATGAGTGCATTCCTGGTCCAAATTCTGTGAGTTTGGAAGAAGGAAGAATGGATAGGCAACTAGCAACAGATGCCCCATTCATTTTTTCATATTTCAAATGGAGAGATCACTTCCTCCAGGCAGAAGGACATAAGATGCAGGGAACACTGCCTGTAGAATATAAGCTCCGCGAGGGGAGGAATTCTTCTGTTTTCCTACCCCTGTATCGCTAGCACCTACAACAGCATCCTCAGTACTTACTGATAAGTGACATGAATGACAGAGGTAAGAGAAGTGACAAATGTGCTGGCTGGCATATGCGGGACCCCAGAAGTTGCTGCTGTTAGCAAGTCTGCCTGTGGTTTTCCCTGTGTGATCTTACAGGCTGGTGGGTAGTCTAGAGCAACTAGCAGTAACAGAGACTAGCATTTTCTTTTTTTTTTAAATAATTTATTTTGGTATCATTAATCTACAATTACATGTGCAATATTATGGTTATTAAACTACCCCCTTCATCAGGTCCCCCCCCACCAACCCCATTACAGTCACTGTCCATCAGCGTAGTGAGATGCAATAGAATCACTACTTGTCTTCTCTGAGTTCTACACCCCTCCCCTTGCCCCCCCAACATTACATCTGCTAATCGTAATGCCCCTTTTTCCCTCTTATCCCTCCCTTCCCACCCGTCTTCCCCAGTCCCTTTCCCTTTGGTAACTATTAGTCGGTTCTTGGGTTCTGTGAGTCTGCTGCTGTTTTGTTCCTTCAGTTTTTTTCTTTGTTCTTATACTCCACATATGAGTGAAATCATTTGATACTTGTCTTTTTGGCTTGGCTTATTTCACTGAGCATAATACCCTCTAGCTCCATCCATGTTGTTGCAAATGGTAGGATTTGTTTTCTTCTTATGGCTGAATAATATTCCATTGTGTATATGTACCACCTCTTCTTTATCCATTCATCTACTGATGGACACTTAGGTTGCTTCCATTTCTTGGCTATTGTAAATAGTGCTGCAATAAACATAGGGGTGCATCTGTCTTTTTCAAACTGGGCTGCTGCATTCTTAGGGTAAATTCCTAGGAGTGGAATTCCTGGGTCAAATGGTATTTCTATTTTGAGTTTTTGGAGGAACCTCCATACTGCTTTCCACAATGGTTGAACTAATTTACATTCCCACCAGCAGTGTAGGAGGCTTACCCTTTTCCACATCCTTGTCAACATTTGTTGTTTCTGTTTTGGATGTTGGCCATCCTCACTGGTGTGAGGTGATATCTCATTGTGGTTTTAATCTGCATTTCTCTGATGATTAGCGATGTGGAGCATCTTTCATGTGCCTGTTGGCCATCTGAAATTCTTCTTTAGACAAGTGTCTATTCATGTCCTCTGCCCACTTCTTAATTGGATTATTTGCTTTTTGTTTGTTAAGGTGCATGAGTTCTTTATATATTTTGGATGTCAACACTTTATCAGATACGTTTTTTATGAATATATTCTCCCATACTGTAGGATGTCTTTTTGTTCTACTGATGGTGTCCTTTGCTGTACAGAAACTTTTCAGCCTGATATAGTCCCACTTGTTCATTTTTGCGTTTGTTTCCCTTGCCCAGGGAGATATGTTCATGAAGAAGTCGCTCATGTTTATGTCCAAGAGATTTTTGCATGTTTTTTTCTAAAAGTTTTATGGTTTCATGACTTACATTCAGGTCTTTGATCCACCTTGAGTTTACCTTTGTGTATGGGGCTAGACAGTAGTCCAGTTTCATTCTCTTACATGTAGCTGTCCAGTTTTTCCAACACCAGCTGCTGAAGAGGCTGTCATCTCCCCATTGTATATCCAAGGCTCCTTTATCAAATATTAATTGACTGTATATGTTTGGGTTAATGTTTGGATTTTCTATTCTGTTCCACTGGTCTGTGGGTCTGTTTTTGTGCCAGTACCAAATTGTCTTAATTACTGTGGCCTTGTAGTAGAGCTTGAAGTCAGGGAGTGTAATTCCCCCTGTTTTATTCCTCCTTCTCAGGAATGCTTTGACTATGTGGGGTCTTTTGTGGTTCCATATGAATTTTAGAATTATTTGTTCGAGTTCACTGAAGAAAGTTGTTGGTAGTTTGATAGGGATTGCATTGAATCTGTAGATTGCTTTAGGTAGTATAGCCATTTTGACAATATTTATTCTTCCTAGCCAAGAGCATGGGATGCATTTCCATTTGTTAGTGTCCTATTTAATTTCTCTTAGGAGTGTCTTGCAGTTTTCAGAGTACAGGTCTTTCACTTCCTTCGTTAGGTTTATTCCTAGGTATTTTATTCTTTTTGATGCAATTGTGAATGGAATTGTTTTTCTGATTTCTCTTTCTGTTAGTTCATCATTAGTGTATAGGAAAGCAACAGATTTCTGTGTGTTAATTTTGTATCCTGCAACTTTGCTGAATTCAGATATTAGTTCTAGTAGTTTTGGAGTGGAGTCTTTAGGGTTTTTTATGTACAATATCATGTCATCTGCAAATAGTGACAATTTGACTTCCTCTTTACCAATCTGGATGCCTTGTATGTCTTTGTTTTGTCTGATTGCTGTGGCTAGGACCTCCAGTACTATGTTGAATAACAGTGGAGAGAGTGGGCATCCTTGTCTTGTTCCCGATCTTAGATGAAAAGCTTTCAGCTTCTCGCTGTTAAGTATGATGTTAGCTGTGGGTTTGTCATATATGGCCTTGATGATGTTGAGGTACTTGCCCTCTATACCCATTTTGTTGAGAGTTTTAATCATGAATGAATTCTGAATTTTGTCAAATGCTTCTTCAGCATCTATGGAGATGATCATGTGGTTTTTGTTCTTCTTTTTGTTGATGTGGTGGATGATGTTGATGGATTTTCGAATGTTGTACCATCCTTGCATCCCTGGGATGAATCCCACTTGATCATGGTATATGATCCTCTTGATGTATTTTTGAATTCGGTTTGCTAATATTTTTTTGAGTATTTTTGCATCTACGTTCATCAGGGATATTGGTCTGTAATTTTCTTTCTTGGTGAGATCTTTGCCCGGTTTTGGTATTAGAGTGATGCTGGCTTCATAGAATGAGTTTGGAAGTGTTCCCTCCTCTTCTATTTTTTGGAAAATTTTAAGGAGAATGGGTATTATTTCTTCTCTATATGTCTGGTAGAATTCAGAGGTGAATCCATCAGGTCCGGGAGTTTTGTTCTTGGGTAGTTTTTTGATTATCAGTTTAATTTCGTTGCTGGTGATTGGTCTGTTTAGTTTTTCTGTTTTTTGCTTGGTCAGTCTTGGAAGGTTGTATTTTTCTAAGAAGTTGTCCATTTCTTCTACGTTTACCACCTTGTTAGCATATGGATTCTCATAATATTCTCTCATAATTCTTTGTATTTCAGTGGGGTCCGTCCTGATTTTTCCTTTCTCATTTCAGATTCTGTTTATGTGTGTAGATTCTCTTTTTCTCTTAATGAGTCTGGCTAGGGGTTTATGTATTTTGTGTATTTTTTCAAAGAACCAGCTCTTGGTTTCATTGATTTTTTCTATTGTTTTATTCTTCTCAATTTTATTTATTTCTTCTCTGATCTTTATTATGTCCCTCCTTCTGGTGACTTTGGGCCTCATTTGTTCTTCTTTTTCCAATTTCAGTAATTATGTCTTTAGACTATTCATTTGGGAATGTTCTTCCTTCTTTAAATAGGCCTGGATTGCAATATACTTTCCTCTTAGAACTTCCTTTTCTGCATCCCACAGAAGTTTTGGCTTTGTGTTGTTGTTGTCATTAGTCTCCATATATTCTTTGATTTCTGTTTTGATTTGGTCATTGACCCATTGAGTAATTAGGAGAATGTTGTTAAGTCTCCATGTTATTGTGAGCCTTTTTTATTTCTTTCTACAATTTATTTCTAGGTTTATACCTTTGTGATCTGAGAAGGTGGTTGGTAGGATTTCAATATTTTTGAATTTACTGAGGTTCTTTTTGTGGCCTACTGTGTGGTCTATTCTGGAAAATGTTCCATGTGCACTTGAGAAGAATGTGTATCCTGTTGCTTTTGGGTGCAGAGTTCTGTAGATGTCTGTTAGGTCCATCTGTTCTAGTGTGTTGTTCAGTGCCTCTGTGTCTATACATATTCTCTGTCTGGTTGATCTGTCCTTTGGAGTGAATGGTGTGTTAAAGTCTCCTAAAATGAATGCATTGCATTCTATTTCCTCCTTTAATTCTGTTAGTATTTGTTTCACATATGCTGGTGCTCCTGTGTTGAGTGCATATATATTTATAGTGGTTATATCTTCTTGTTGGACTGACTCCTTTATCATTATGTAATATCCTTCTTTGTCTCTTGCTACTTTCTTCGTTTTGAAGTCTATTTTGTCTGATACAAGTACTGCCACACCTGCTTTTTTCTCTTTGTTGTTTGCATGAAATATCTTTTTCCATCCCTTCACTTTTAGTCTGTGTATATCTTTGGGTTTGACGTGAGTCTCTTGTAAGCAGTATATAGATGGGTCTTGCTATTTTATCCATTCTGTTACTCTGTGTGTTTTGATTGGTGCATTTAGTCCATTTACATTTAGGGTGATTATTGATAGATATGTACTTATTGCCATTGCTGGCTTTGGATTCGTGGTTACCAAAAGTTCAAGGGTTGCTTCTTTACTATCTAACAATCCAACTTAACTTTCTTGTTAAGTTATTGTAAACACCTTCTGATGTTTCTTTATTTCTCTCCCTTCTTATTCTTCCTCCTCCATTCTTTATATTCTAGGTGTTTTATTCTTTGCCTTTAGTTAGTATTTGGATGGTCTGCTTTCTTTGCTATGATTTTATTTTCTCTGGTGAAATTTTTTAGCCTTAGGGGTGCTTCCTTCTAGAGCAGTCCATTTAAAATATCCTATAGTGGTAGCTTATGAGAGGCAAACTCTGTCAACTTTCGTTTGTCTGGAAATTGTTTAATCCCTCCCTCAAATTTAAATGATAATCGTGCTGGATACAACATTCTTGGTTCGAGGCCCTTCTGTTTCATTATGTTAAATATATCATGCCATTCTCTTCTGGCCTGTAAGGTTTCTGTTGAGAAGTCTGATGATAGTCTGATGGGTTTTCCTTTGTAGGTGATCTTTTTTCTCTCTCTAGCTGCCTTTAATACTCTGTCTTTATCTTTGATCTTTGCCATTTTAATTATTATGTGTCTTGGTGTTGTCTTCCTTGGGTCCCTTGTGTTGGGAGATCTGTGGGCCTCTGTGGCTGTGAGACTATTTCCTTCCCCAGCGTGGGACAGTTTTCAGCAATTATTTCTTCAAAGACACTTTCTATCCCTTTTTCTCTCTCTTCCTCCTCTGGTACTCCTATAATGCAAATATTGTTCCGTTGGGATTGGTCTCACAGTTCTTTTAATATTCTTTCATTCCTATAGATCCTTTTATCTCTCTCTGCCTCAGCTTCTCTGTATTCCTGTTCTCTGATTTCTAGTCCATTAACAGTCTCTTGCATCTAATCCATTCTGCTGTTAAGCCCGTCGATCGCTTGTCTGATTTCTGCATTGTCTTTCCTCACTTCCCTCACTTCCTCCCTCAGTTCTTGCACATTTCTCTGTAGATCCATCAGCATGGTATGAGTTTTATTCTGAATCGTTTTTCAGGTAGACAGTGCATTTCCATCCCTTCCGGTTCCCTCTCTGGGGTTGTCTGGTTGATCTTAGTGTGGACCATATTCCTCTCTCTTTTCATGGCTATAGAAGTGGTCACTGGTAGTTGCCACGTATGTCAGCTGGGCTCTTTAAGACTTTAAAAAGAAAAAAGAAGAAAAAAAAGAGAAAGAAAGAAAAAAAAGAAAAAAAGAAAAAAACCAAAACCAAAAAAAAAAAACCTCCCATAGGGAATAGATTCTGTGGGGATGCTGTAGGTGGCGCTGTTGCTCCACTATTCCGCAGCCATGGCATGCCGCTCCGCAGGGCCCTTTATAGCTCTGGCCAGGGTGGGAACGAATGGGAGGCTGTTGATCTCTGTGGCAAGTCTAAGTGCAGCCACCCTTTCCCAGTCACCAGCTAAGGCGTCTGAAACTCCCCAGGACTCCTAGCCTGCTGGGCTGAGTTTGCCGGGGCGATCTGGCTCCTCCACTGGATTCCTGTCTCTTTAGGACTGCTGAAAAAAGCACATGCTTTTCTTTTTTTTTTTCCTTCCCATGAGCCGGCTGCAAGCACCCTCGCGCATTCCCCGCTCAGATCCTGCACCCTCTGTCTCTCCAATCTCCACTACACTACGTGATGTGTGTCAGCGCTCTCCACACAGATCACGGGGCTGGTTATTTCACGGGGTGTACTTCCACTCCATCCCGGCTCTAAATCCTCTCCTCCCGCCGGTGCGCTGGGGTGGGTGAGTGCTCGGGTCCCACCGGGTCGAGGCTCCGTATCTTACTCGCCTTGCGGGGTGCCGTGTCCTCTCAGGTATAGCTGCATGCTGTGCACTTTCCTGTGTATTCTGGTCTCTCTTTTAGGAATAGTTGTATTTGCTGTATTTTCATAGATATATATAGTTTTGTGAGAAGATTTCTGTCGCCCTGCTCATGCCGCCATCTTCACGGAAGTGAGACTAGCATTTTCAAGGGAGATATTTACCACTGAAAGATAAATGGAGAGTCATGGACCAGTCTACAAACAGGGTCCATAGTGTTAGCAACCTGGAGGAGGGAAGTTATTGTGCCTTTTCCTAATCCACAGCCAGCAGAAACCTCTGAACCTCTACCTCTCAGAAAGCCTATATGTTCCTAATGTGCTGGTTATAAAAATCCCACAAGAAGTTTAAGTATTCAGGAAATCTAATAGGTTTAGGAAGAGACCATAAGTTTTCATCAAAACAAACAAGATGCCTGAATCCTGGCGAGAGCTCTCTTCCTTGATTTCTTGTCAGCCACTTTCTCACTGTATCCTCACATTGTTATTGAGACAGTTCTATTGTCTTTCCATCTTCTCACAAGGGCACAAATCCTATCATGGGGTCTTCACCCTCAAGATCTACTCGAAAGCCAATTATCTTCAAAAAGCCCCACCTCCAAACACCATCACATTGTGGGTAATGGCTTCAACATATGGATTTTAGGGGGAAACATTCATCCATAACACTCTCCATAAATAATGGGTCATGTAATATTTTCATAGAATTTTGGGGTAAAATTTTATGGGTAGTAAAAGATACCTTCAACTAGCCATTATTTCTCCCCAAATATTTTACTATGGAAGAAGAAAAATCATGTATTAATTAGAATTAAGTTCAGCTGGGGGAAAAAGAAAAAAACATTACTAGCTTAAATAAGAGATGTTCATTTCTCTATTGCCTAAGAGTCTAAAAGCATGTATTCTAGATGTATGTGGCAGCTCTGCTCCACAAAGTCCTCTGAGATGCAAGCTCTTCCAGCTCACAGCTCCACTCACCTTTATCTTAATGGACAAGGTAGTATCCAAGTTTCAGGAAAGTTAGAAGAACAGAGAAAAGTTTGGAGAAGGGGCAACTGCTTAAAGGAAGTTTCTGGATATTGTCACAGGACACTTTTACTTATATCCCATTGGTAGACTTTAATTATGAGACCACACCTATTGCAAGGGAGGCTGGGAAATGTAGTTTTCATTTGGGGCTGGCAAAAATTCTATTGCTTTGAAAAAAGGGGAATACTGATACTGGGGACAATGATAGACTCTGCTGCCCACAATCTTATCCAGCGTTCTTTCAGGTATTTCTCACTACTGTGTCCTTGGTTTTGCTGACACAATTCCAAGTTTTCCTCTCCTCTGTGTCTTCTTAAGCTTTTCTGCACTCTTTTTCTTCTCAGCTCCCTTCAATGTTAGTATTCCCTGCATTTGGTCCTCAAGCCTGTTCTTTTCTCACTCTGTGGACTTTCTTCATGATCATATCAAATTCATGGCTTGTACTACCCAAGTTTTATATACCTACATCTCTTTCTCAGATCTTTTTTTCCTGAATTCCAAAATCATATATCCAACTCCATAAAGGACCCCTCCACTTGAATATACTATGAGTGATTCAAACTCAGTACACCTAAAATTAAACTCATCATCTTTCCATGTAAACCCTCCCCTTATCCTGTCATCATTGTCTATCCCCATGCTGACCAAAGCCAGAATCCTGGGGTACGTCTGGTATTATCTTCTTCATCTCTCACACATGTTCTATGTCCATTTTCTTTCCCTCTTTTCCATCCTCCCTGCTTTTGCTTTAGTGGTAATGGTTATAACATATACAGAGCATTCGCACATGCCAGTTACTGATATAAACACATATCTTAATTCACTTAATATTCAAACAACCCTACCCATGATTATTCTATCTTAAGATAAGGAAATTAAGAAACAGAGCAATCAAGTAACTTTCCCAAATGCCATATGAGTAAATGGTAAAACCAGGATTGGAAACCAGGCAGCTGATTACCCAGAGCACTCTTACTTAAATGTTCTATCTTCCTGTTGTAGCCCTCATTATTTATTTCTTGCACTATAAGAACCTTTCCATTGGTTTCTCATTCAGTCTCACTAACTCCTCCCCCAAATTCCATCTTTAATGTTACTCACTACAGGAGTCATCTTCCTAAAGCATAGTCCAGTCTGTTAAGTCGGCTGCCTAAAATCTATCAGTGCTTCTCCAACCCTTCAGGCTAAAGTTCCAACTCCTTAATGATACACAAGGTCCCTTGTGATCCTGGCCCTTGCCAGCCAATACAGCCTCTTCTTAAACCCTCCCACAAACAATGTACCTTCCGGCCCTCCAGCCATACTAGAACACTTGCAGTTTCTGAACAGACCTTACTCCCTCAAACTGTCTCTGCACTTCTGTACTTACTCATGGCACCTATTTCAAGAGCACGCTGTTAGAAATAGCTCAAAGGTCCGCAAGAGCAGAATAGGTGACCATCTGTTTTATAGCTCTGTTATCATGCTTTTTACATAGTGTGGTAAGTGGGAGTCTGCTCTTCCCTCTCCCTTACTGGCCTTCAGAAGTTCCCTGAAGGAAGTGTTGGTTTCTGTATCTGCAGGACCTACCTAACTGCTTGGTGCATAACAGTCACTCATTAAACTTTCACCAAATAAGGATGATGTAAAGAATATAACTACTTCATTCCCTTTTATGGCATTGTCCTAAACAAGGCCTAGTAGCACCAGGTGATTTCTTGAATATCTTTGGTTTTACCCTAGTTTACTTACTTGCAGGGGAAATTCATCTTGGAGTGGAATCAGATTAATACAGAGGACACACCTCTCTTTGGTATGACACATCTTGGGGATAGACATGAAGGTTTGGAAGTACAGAAGGGGAAAGAGGAACATGAGTATACTTATGTAAGTGAAGGGAGAAATTTGCAACATAGGAGTAATGATACCAGATATGAGGTGTGTGCAATATTTTTGGAAGTTGTTTTAAAAGGAAATAACTAAGGAAAATGGTGCACTTTTTTTTCTCCTCTGGATGGCAATTGCTTTTGGGGGAAGCCAAGGCAGAAATACCTGGGTTGTAGAATTTTTACAAAGAAGCACACATAGTTATATTTATTTTATAGGATTCCAGTGCTTTTGTAACAGGCAGCCAGAAGAGAAATCACCTTCCCTGGTCCTGGCTCAGCCCACTCTCCACTCCTAATCATCCCTTCAAACCCACAGACATTAGACAGAACCATTGTCCTTCACCACTGAAGAAATGCAGCAGAGGGTACGTTACCGTGGCAACAGAATCACTGTTTGCTGCGAGACACATCACTTTATCTGCACTGTTCTGAAGCAGAATACATTGGTAGGGCCGGAAGCAGAATCAAATGTTCTGCCTGCCAGTATTGTACTTGGCCTTTGGGTGAATACATGACTTTCAATTACAGTGCTTAAATATCTCTTAAGTTTAGTAATTTCTATTAGAGCCCCAACCGAATTTTACTCAGAAAAGAGTAAAAAATTCGATTGCTGTTAAGGAGAGAGCTATAAATTCTTTCCAACTAGACCACCTCTGTTAAAGGAAACACTAGGGAATTAATGGTTTCATTGTGTGCAAAAATAAATGTCTTTGTGCTTTGGTTTCTGACTTTCTGACTTGATCATATTGTGGATTTATGAGGTTGTCCTTACCTTTTTCTTTATCTCTACTCTCAACTGCTTTGTAGTGAACATATAGTTTGACAGTTTCATCTTGTGTTGGGCTATGTGTATTCAGATTTTCTCTTCTTGGTTTGCTCATGAGCTTTGTCTCAGCCTGCAGCTTACTCCCACTTCTGGGCCTTAATTCCCTCATGCAGCCAAAGTCCTCATTCCCTTCGCTACCTGGCTCTGTCACCAGGAGGCTCTCCTTATCTCATGTCCAATCCTAAATCCAGTCACTAGCCTGTTTGATTTTTCTCTTCTTGTAACTACTCTATTTCTTATTGCTTGTGTTGCTGTCTTAAAGAGCAAATCTGTAAGACCTACACTGGGAAAAGGAACAATTCAGTAAAATCCCAGGAACAAAACAAGACTCCCTCATCTCTTCAGCGTTCTTTCCAACTGCATCACTTTGTACATGTCCAGTCAAGTTCTGATCTGTGGAGGGCTAATGATGCTCACGGTCACTGGGCTTCATTAAAGTCCAAAAAAAAGCACAAAACCAAATAAACAAAACACACACACACACACACACACTCACACACAGAGCCTAACTATAATCTCAGGGAAATCCCATATAATAAAAGAGAAAGAGAAGTCTTTCCCTGGCTGGATAAAATTACAAAAGAATATAATACTTTGAAACTCCTAGTGTTTTAATTCTATAGATTGTAGTACAGCATTAAGACACCAGTGACACTTTCTGAGAAACCAGTCAGTGAGAGGCATTTTTTTTTTAATTTTGGTATCGTTAATCTACAATTACATGTGCAACATTATGGTTACTAAACTCCGCCAAGAACCCCCCCCACTTACCCCATTACACTCACTGTCCATCAGCATAGTGAGATGCTATAGAATCACTACTTGTCTTCTCTGAGTTGTACAGCCCTCCCCATGCCCCACCTCGCTACATTATGTCTGCTAATCATAATGCCCCTTTTCCCCCCTTATCCCTCCCTTCCCACCCATCCTTCCCAGTCCCTTTCCCTTTGGTAACTGTTAGTCCATTCTGGGGTTCTGAGAGTCTGCTGCTGTTTTATTCCTTCAGTTTTTTTCTTTGTTCTGATACTCCACATATGAGTGAAATCATTTGATAATTGTCTTTTCCCACCTCGCTTATTTCACGGACCATAATACCCTCTGGCTCCATTCATGTTGTTGCAAATGTCTGGATTTGTTTTCTTTTTATGGCTGAATAATATTCCATTGTGTATATGTACACATCTTTATCCATTCATCTGCTGATGGACACTTATGTTGCTTCCATTTCTTGGCTATTGTAAATAGTGCTGAGATAAACATAGGGGTGCATATGTCTTTTTCAAACTGGGATGCTGCATTCTTAGGGTAAATTCCTAGGAGTGGAATTCCTGGGTCAAATGGTATTTCTATTTTGAGTTTTTTGAGGAACCTCCATACTGCTTTCCACAATGGTTGAACTAATTTGCATTCCCACCAGCAGTGTAGGAGGGTTCCCTTTTCTCCACATCCTCGCCAACATTTGTTGTTGGTTGTGTTTAGGATGTTGGCCATCCTCACAGGGGTGAGGTGATATCTCATTGTGGGTTTAATTTGCATTTCTCTGATGATTAGCGATGTGGAGCATCTTTTCATGTGCCTGTTGGCCATCTGAATTTCCTCTTTGGAGAAGTGTGTATTCAGATCCCCTGCCCATTTTTTAAATTGGATTATTTGTTTTTTGTTCGTTGAGGTGCGTGGGTTCTGAATATATTTTGGATGTCAACCCCTTATTGGATATATCATTTATGAATATATTCTCCAATACTGCAGGATGTCTTTTTGTTCTGCTGATGGTGTCCTTTGCTGTACAGAAGCTTTGCAGCTTGATATAGTCCCACTTGTTCATTTTTGCTTTTGTTTCCCTTGCCCAGGGAGATATGTTCATGAAGATGTTGCTCATGTTAATGTCCAAGAGATTTTTGCCTATATTTTTTTCAAAGAGTTTTATGGTTTCATGACTTACATTCAGGTCTTTGATGCATTTTGAGTTTACTTTTGTGTGTGGGGTTAGGCAGTAATCCAGTTTCATTCTCTTACATGTAGCTGTCCAGTTTTGCCAACACCAGCTGTTGAAGTGGCTGTCATTTCCCCATTGTATTTCCATGGCTCCTTTATCATATATTAATTGACCATATATGTTTGGGTTAATGTCTGGGCTTCCTTTTCTGTTCCACTGGTCTGTCGGTCTGTTTTTGTGTGAGTACCAAATTGTCTTGATTACTTTGGCTTTGTAGTAGAGCTTGAAGTCTGGGAGCAAAATTCCCCATTTTATTCTTCCTTACCAGAATTGCTTTGGCTTTTTGGGGTCCTTTGTGGTTTCATATGAATTTTAGAACTAATTGTTCCAGTTCATTGAAGAAGTCGGTGCTATTTTGATAGGGATTGCACTGAATCTGAAGATTGCTTTAGGTAGTATAGCCATTTTGACAATATTTATTCTTCCTAGCCAAGAGCATGGGATGAATTTCCGTTTGTTAGTGTCCTCTTTAATTTTCTTAGGAGTGTCTTGTAGTTTTCAGGGTATAGGTCTTTCACTTCCTTCATTAGGTTTATTCGTAGGTATTTTATTCTTTTTGATGTAATTGTGAATGGAATTGTTTTCCTGATTTCTCTTTCTGTTAGCTCATCATTAGTGTATAGGAAAGCAACAGATTTCTGTGTATTAATTTTGTATCCTGCAACTTTGCTGAATTCAGATATTAGTTCTAGTAGTTTTGGAGTGGAGTCTTTAGGGCTTTTTATGTACAATATCAGGTCATCTGCAAATAGTAACAGTTTGACTTCTTCTTTACCAATCTGGATGCCTTGTATGTCTGTGTTTTGTCTGATTGCCGTGGCTAGGACCTCCAGTACTATGTTGAATAACAGTGGAGAGAGTGGGCATCCTTGTCTTGTTCCCGATCTTAGATGAAAAGCTTTCAGCTTCTCGTTGTTAAGTATGATGTTAGCTGTGGGTTTGTCATATATGGCCTTTATGATGTTGAGGTACTTGCCATCTATACCCATTTTGTTGAGTTTTAATCATGAATGGATGTTGAATTTTGCCAAATGCTTTTTCGGCATCTATGTAGATGATCATGTGGTTTTTGTTGATGTGGTGGATGATGTTGATGGATTTTCGAATGTTGTACCATCCTTGCATCCCTGAGATGAATCCCACTTGATTTCTTTCTACAATTTATTTCTAGTTTTATACCTTTGTGATCTGAGAAGTTAGTTCGTAGAATTTTGGTATTTTTGAATTTACTGAAGTTCTTTTTGTGGCCTAGTATGTGGTCTATTCTGGAAAATGTTCCATGTGCAATTGAGAAGAATGTGTATCCTGCTGCTTTTGGGTGTAGAGTTCTGTAGATGTCTGTTAGATCCATCAGTTCTAGAGGATTGTTCAGTGCCTCTGTGTCTTTACTTATTTTCTGTCTGGTTGATCTGTCCTTTGGAGTGAGTGGTGTGTTGAAGTCTCCTAAAATGAATGCATTGCTTTCTATTTCGTCCTTTAATTCTGTTAGTATTTGTTTCACATATGCTAGCACTCCTGTGTTGGGTGCATATATATTTATAAAGGTTATATCCTCTTGTTGGCCTGACCCCTTTATCATTATGTAATGTCCTTCTTTGTCCTTGCTACTTTCTTTGTTTTGAAGTCTATTTTGTCTGATACAAGTACTGCAACACCTGCTTTTTTCTCCCTGTTTTTTGCTGAAATATCTTTTTCCATCCCTTCACTTTTAGTCTGTGTATATCTTTGGGTTTGAGGTGAGTCTCTTGTAAGCAGCGTATAGATGGGCCTTGCTCTTTTATCCATTCTATTACTCTATGTCTTTTGATTGGTGTATTCAGTCCATTTACATTTAGAGTGATTATCCATAGATATACTTATTGCCCTTGCCGGCTTTGGATTCGTGGTTACCAAAGGTTCAAGGGTAGCTTCTTTACTATCTAACAGTCTAACTTAACTCTCTTGTTAAGCTATTATAAACAGTCTGATGATTATTTCTCTCTCTCTTCTTATTCTTCCTCCTCCATTCTTTATATGCCAGGTGTTTTATTCTGTACTCTTTTACGTTTCCTTTGACTGTTTTTGTTGACAAATGATTTTATTTTTTGCCTTTAGTTAGTATTTGGATGGTCTGCTTTCTTTGCTATGATTTTACTTTCTCTGGTGACATCTTTTTAGCCTTAGGAGTGCTTCCATCTAGAGCAGTCCCTTTAAGATATCCTGTAGAGGTGGTTTGTGGGAGGCAAATTCCCTCAACTTTCTCTTGTCTGGGAATTGTTTAATCCCTCCCTCAAATTTAAATGATAATCGTGCTGGATACAGTATTCTTGGTTGGAGGTCCTTCTGTTTCATTGCATTAAATATATCATGCCATTCTCTTCTGGCCTGTAAGATTTCTGTTGAGAAGTCTGATGATAGCCTGATGGGTTTTCCTTTGTAGGTGTCTTTCCTCTCTCTCTGGCTGCCCTTAATACTCTGTCCTTGTCTTTGATCTTTGCCATTTTAATTATTATATGTCTTGGTTTGTCTTCCTTGGGTCCCTTGTTGGGAGATCTGTGGGCTTCCATGGTCTGAGAAACTATTTCCTTTCCCAGCTTGGGGAAGTTTTCCTCAATTATGTCTTCAAAGACACTTTCTATCCCTTTTTCTCTCTCTTATTCTTCTGGTACTCCTATAATGCAAATATTGTTCCATTTAGATTGGTCACACAGTTCTCTTAGTATTCTTTCATTCCTAGAGATCCTTTTATCTCTCTCTGCCTCAGCTTCTCTGTACTCCTGTTCTCTGATTTCTATTCCATTAACAGTCTCTTTCACCTCATCCAGTCTGCTCTTAAGCCCGTCAATCAATTGCTTCATTTCTGTAATGTCCCTCCTGACTTCCTCCCTTAGCTCTTGCATATTTCTCTGTAGGTCCATCAGCCTGGTTATGACTTTTATTCTGCATTCTTTTTCAGGAAGATTGTTTAAGTCTATCCCACCAGGCCCTCTCTCTGGGTTTGTCTGGATGATCTTTGAGTGGATCATATTCTTCTGTCTTTTCATGGCGATAGAAGTGGTCGCAGGCAGGTGCCACATGTGTCAGCTGGGAGAACAAAGTCCCTTCCTGCTTGTTGTTCACCTTGTCCTTCTCCGCAGCCTGTGCTGGTTACCCACACACTGGGAGGCAGTCCCTGGGATAATCCCCTGAGCTGCCGTGTGCGAGGCCGCCCTCAGGCTAGCCTAGAGCACTGGGGGGTGTTGCAGCCACGCCGGGTGCGTTCTGTGCCCCTTGGTGTCTTCTGGACCTTGCTCTGGCTCCCCTGGCCCTTCCTGGTTAGCTGCACACCCACCAGGAGGAGATTCTGTGTGGTTGCTGTGGGCGGGGCCGCTCTCCCACTGTTCCACCGCTGTGGCGGATCCGCTGGACCATTTGCAGTGCCAGCCAAGAAGAACAAATGGCAGGCTGCTTATCACCATGAGGGGCTTCAGTGGGGATGCTTTACCTGGCAGCCAGTTAGGGGACCCAGAATTCCTCAAGATTCCCAGCCTTGTGGGCTGAGTGCGCTGGGAAAATTTTGTTCCGCTGTTGGGCCCTTGTCTCTTTAAGACTTTTAAAAAAGCACCCGCTTTTCTTTTGTCCCAAGGGAGCTGGCTGTCGGGACCCACTCGCAGTCTCCGTCTCGGATCCTGCCCTTCCGTTTCTCTAATATGCAGTACACCATGCGATGTGTGTCTGTGCTCCCAATGCAGATCACCAGGGCTGGTTATTTAGCAGTCCTGTACTTCCACTCCCTCCCCACTCTGATTCTTTTCCTCCCACTGGTGCCCTGGGGTGGGGGAGGGCTCGGGTCCCACCGGGTCGTGGCTTTGTATCTTACCCTTTTCATGAGGTGCTGAGTTCTTGCAGATGTAGCTGTAGCCTGGTTGTTGTACTGTATCTTCTGGTCTCTCTTTTAGGAATAGTTGTATTTGTTGTATTTTCACAAATATGTATGGTTTTGGGAGGAGATTTCTGCCACCCTGCTCACGCTGCCATGTTCGACCCCCTCAGCATTTTTTACATCTATATTCCATTTAATTCTCACAAGAATCTTGGAAGTCACTATATTTCTATTTTGCAAATAAGAGAATCGAGGCTCAAAGAATTTTTAAAAAGTCAGTCCCCAGATCACCACACAAACCCTAAATGACTATGATCTCTGATTCTGAGTTGAATGTTCTTTCCAACTACATCATTTTGTACAGTATCCTGGGAATCTCTGGGCGCAGGGCTAACAACTAAGAAAAAAATAAAAGAGAATGTGGTCTCTAATCCTGATTTTGCTGCCTCCTGACAGGAATTTGGGAAAATTATTTGTTTCAATCTCAGATTAGTCCAGCCTTATTTAATGTGGATAAATAACCTCTTCACTCCTCATATGTATAGAGAGTTAAGTAGTTAATGTTGGCAAAGCATGCTGAAAATACAAAGGGCACTTGTACTTCTGCAGGAAGAATGCCTTACCCTTATCACCACAACAGGTCCAGAGTAGTAAGTCCCTATCACTCACAATCAGGTCTGTCCCAAGCCATTATAAATCCCAAATTTGCAATGTCTTTGAAAGCAGACCCTAACACATATTTCTTTTGTGTCCCCCAAATTATCTTAACACAGTGTTGGGTTTGGTAGTGGATGTTTGACATACATTTTTAAGTGATGGAGTGGGTGACTAAATCAAATTTTGTCCAATATCTTCTCCAGCCATTAGACCTAATTTTTTCATAATATCCAAAAGGATTCCTTAAATGCCTGGACACATCAGCCTAAGTTGCCATATGAAGTTGCAACCCTGGTTCATAGTATTATCCAATAGATTTTTAACAAGAATAATGGACATTTCTTTCTATTTTCACATGTAAGGAAATTTTTTATTTCACTGAACTCCATTGCCTGCCTTTCAGAGAACCACAGGAAGCGTTAGAGGAATTAAAAAGTGAAAACAAATTTACCTAGAACTTACAGTCTCACTCTCCATGCCTCTAACAATAACTGCTCCATTCTGAGCACTTCGAGTGTACATGCTGTATTCTGAACTTCACACATACTTCCTCTTCAATTTTTATAATGATCCTGCAAAGTTGGACTTATTACTGTCCCCATTTTGTAGGTGAGGAAACAGATTCAGAGAGCAAAACTAACTTGTCCAAGTCATAACCTGTCCAAGTCTGTAGCGCAGTTTGATCCAAACCCATACAGATGGATTCTGAAGTGCTCCTGGACTGGGGTCCTGCTCACCGGCCAAGTGCATAAAGTCCCCTTGCAGAAAATCAGCTTTCTTTTGCTGCCCATCTCCAGTAAGCTCTTTACCCTTTATTTTATAAAAGAAAGAAAAAGGGAGGGAGGCAAGAAGGACAGAGGAAAGGAAAAGGAAGGAAGGAGTAGGGAAAAAAGGTCACTTAATATCTTGCACCCCTCCTTAATATCCCGGGGATAAGGGGACCCCATCCCAGTTCTTCACACTAGCCAACACTGCTGATTAAATATGTGAAGTGTCAGTTTGGTCTGACTTGGTGTCATTTTGTCTTCAATTTGCATTTATCAGGTGAAGTATTCTTACAGATTAAAGGGCCGCTGGAGGATATTTATAAGATCTATTGCTACCACCATGATGAAGCTCACAGTGTACTGGAGTCCTATGAAAAGGACGGAGAGCTGAAGCAACATCTGAGCCACTGCATCCAGTCCTTAAAGTAAGGTCTTTTAAAATGATGATTTCCATGCACTCTCCGTTGCCTAGCAGGGAACATTTTAACTGGATGGAGATGAAAGTTCTCATATAAATCCTATGTTTGATGAGGCTTGCTGGGAACTCTGCTTTGTGTTCTCTTTATGAAAAGCTGACATGCCAGAAACTCTGATTGGCTTTTTTTTTCCTCTGTAAGGATGACTAAAAATAACATGGGAGAAGATTTGGAGCCCTGGAGAGATAGAAAATGCAATATCAAAAAATGACATGTGGAAGAAAAGGGGCTCCTTAAAGTGGTCATTATTTGCCTGCTCTTACATTAGGCCAAGGAAGATGTGAGACAGAATGGCACCATAAGCATGGGAGCATGTGGAATATTTAAGTTAGTAGAATGTCCCATGTCAGTCTGAATGGCCCTTACCTTTCCCCAAACTTACCTTGGGGAAAGAGGGGAGATTGGTGAAGACAAGTCAGACCCTGTGAGGTTCAGGAAAATTAGTAAAGCCTTCCTTCCTTATTCCTAAATTGCTGTTGGAGGGTGCTACATAATATGCTTTTTATCTGAAAAAAATATCTATTTGCTGTAAAAATCTCAAAAATATAAAAAAAGCACAAATAAGATAAAACCTTTGCTATTCCATTTATTAACTCCTTGCAAAACCATGATTAATAACCACAGTTTGCATTTTTTTCTGATCTTATTTATATGCAGAAATATGGACATGCATTTGGGTTGGTACTTTAAATGGAGTATGTAGTTTTCTACCACATGAGGCATAAAGCCAAAATTTCTGCACTATTCCCTATCTTACCCAGTGGTCCTTTCATTTCTAAGCATCATCCATTGTCCAACGGCCTTGATTAGGCCAACAATTAACCAAACAGAGAGAGCTGTGGAATCTAAACTGATTCACACCCACCAGTCTGATCCTCTAGCACACTCCCCCACCCCCCACCACCATGCCTCTTAAATTCTTTATTGCAGGAGGACAAAAATGGAGGGTCTTACTATGATACGAGAGGTTGGTAGCTAAATTAAGGTGAAATCAGGAAACCCAATGAGACTACAGTAGCCCCCCCACCCCACATCCATGGGGAATTGGTTCCCAGACTCCCACTGGGTGCCTGAAGCCACGGATAGTACCAAAACCTACAAATACAAGTTTTTCCTGTACACACATACCTATGATAAAGTTTGATTTATAAATTAGGCACAGTAAGATATTAAAAACGATAATAATAAATAGATTTATTATAATAATTTAAACTAATACTACTAAATTTTAAAACTAATAATAAATATATTAATATGGCATAATAAAAGTTAGGTGAACATAGGGACTCTCTCTCAAAATACTGTATTGCGCTGTACTCACCCCTCCTGTGATGATGAGAGATGGTAAAATGCCTACGTAACGTGATGATGTGAGGTGAAGGACCCAGGCATTGTGACGTAGAGTTAGGCTACTACTGACCTTTGTCAGAAGGAGGAAAATCTGCTTCTGGACTGTGGGTAACCGAAACTGCTGAAAATGAAACCTGGAATAAGGGGGGCTACTGGACCCAGGGGAAAGCCTCTGCCAGCTACAACTGGGACTGAAAGTGGGTTTAAACTGTGCCTAAATAATTGTTTAAATTAACTTTATAGTCCTCTTCTGGCCATTAAGTTATTACAGTACTTCAGCCAATTTTTCATGCAGTGAAAAGAACATATTCAAGCCACTCGATCACAAACGTTTATTTAGTGCTTGTGCTATACCAAGCGTAGTTCTAGGTGCTGGAAATACAAAAATAAAACTTAAATCCTGCCCACAAGGAGCTCAATATAATCGGGTAACTCTCCCAGATTACACACCATGAGTAGCTCTGGCTCATCATGCTCCACTCTTTGCAGTTCAGTTCAGAGAGACCTTAAAGTTTGAAGTTGTATCCAACTTAATAAATTCATATATTGGAAGCAGCATCTTCCAAATATACAGATATTTTTTCCCAGGGAGAAATAATGGTGGTGTCCTAGATGTGAATGAAACTTACCCTACCTTAAACTAGAGGAAAGATCTGATCTAATAAATGTCTATCTTGAGCCATTCTTTCCCCCTTCTTCAGTTTCTAGAAATAAAAGAGAAATCTCATGGTAAGTGAACAAATAGCACCTTGTATAATCATTATAACTCCAACCCTAGGAGTGAATTTACTTTGGCACGTTCCTAACAGCTCACCAGAAGTGGAGCTGTCTGTTCAGAAGGGGATGCACATTAGTTTATTATTCATCAAGGCTTTTGACTCCTAAGAGAAAGAAATTGACCCCGTCAGAATATCCTACTAGGCCATATAGTTAGTTCAGCATCATACTTCCTAAAAAGCAGCTTGACTCAGAGGTAATTTGGAAACTTCATGAAGTCCCAATTACTAAAAATTACTTTCAGACCCAAGGGCTTATTTGATCTTTTCCTGAAAGCCTCGGGTTATTGCCCTGGTGATGTCTCAGATCTTGAGTATTCAGCACCATTCTGATTTTAGGTAATGATTTCAGGCACTGGAAGGTACTAAGGTTGAGAAAGCACAAAATCCAAAGGGAGTAATATCGGCAGAACTATTTCTTAAGGGAAAGAAAAATCAAAATAAAATAGCTTAAGTTAGAGATATTTTCCCAAAAGTTGCCTTTCCATGAAAATAAAGTTAATGATGAATTGTACTGGTCTGCTGAAAGCTGGGAGTAGTAGAATTATTGACATTACTATAATAGTGACCTCAATTGAGCTAAGCTTTAAATTCTGAGAAACAGGTTTCCAAAGAGGTTTATAGGCCAAAGAGAGTCTGGAACACCGCAAGGGCTTGGTTTCTCTTGCCAAGTAATCAGTCAAAGCTATTACCGTGGCTCTGCCTTTTCCTTGTGGCTACATAATGGAGCCCAAGTGCACAGCTGCCAATTTCTAATGAATATTAGGTGTGGCCTCCATTTCCTGCCCTGCATGGGGATATTGTAACTGGATTTGAAGCAATATCCACAAGAGAGGTGGCTTCATGTCTCAGAAGTTAAAGCAGATTTTAAAGCAATTTAGGTTGCATTTTAACTAAAATTAAAGTATGTTTATCAAGGAACTAATATTTATTAACAGTGTTGATAATATTAAAAATATTTAAATATGTGTATTTATATTTATATAAAAGCATAGGTCTGGCCTCTTAGTAACACACCTTCGACTTGAGTAGATAAGCAAAACCCTCTGGAATGTCTGATAACAATGCAGGAGTTAATTTCAATAACACACCAGAAGCTGTCACCGTGTGGTTCAAGATTAAGTAGAAAGATTTTCTGGTTCTGTAACAGATGTGAGCTCATAACCTCTGGCTATTTTTTAAAGTCCATTGTCTTTCAAAAGGGAAACTAACATATGTATGCAGAAAATAACTTAGAACCCCCTTGAAACGTAGAGCAGCATCTTGGGGTGTGAGTTCCTCTGGGTCAGATCCATCAGGAATGTGTATTAAAAGTATAGATTCCTGCTGAATCATTGGTTTTATGTAACAAAAGACCTATGAAAGTTTACTCACCCATTTTATAATGAACATATATGCCTAAATGTCCTAGACAAAGAATGAAGGTGCTTTTCCAAAAAAAATGAGGATGGCTGGATGTCCAACCCAGGACTCTGCACTTAAACAAGCACCCTCAGGTGATCGAGGATTCACAAGCAAGTTAAGAACTGCTTTAGAAGGAGAGACCATGCCCACAGTACTCACTGCTTTCCCTGAAACACATGGGTCTTTTTTTGTGACTATGGACACAGTCTAAGCAGTGATTTCAAGGTTTGAAGACCTTTAGAAAGAAAAGACTGGAACTATCTAGAAGCACAATACACATCTGTATCTATGGCTGAAAAATTGGAAATCTACAAGTTTGTATATATTCAACAAGTAGTATTTACAGTCATGTTAGTGACTCCTAAGATTGCATGAAATACTGTATTAATACAGTCTCTAAATTTATGGAAGTTATTGGCTGAAGAGCTAGTTACTTAGTCTCTTTAGGGTTATTTAAGTTTTCTGATCTGAGCAAGGAAAGTGAAAATAAAATAGTTATAAATACAAGTGTGGCTATCATTAGAATAGCCTGTTACTTCCTTTTCAACTGTTTTCCTAGTTAGAAATGCCACCAAAACCCTGCTGCCTTTCAGAGGTCCTAGAGATCTTTTATTTTGGAATAAAAAAAGAATGAAGGGGATTTTCCAAGTTTTTTGGTAGTTAGAAGACACAGTTCTAGCTTCATGTCTCATTGTTATAAATTTACCTGCATTTTTCCTCTTCCTAACCAAGGCCACCATCCTCATGAGATGAACTTCTAACTTCTGATCATCTGGGTGCTTTGACTGCTCATATTATTGCTGCAGCTGCTCCATCAGGGAGGAATCTAGAAGCTCGTGCAACACAAAATCCAAAGGAATAGATTTCAATTTGTTCACCACATTTTATATTTCCTAATATTATACTAAACGAGTATTCCAAGTAAAATTTAAAATTAGTTCTTTGTTATGTGGCATTATGTTTGAACAAAGACTATAATCCATAAGGAATAGCCTCATAAAAACTTTTGTTGGTTGTGAGTCAAATTATAAGTCCATGAAGGTGGAGGGGGGCTGGTAGATAAATTACTTTATCCCATAAGAGGGTAATTGGACATCATTTAACTTCCTCCTTCCTGAATTGTCCTTGGCTAAGCTTAACTTCTGGAAAGTTTTATCTTAAAAGAGATATATATTTTTTTAATGATGAGCAAATAAAAAGGAGATGTGATAATAAGTGCCACTGTTCCACTACTCCGACTGGTGGAAAATCTCAGGTTCCTTTACATAGAATGTGATACTTACATTAAGCACAGTGTTTAATTTATGTTAATAACACAAGTTTTTATTTGATTGAAATAAGTGAAATAGAGAAAAAAAATTGTCCAAGTTTAGGAGTTAAAACAATAATCTTTTCTTTCAGCTTCAAAGTATGTGTTTTGGTTCTAAAATGTTCACTTGTTCACTTGTTTCCATATAAAATTACATTTTTATTTTTAATCAACTTCTCCTCCAAATTCTCTGATTGCCAGTCCATAATGCATACCAGGCAAGTGAAATTCCTCATTAGAAGGAGATGGAAATTTGGGAAAAAATGTGACCTTAAAGGAAATGACTGAAAGGAAGTACTGGGTAGGGGCTGTGCCATTTCTTTCACTGAAATAGGAGAGTTCTTCAACCAGCAGTTAATAATTGCCTAAATTTGTAGCAGCTGATGATTTTTTAGAAATTATAATTCTATGCTTGTTTCCCAACTAGGAGGTCTTGGATTCAGCAGAACCTAGTTATTTCAAGATGTCTAGGAATCCGTTGTTTTCCGTGTATATAGAGTACTGGGATCAATTTTTTAAACCTTGTTAAGTCCATTAAAATTTATGAAATTGAGCACAGGCATTTATCAGTGAATCTTTTCTCAGTCATTAAACATGAAAGACCATCAACTTCTATGGGATGGGGTGGGGGAGGGTCACAAAAAAATTTTATATTGAAAACATTCATTATATTCCAAGAGATTGGAAACCAGAGGACAAGTGATCAGGTTATTAACACAGGTTATTACTTTATTTCTCTCTATAGCCACATGTGGCTAAAGTTTAGAGAAAGATTTCTATCTCCTTTATTCTTTTTTTATTGTTAACTGAGTCATTCCCACTTTTTTATGGTTAATTAATTGATTTGGCAAATATGTTTTACCCTCCTACCATAAGCCAGTCCCTTTTTCAGTACTGGGGCTATAGGAGAGAACAGAGCAATATAAATCCATAGGGATGCGGGAGCAAGCGAGAGAGAGGAAGCTAAATAAGTATATAGCACATTGGAAAGTGACCAAGAGGTATGGAGGGAAATAAAGTAGGAAGTGAGAACAAAGAATACAGTGGGAGGCAGGCATAAATTTTAAAAGGTTGGTCAGGGAAGGCTTCACTGGAGGGACATCTGAGCCAAACCTGAGGAAGATAAGGAGTGAGCCATGTAATACCTGGAGGAAGAGCAGCAGGCACGAAGATCTCAGGGCAGGAGCCTGCTTGCGGGCTTCAAAAAGAGCAAGGAGGCCTGTGCAATGGCTGCCGTGAGAGAGGTGAACGATCAGGAATGAGGTGGGCCAGGGCAGCAGGCAAGGCGGATGGCGTTGCCTCGGGAGGAGTCATTGGCCTTAAGCAAAGTGGAAGCCACAAAAGTTAGCTGTGTTCAGCGAAAGTTCCTGTGAGAATTAGCTTACTGAATGGTGAATTGTTTATGGTCTGCATAATACTATATATAGGGATCAGTAGAGCACATGATAGCAGTTTTCTATAAATCACATTTTTCTTTGTAATCTTGTTTCCGTTTCTTCTATTCCTATAATAGAGTCCTTTTTCCATAATGTAAGCAAAAATTGACATTTAAATCCATTTTCAAATAATCAAAATTTATTAGCTATAATCTGAATTAACAGTTTTTTAACCTTATACGAAGTATAAAACAAAAGTGGTGTACACATACTAAAATAAAATTTGGGGGACATGATTATAAAATAATGACACCAGTTCTATAAAACACTCATGAGAATGACATACTACTTTATTTTATGTAACAATATTTTAAAACTTTTATAATGCTTGAATATTACCTCAAATACATGGATTTATATGAATTTACTTTTTTTTCCCCCTCTCTTACAGGAAAATATATATGCAAGAGTAAGTACTTTTGTTTTAATAAGAGAAGTCAAATGTGAAACGGGAGCAAGCTGTTGAATATTTCTGTGAAAGTCAGAAATTTTAGTTTTAACAATGATATTTGTTGCTTTTAATAAATAGTCAAGATTTCAGACATTCACCCTAGACATTATTGGTGCATTAATTTCCAATTATCTCAATGATCTTACATATTAAATTATTATCACATGTGCTTTACTAAGCTTTTTAGAAGAATCTTGGGTACAGTTTACTTAACGAGTTTGATGATGCCAGGAACTCTCTGGGAACTGCTCATCACACATATGTATGTTCAGGAATCTTATACATTTAGTCTTTAAAAAATCTCAGATTAATACCATAATGTTTTTGAATGATCTATAGATTAATGTACAAAAGATTCCTTATGCATTATAGTAAAATACTAGGTTTCTTCTAATTTAGACTTGTATGATTTACAAGAAAAAACTCAAATATCCATATATAGTGTGGAAATGAAATATTAAGAAATGGAAATGATTGTCTGCTAGGACATATATTGATATTATTTTATTAAAACAATACACAGATATACACCCTTTGGAAGATGGACATTTTTTGATAGAGAAAAGCATGTCTAGCCTAATTTTGAAAGGAAGATACTGACTTAAATACAAACTCAAATTTACTAAAAAAGCTTGTTTGGCTTAGCATGGTCAGCCAACTATTGAAGGTCTGATTTCCTAGTCGTGTGTGTGTGTGTGTGTGTGTGTGTGTGTGTGTGTGTTTGTGCACGTGTACGCACCAAGCTCTAAACTCCTGAAACTGTATCAAGAAATAGAAAATAAGCAAAATGAAAATTATAGTAATGTAACTTGTAAATACTTGTTGTTCATGCTTCAGTGCAGAGCAACCATGAGGAAAGACAGAATTCCAGAAGGGAAGTAGAGCAATCAAGCATCATACAGGAGACCAGGGCTTTATGCCTCCTCCAGGTTGAGAAATTAATTTCTGACATACTAAACAAGCACCGAGTTCTCTCACTTTGTAAGCTTTTCTTTCAAAATGAAAAAAAAAAGTCCTATGGTAGAAACAGATTTGAGTAGGTTTCTTCAATGAGTTCCCAGTTTGGAGATTGTTTGAATTTGAAGAGGCGCATAACAGAAGAGGACTTCTGGGCCTGTCTCCCGCCAGGCTCTTCCTGGCTTCTCTTCAAGGACAGTTGATGGGATTGGGAGATGCAGGGACTGCTGTCTCATTCGAAAGCCTGTGTCCCTGAGTGTGTGCCTAGGACTGTAGATTCAGATCCCTGGGTGATTAAAGAAGACCGTCCTATACTACAAATTGTGCTTAGGTTTCCTTTCCTGACACTAGGTCTTTATAACCAAAAGGCCAAAAGAGAGACACAGAGAGACTCAGAGGAGAGCAAGGGATGCTTCTAATACAGTTAGCATGCACAAGCTCCTACATACAGAACACTTACACAAACAGTACATTGTGTTGAAATGCTTGCTTAAAAAATCGCACTAGCTTTGGCGGCAATCCTGCCATATAGGAGTGGGACTGTGTATGCCGCCTCCGACCTAGTCTGTACTCCAGGAACGGAAAACGGGGAAGAGCGATCACAGCATGAAGATGGATGAACACCAAAGCCACATTGGCCATGAGTTATTCTGCTCTGCGGCTCTCACTCAGGTCAGGAGGCACACATGCTGCGACATAAAAGGGTAAAATCCAATGTCTAGAGCTGTGTAATTGCTGGACTTCTTGGTAGCTAAGACCAGGAATGTTGCAGCCATGGGGACATTAATCAAATGTGGGTTTTTATACGGCTTAAACAAAATCCCTTATTATGCAAACTGAAAATTGTGGGGTTTTTTTTTGTACAATCGACATTTTAAAAAATACAAAGAAAAAGATATTTATAACTTCTAAAATGTTTACTTTGACTTACAACCTTTTGCAAACATCAAAGACAGTATAAAAGTGCCAAGAATCAGGGAATTCACCACCAAAGAGACCCCAAAGAAGCACCTGGTGTAAGTCCCATGTTCTAAAACAAGAAAAACATACCTGTTCTAAATTTAACTGTCTCCAGAAATGTAGTTTCTCTTACGTTTTTACTATTTCTATTAATAGTAATAGAAACACTATTCTATTTCCATAAATCTCAAAATGGTATTTTCTCTTTTCTTACACTTTATGTTGTTAAAATTATTGAAGAAACACTGCAAAGTATAGAAAATCAAAATGAGGATAGCAAAAACGATCAATAATCACATTCCAGAGTTAGCTATTGTAACATTGCTTGAGTCCCTCACTTCACTGCAATTTTTTCTCTCCACACACATATATTGACTAAAATAGGACTGCTATAAATCTCTTAGATGTCAGCTTGCTGCCTTATTCATCAATACATCATGGATATCTTTCTATATCAGTAAATATAAATCCACATTGTTTTATGACTGCAAAAGATCCTATCTGATATGTACATCATACTTTACCAAAGCGTTACACATATTTGAATTATTTGTCTTATAAAAGTTGATGTTATATGTTCATTCTTATACATGATCTTTAGACAATAATTCAATTATTTTCTTAGGATTAATTTCTAAAAGTGGAATTGCTAAATCAAAGGGATTTTGATACTTATTGCAAGAAAATTTAAGAAAAGCTGAACCTAATTTATACTCTCAGTACCCAAACATGAATGGAGCATTTTTCTACTACTTGCCAGCAATAGGTACAATTAATGCTTGTATCTTTATAACTTATGGCAATGTGATAGGCCAAAAGTAATATTGTATGTTTTAGTTTTCATTAATAATGATCTTAAGCATTTTTCATGTATGTTTTACCATCTGTATTTCACCTCTAATGAATTATTTTCTTTGGATCATTCATTCTTATTGAGAAGTTCATCTTTTCCTATTAGATTAATAATGGTTCTTTAACTAGCAAGTATATTAATTCATTTTTCTGTCTTCTGTGTGGGAAATAATTTTTTCAGCTTTATCATTTGACTTTTAACATACTTTATGGCTGCTTCTGTTTTTTTTTTTTACTTGTACATTTGTTAAATTTCTAAATAGACTTTATCACTTTTTTCTACTATAGCTTTTGGATTTTGTGTCTTGCTTAGAAACTCCAAGAAGTGTAATCTCATATTTTCTTCAAGTTCTTGTATAGTTTCATTTTTATCAATTTCATCTGTTTGGAAATTATTTTGGTAGAAAGAATTCACTTTTATTATTTCTTCTAAATATCTAATTATCACAACACCTACTATTGAGTAATTCATTTTTTCAATTAAGTAGGAATATCATATTTTCTATGCACTTAATTTCCATACATACCTGTATTTTTTATTTTCTATTTTGTGCATGTGCACATACCAAACTGCTTTGTTTTTGCAGCTTTATATTCTTATATTAGATATAATCTCAGATCAGTATTCTTCCTTTTCAGAATTTTCTGGTATATCCTTGCATGTTTCCTTCTTTAAAAACGTCCTTTTTGTTAAAATTATATGTACCCATGGTTTAAACAGCTAAATAGTTCTCCAGGATTTAAGAAAAATAGTTGTTCCCTCTTCTCCTACCTGTCCCTATGTGCTCCTCACCGCAAACAAGCATTTTCACATCTTTTAGTTAAGTATTTTCAGCATTTCTCTTCATGACTCTAAAAACACGTTTGGTTTTTACTTTTCAGGTTCTATGTATTGACAAGAATTTAATCTCTTCCCTACCCCATCTCCACTAGACATAAACACACACACACCCTTCCCATCTCTCTATTCTCCCTATGTAGTTATGTTGTAATTTGGTTTAGATAATAATTAATGCTTGAATTACTATATTTGAGTAAATTTATTTTCAGAGCTAAACCTTGGAATAAACTGATCACTTGTTTTTCTAGAAGTAAACTATTGCCTTTTATTCTTTTTCTCATTTTCTTTGTACTAACCATTAATTCCTAACTCGTGGCCAGTCATCTCCAAGACAAGCAGATACATTATGTCTGCTATCAATTTCATCTCCCTCAGAAAGCTTCTCCCAGAATCTTCTGACCTGTTGAGTTGGGACCGATGCCACTGGGCATCAGTGTCTTTAGGAACATCTCACTATCCTGGAGATTGTCTTTTCCTCTTTCCTATTTTCAGTAGAGGACATCCTTCAGTAGTTTCCTCTGTGCATCTCAGATTGCATACATAGGAAGTAAAATTTTAAGAAATTTTATATCCAAAATACCTTTGTTTTATCTTCACACTTGATTTATAGTTTGATTGTGTATAGATCCTAAATCAAAAATCATTCACCTTCAGAATTTAAAGGTAATGCTTCCTCATCTTCTGGCTTTTAGAATTGTTACAAGAAATTCGAAGCTTTTTCCGATTCTGAATCATTTGTTTGTACCTGTTTGTTTATATTTTTCCTTGAAGATGGTGGGATTTTCTCTTTGTCCCCCAAAACCTGAAGTTTTGTGAATTCCAAGGTGTGAATCCATTTCATCCATTGCACTGGGTACTCAGTGAATTCTTTTAACCTGCTAACTCGCGTCCTTTTCTTGACATATTTCGCTGATGACTTCCTCCCCATATGTGCTCTGCGCTCTCTTTCTGGGACCCATTTTTCCAATATTGGACCTCCAAATCAGTCCTCAAATTTTCTTGTGTTTTCCTTCTGTTTTCTCTCCCTTTGTATTTTTGCTTTTCTCTCTGAAATTTCCTGGACACTTTCTCCAACACCTGTGAATTTTTATTTCTACTATCATCCTTTCAATTTCCCAAAACCTCTTTCCCAGTCCTCCGACTGATCTCCCTTATTTATATAGCACACTAAGAAATAGGCTGTTCCTTGAACAGATTTGCAACTAGTAGTTCTTATTCTAATCCTCACCTCCCTCTCTCTCCACTTCAATAGGTTCTCAGAGATTCTAATTAATAAACCTTTGGAGGAATGATTAAAATTATTGTTTCTCCATGTTAGTGGTTCTCTCTGGTCTGTTATACTATTCATTCATCTCCTATATAGCTTCTAAAATTTCTTAATAGTTCTGTACTCATTTTCACAGCTATGTTTTATTTATGGAAAATGCTATTTGTTTATTATTTGCCAAGGAATATACAACTTCTTCTAAAGTTGACTTAATATTTTTTTAAATTTTTTATTAAGGTAATATTGATATACACTCTTATGAAGGTTTCACAGGAAAAAACAATGTCATGACTACTTTTACCCATATTATCAAGTCCACACCCATACCCCAATGCAGTCACTGTCCATCAGTGCAGTAAGATGCCACAGATTCACTGTTTGCCTTCTCTGTGCCACACTGTTTTCCCCGCGATCCCCCACACCATGTGTACTAAACATAATACCCCTCAATCCATTTCTCCCTCCCTCCCCAACCACCCTCCCACACCCCTCCCCTTTGGTAACCACTAGTTCCTTCTTGGAGTCTCTGAGTCTGCTGCTATTTTGTTCCTTCAATTTTGCTGCGTTGTTTTACTCCACAAATGAGGGAAATCATTTGGCACTTGTCTTTCTCCACCTGGCTTATTTCACTGAGCATAATATCCTCCAGCTCCATCCATGTTGTTGCAAATGGGAGGATTTGTTTCTTTCTTATGGCTGAATAGTATTCCATTGTGTATATGTACCACCTCTTCTTTATCCATTCATCTACTGATGGACACTTAGGTTGCTTCCATATCTTGGCTATTGTAAAAAGTGCTTCAATAAACATAGGGGTGCATATGTCTTTTTGAATCTGAGAAGTTGTATTCTTTGGGTAAATTCCAAGGAGTAGGATTCCCAGGTCAAATGGTATTTCTATTTTTAGTTTTTTGAGGAACCTCCATATTGTTTTCCACAATGGTTGAACTAACCTACATTCCCACCAGCAGTGTAGAAAGGTTCCCCTTTCTCCGCATCCTCGCCAGAATTTGTTGTTCTTAGTCTTTTGGATGCTGGCCATCCTTACTGGTGTGAGGTGATATCTCATTGTGGTATTAATTTGCATTTCCCTGATGATCAGTGATATGGAGCATCTTTTCATATGTCTGTTGGCCATCTGAATTTCTTCTTTGGAGAATTGTCTCTTCATAACCTCTGCCCATTTTTTAATTGGGTTATTTTTACTTTTTGGGTGTGGAGGTGTGTAAGTTCTTCATATATTTTGGATGTTAACCCCTTGTCAGGTATGTCATTTACAAATATATTCTCCCATACTGTAGGATGCTTTTTGTTCCGTTGATGGTGTCCTTTGCCATACAGAAGCTTTTTAGTTTGATGTAGTCCCATGTGTTCATTTTTGCTTTTGTTTCCCTTGCTTAAGGAGATGCATTCAGGAAGAAGTTGCTCATGCTTACAGGAAGAAGTTGCTCATGCTTATTTTCAGGAGATTTTTGCCTATGTTGTCTTCTAAGAGTTTTATGGTTTCATGACTTACATTCAGGTCTTTGATCAATTTTGAGTTTACTTTTGTGTATGGGGTTAAACAATAATACAGTTTCATTTTCTTACATGTAGCTGTCCACTTTTGCCAACACCAGCTGTTGATTAGGCTGTCATTTCCCCATTGTATGTCCATGGCTCCTTTATCACATATTAATTGATCATATATGCTTGTGTTTATATCAGGGCTCTCTAGTCTGTTCCATTGGTCTATGGGTCTGTTCTTGTGGCAGTACGAAATTGTCTTGATTACTGTGGCTTTGTAGTAGAGCTTGAAGTTGGGGAGTGTAATCCCCCCAGCTTTATTCTTCCTTCTCCGTATTGCTTTGGCTATTTGGGGTCTTTTGTGGTTCCATATGAATTTTAGAAAGATTTGCTCTAGTTCATTGAAGAGACTTAACATGTTTTAAAAGAAAATTAAATTGAAAAAAATTCAGCAATAGTATACCTGTTTTGTGGCTACTGTAAATAATTAAATCTAGGATGATTCTGATCATAGAACAGAGGAAATTTAAAGCAATATAATCATACATGATTATTTTTCCTTTCTCTCATTTTCTCTCTCTAATTAAGAAATATAGATGTACCTCTGTGTTGAATACATGACTTTTTCTGTTTCCACTATAGTTTTTAGATTGTGTGAATATCATTTTCTGTTTCCTTATATTTGATGTGAAGCTCTTTATTCAGCAAAACTGGATGCTGCTAAAACAAAGCCAGCTGTGTTTGCTTGACTTTGTAAAGTCCCAATAATAGTTTGTAATAAGATTAGTGCAGTTACTTATTGTACTAAATACTTGCCAAAGTATTCATTAAAAGACAGAGGAAGATGAAACAGAATTAACAAATTAATAACTACCTTAGTTTTTAGTCAGGTATGTGTAGGGCATTGTTATGCATTTGGGTATTTTCTGTGGGGTAGGCATGTGACAGTTGCCTGTTTGGCTGAGCTGGGTTATAACACACAGAGGACTCATCCACCTTCACAGTTATCAGAATTTAATCACACTGGGAGGGATTAGATCGGGTGAGCTTTGTGGCACTGAATGCCTGGTATGTCATTCTCTAGTTAACACATCCTCTATCTCTCCTGCCATATTGCTTGTCTGTACGATGCAGATATCAGAACATCATTGCTCATCGCTTGGGCAACTGTCTGAGGTGGATGTCTGAAAACTAAAGTGGGAGATTTCTCATTTTTGAAAAACCTTTTTAAAAAATATTTGCATTCATGATGCTTTTAAGAGAAACATTTCTAATTGTTATTATTGTCATTTGAAACATAAAAGGGGAAGAATAGAACTTTGATGTTAAAGAGTGATGATTCCAGATAGGAAGGGCTATGGTGAAAATAAAATAAGGAGATGTGACAGCGTGACTGGTGTGTGTGTGTGCATACATGTGTGCATGTACATGTGACAGTAAGTGTTTCTTAATTCTCATTTATCATATGAAGAGCTCAGATGGCCTATAAGGTGCCTTCAGATCTTTTCTAATGATGCAACTTTTCTAATTTCGTTCATTTTTTAGATCTATTTCACTGTTCCCATTATGTGGTTTGCTGTCTATCCATTAGTGCTTAAAAAATAATCAATGAAGAATGAAATATCTGCCTGCCAGGATTTGAGAAGAGTGCCTATAATCTCTATCTACTAAATAAAAACCTAAAGGAAAACAAATTAGTTCATCTGTCCACCAGAAGAGACTCAAAGCATGATTTCCACCCACTTTCCATTTATGGTATATTTTTATTTGCCTCTTTACATGAAAAAACTTTTAGAAACTACTGCCTTCTGGCTGAAAAATGAATGACATTGGGTTGGACAATGGCATGACCAAGCTTGCAGCTTTTTTGCTCACTTTTGTGTAGCTGTCTGAAGATCTGTTGGCTGAGAATTCAACACAGAAAGTCATTGTGTGACAGCAATGATGAGTGAAAGTGATGGCATCTATTTTGAGAAATGTTACATTATTATAAATCTCCTTGAGAGACTGTGGTAGTCCCCGTGAAATAATATAAATGCAGCTTCTCAATTTGGTAGAAAAGAAAATGTTTTCTTTTTACTAGGCAAGTCATCTGTTTAGATTTTTAAAAATGAATTTACTTTCTTCACTAATAATCACAAAAATAGCAAGAAAATGCATTTTTCCTGGTTGTCATGGAAAAATACCTGGCAAAGTTGTCTCCCACTGTTATAAAGCCTGTTATTAAAAAACCATAAGTGGAATATACATGAAAATCTTGCTTTGAGTCCCTTTTAGTGGACAAATATATTCCTTTGCTTTCTCTTAGGTTTTGTTTAGTAGTAGGATTGCTTCCTTCTGTCATTCATTGCTCTTGCTTTCATTTAAAAATTAGCCAAATAGCCAAATATAGGGAAGAAAGGGGGAAATTTAAAAAATCACAAAAAATGAAAAGGAATTAGTAAGATAAATGTTTGCAAAACTGATATTATTTACCTCTACTCTAGAGGCAAACCAAACTTACTGGACATGGGCTCCTTGATGATCAAACCAATTCAGCGTGTGATGAAATACCCTCTATTACTGTGTGAACTTCGGAATTCCACCCCTCCCTCTCACCCAGACTTTAGAGCACTGGAGGATGCCTTTGCTGCAGTGAAGGACATTAACGTAAATATCAATGAACTGAAAAGACGGAAAGATTTAGGTAAGAAGAGATATGGATTGAATGTTTCCAAGATTGGAGTGTTCTGTTTATGTTTCTGAAAATCGGAATGTCTAAGTAGTTATACAGTTGCAGATCATTTGATTTCTGGAGTTAGAGGCTAGGAAGGAAAGTGGGATTTCACCTTGCGTGCTGGATTCAGGAAAAGATCATGAGGCCGAAAAATGAGAATTTATTATCAAGCAGCCCTATACTCACCCTCTTTTGACCACCACACACCTGGTGACATATCGTGGGCTGTAGTAGTTATTGCTCCTGTCATTAGGAGTGTGAGGGGTAGGAAGGAGACATGGCATGTCAGGTAACTGGAAGAGTGGGAAGCCTGAGCCCGGAGCAGTGGAAAAGGGGCAGATCCAGGTGAGGGGCCCATCACGTTCCTCTGGTTCTGGCCCGCAAAGAGTGGAGATGTTTTGTTAATAATTGCTCCACAGAAGGGAGCAAGCATATTTCTTTCTCACATTAACAAATTATTGATAAGCATTTGTTAGCTGAGATGTAAAATTCACGTCTAATGTAGGATGGAGATTTCAAAACAGGAGGCACCATTACATGGTTCCTACCAACCCAGATGTCACAATGCCTTGGAGTAGACGTGGGCCCTCCCTCAGTGTGATTCGTGTCCACGAGTTCTTAACTGGCTTTGTATTTCCAACATTAAATCTTAATTCAACATCAAAGTGATGATAGCACTTTGGAGATAATTCATCCAACCACTTCATTTATTTTTATGGTTTTTATTTGAAAAATAGTATGTATTTGTATTAATAAATTAAAATTATGAAGGGCATAGAGTAAAAAATGAAAGCTGAAGAGTAAAAGACACCATAAACAAAATGGAAAGACAGCCCACAGATAAAGGATTACTATCTGGAATATAAAATTACTGATATTAATAACATTCTAATACAAAAAAAAAGATTAGTAATAAAAGTAAGCAATCAACAGAAAGACCGGTAAGTTTTTATATGTTAAGCTTCACCAATATTCAGGGAAATGGACATTAAAATCATAGTGACATACCATTCACAACCTATCATATTGGCAAAGATATTTTTAATGGATAATGTCAAGTGTTAAATGTCCATCTGCAGGTGAGAATGTAAATTGGAATCACCACATTGGAGAACAATTTGACAGTGTCCAGCGAAGCTGAAGATGCACACATCCAAGACCCAGAAAATCAATTTCTAGATATTTGACAAATTTTTGCCCATATCATCATAGAGAAGTGCACTAGTAACAAACATTGTTTGTAAGAGAAAAAAAAAAAAGGAAATGGCCAAATATTTATTCCGTAATTGGTAAACTCTATTCCATACTATGATACCATAAGAACATAAAAATTAATTAAGGTACATATATCAGTTGGATGAATCTTATCTCAAAAACAGTGTTGAGTTTTTTAAAAAGTAAATTAGTGACAGAAGAATATAAGTATTATGGTATCACTTTTACAAACACTGAAAACACTCAAAATAATACTATGTATTATATGACACACATACATGGTAAAGGCATAAAAATAGATACAGATATAATAAACCCCATTATTTAGGATCACAATTCCCTTTAGGGATCAAATATGGGGATTAGAGAAACTTCAAATGTGATTTTTTTAATAAAAAGATTGAAAACAAGGAAAAACATTAAAATTTGACAAAACTGGGAGATGGACAATAGTTGTTACATTATTCTTTTTACTTTTTTTTGTTTGCTTCTATTATTTCAATGTTTTAGAGACGAAAAATTTTCTACTCCCATAATTCCAGTTTGCATAGCTAACATTTTAAGTGTTCTTCAGACTTCCTAATTTAATTTTTCTCTCTTCTCTCTCTCGCTCTCTTCTCCTTTCCTTCCTTCCAGCAACATGTGTGTACTACATTTTGCTGGATTTTTAAAAAATCACATGTCATGAACATTCTTCCAGTTAATATGGCCTTCTTTTTAATAGTTCCATAATATTCCATTTATGAGTGTGTCATAATTTATTAGACTATTCCTCATGGATAAACTTTTAGATTGTTTCTAACATTTTGCTATTAGAAAAAAATGCAATAGCAAACAAAAATGTCATATGCTTGATTATGGGAAGCAGATTTCTCTACATAGACTTCCTGGTCATATACTATGAATATTTCTATGTTTATAAGATTCTGCCAAACTATTCTCTACAAAAACTTTGTTGGTTTAAGAATAATTGCCCATCTCTTCACACCCTTACCAAAATTGAATGTTAAGAATATTTAACATTTTGAACATGATAAGTGAAAATGATTTTAGAGATAAAGTAAAGCTCAGAGAGATGATTCAACTTACCTAAAGTTTCTGAGCTAGTGGACAGCCACTCTAGGATCTGCAGTCTCCTTATGTTGGATGTAGTTGTCTTTTCATTAGGTAGACCTTGGTGCTTCATTCTAGAGACCTCAGATTTAAAAAAAAAATTATTATCTGAGAAGAGAGAGAGAGCTTTTTTCCCAGTATCAGAGGTTTCTTTAATGTGGGAGTGCCTTGCCTGAGGGTTTCTGCCCCACGAAAGTTCACTATGGATTCAGTGAGACAGAAATGACAATGGACCGTTCTTTATACTGGCTTTATTCTCAAGGTAGTGGGTCGAGCACTAGAATCATGTTTGCACCCAGCAATCTGCAGGTCCATCATCCACCTCCATCTCTGCCTCTGCCCAGAGCACTGGGCAGAGCTCTTTACATAGTGATTCAGTCAATAAATGCTTATTGCCTACGGGTGTGGAAGCATTAGCCTAGTAGTAGGCCAATTACATCATCAAATAGGTTAAGGTCAGGAGAGGATCTCGGGAAGATCCTGAGGGCCACAGGAAGTTCCATTTTCCCCACAGGGAGGTTAATGAAATGGGCTTTGAGGAGCTCAGGCCCTTTGACAGCTGAGTTTCTGAAAGTCAGAGGATAGCTGGAGCTATGGCTGGGCAGTGGGGCTGAAGCATATTGGATCTGCAACAGAGAGCCCAAAATCAGATCGATTTTTATCTTAAATACAAAGATTGATCTTGAATATTTTGGATGAAACACACTTTCCATGGTGCACAGATTCAGGTTTGTTATTGCATCCTTCTATTTCAGTTCTAAAGTACAAGAAGAATGATGAGGATGAATCACTTAAAGATAAATTGTCTAAACTAAATATTCATTCAATTAGCAAGAAATCCAAAAGAGTGACAAATCATCTAAAGATTCTGACCAGAGGAGAATCACAGGTAATTATTCTTCTTGGGCCTCATATGTTTCCCGGGGCACATGAATGCTGATATTTTTGTGAGGATTTGTGTTGTTGTCAGGGCTGTTTCTAGAATACTGAGAATCAAGGTAATTGTCTGAAGCTGCTCATTTCACTCTCTCCTTTGGGGGAAATGGAGGGGAGGTGGTTTTGACAGTATCTTAGCTGTGGTGCTTCCATTCAGGAAATAGAAAGGGGGAGATAAAGACCTAAGGATGGGGCTCAACAGAGACTGCCTCAGGAGTCTGACTCTCACCATCAGCTGGCACATAATCTCACCCAAGGCAATGTTCTTTATTCATCCCTATCTTATTTCTGATTTTTTTTAATTTTGCTTCCTTTAGGTCTCCCTTGATGTTCCTCTTATCTTTATTTTACCTATTTAAAAAAGTGCTAAGTGCCTAACATTAGTGATTTTTTTCCTCCCCTTTATCCCCTTCCCCTGCCTCCACTCACCAGATGCACATTGTATTATGTGGTAATTGTTTTGTGTCTGCTGTTTAGCCTGTTTTGAATCACTTATATCTGGGTGAGAGTTACCTAACAAGTTTTCTGTAGACAGATTCCAGGGTTCCACCTGGTTCAAGGGTGGAACCTAGAAGTCTGTATTTTTACAAAAATTCCCAGTGTTTTGGAGCTAAATGACCTTGAAGTAAGTGATGGATGGAACACACTGTGAGAATCACACAGTAGCAAGTTCATGGTCTGGAGGTATTAATAAAGTGGGCTTCTAACCAAAAGTAGGCAGGACAGTTAAGATGCTGGATGGTACCTTTTTTTCTTCTCTTTTGCCTGATTTCATCCCTTATTATGTTAGCATCTCTAACTGAGGTTTTTTGTTTTAACCAGAGGCAACTGTAAGGTGGTTCAGCGCCAGTTTCACATGGTTCATCCTCTTCTACCTTATTCTTCGCTGCTGTGGACTTTCCTCCTTTTTCTATTAAGTCTTTGTAGCTTTCTGACCACTAAGCTAGAACGGGCCTCTTCCTCCCTGAATACCTAACAAACTTACTGAGTGTGTCCCAATTTTGACACTGTTCGTATTTGCAGGAGTCAGCACAGGGCAGAAATTAAGTAATAGTCTTTGCAGTCATCCAGATCTGGGTTTGAACCTCACTTCTGCCACTCAATAAATATTTGTCTTTGGACCCCTAACAAATTCAGTGAAACTGTCTTGCCAATGAGTTTCAGCCCCGGGCGAGTTCATTATGGATTCAATGAGACCGAAAAATGACAATGGAACATTCTTGGGGTGAAAGGGTTTATACCCAAATTTATTCCCACAGTGGCAGCTCAATCACTAGAACACCATCAACTCAGAGCAAGTCTGCATGCAGCAAGCCAGTCTCTGCCTCTGGGTCCCTTTGCTGGTGCAGCAGTCCTCTGGGCCTCTGTCCTCTGCTCTGCTCTCCTGCAGCCTTGCAGCTGTGCCACCGTGTCATGCAGAGCACTGGGCGGAGCTCTTTATATAGTGTCAATAACAACGTATTGCCCAACGTGTAGTGACCCAGCTGACCAGGGCCAGGTGAGAATCCTGGCCACAGGAACCTTCACTTTATCACAGTAACCATCTGTAAATTGGAAATTATACTAGGGCCTAATACTTGGAGTGGTTGTGAAAATATATATATAACTCTCAATATATAGTCATTATCACCATCATCATCATCATTTTATATCATTACTTGTATTGTGATTTACCTTTTAATGTGAAGACTTCTTATTTCCCATGTGGACGTAACTCCTTAATGCATGGTATATTAATCAGATCTCTTACTTTCCGTATTTTATGATATCTTGACATCTTTAAAAAGATTGTTGGCTGAGGAGAGATGCCTCTCCAGGGCTAATCTGTTCTTAGACAACAAAGGGCTCAGCTGGGATCATTTCTGTCTTTCAAACTAACCAATCCCTTGTTGTGCCCCCAACCAGCTCCTTATCTAACTCACACACTTAGCAGTGTCCCTCTGCCCTAAATCACACCAGGAAACCAGATGCCACCCCTGTAGCCCAAAGCCCAAGGGAATTATTCAACTAGGCCAATTCTTAACTGTTTACCCTGTTTTAGTTGTTTTCCCACAAAAAAAACTTCAATAAAGGCTCTGGCATAAACTTTCTCCTTGCTCCTATCACCTGACCAAAACCTATTAATTCCTGTGTGGCACACAGTGATCTCCTCTCTAGGACTTGTAAGTATAATAAACTTCCAAGACTTCTCATTTCCACCTGTGGCTGCACTGCCTTTAAAAACCATACCATAGCCAATATGGACGTTTTTAGAATACAGGGCTTCTGTCAACCTGAAACTTACTTCTTTGTATTCTTCTAGGAGCTCACTGGGTCCATTTGTCTTGCCTGAGGGTTTCAGCCGCAGGCAAGTTCACTATGGATTCAGTGAGACTGAGAAATGGCAATGGAATGTTCTTGGGGTAAAGGGTTTATACCTGGCTTTATTCTCATGGTGGAAGGTCAAACACTAGAATCATGTCTGCCTCCAGCAGTTTGCAGGTCCAGAATCCACCTTTGACTCTGCCTCCACCCAGAGCACTGGGCAGAGTTCTTTATAGAGTGACTCAGTCAATAATAGCATATTGCCTACAGGTGTGGGAGCAGTAGCCTAGCAGTAGGCCCATTACATCATCAAGTAGTTTACAGTCAGGTGAGGATCCTGGCCATAGGAACTTCCATTTTCTTCACACTGTTGCATAAAGAAAGCAACTCCCGGCCCCTGCTCTCAATGTGGAACTATGACGTAGGATGTTTGGTGAATGATGGTGGGTGGTCATACATCAGAGAGAGGAAAATTAAAACATTTCAACTAAAGACAACAGTAATGAAATTGAATTGGGAATTCATTTGAAAAGAATGTATGTGTAAATGTCATGCAAACAATTCCCCTACTCTTTGGGATATTGCTTCTGACTCAGGACAATTCTACTGAGGAATAACAGCCAGGTTTTAATTCTGGGGAGGCTTTTTTAGAAGCTGTTACACTCTTTAACATTTATCATCAGCTTCTGATATTTTTCAGTTGTGATCTGAAAGTGAATTGTAGTTAGTGGCTAGAAGGAATATTAATTAGATTTTCCCCCTAATCTTTTGAGAGGATGTCCTGTCAGCAATAAAGCATTTCACTGTTAATCAGAAAATCAGCTGCATAAGCTGGACTGCAGAAGAGATAAATCTCAAATCAATCAATTTTGCACTTGTCAGCAGCTCAAGTGAAATATTTGGTGGAGTTAGGATATAAAAGTATTACCCGAGAGGAAGATTCCATTCAATTCATCACACATGCATTGAACTATTATGTACCAGACACTGTGTTAGAGATTCAGAAAGAGTCTGTGAATTCAGACTACTTGGGTTTGAATCCTGATCCTACCTATTAACTTGGGTAGGTTTCCTTAACATCCTATATTAGGGCAAAGGCCAAGCTTCTGTCACAAAGAGATTCCAAACATAGTAGCTTAAGTCAGATAGTCATTTACTTTTCTCTCTTTTATAGTCAGTCTTCAGATGTGAGTCCAGACAGGCTCTTCTGCACAATCTCCTTGAGCAACCCAGTTCTCCCCAGTTTTGTGCTGTGTTGTTCCCCAAACACATTGTCTTCATCTGTCTGGCTGAAGCTGGGTCACTGCCATGTCTTCACTCAAGTGCTAAGGGCAATTATGAGGCCAAGATTTGGAAATGAAACACATCACTTTTACTTATATCCTATTTGCCCAAACCCAGTGACAAGGGCAGAGCCAACTGCTAGAGAGTCCAGAGGGCAGTCTCTAGAAAGGCAGCTATGTCTTTAACTTACACTAGAGATGTGGGTTCTATCAGTGCAGGATGACGGGGGAATGTTAATAATCTGCCACACCTCCCCAGACTTCCTTTTCTTCATTTCTAAAATGGGATTAATTGTAGCACCTACCCCATAGGATTATATAAGAATTAAAATGAGAAATGGAAGACAGGTTTTAACACAGAGTCTGGAACATGGTTAGTGTTTAATAAATGTTAGCTATTATTATTATTAAGACAAAAATACTTAATCTCAAATGCTTGCAATCCATCAGTGGAGAGAATCACTTAAATAATTAACTAGTGTTGTGAGAGCATCTAAGAGGAAGCAATTAATTTTCTACAGTGGAGAGAATAGGAATTAGAGGGAGGATTCATAGAACAGGTGACAGTTGAATAAGTCCTTAAAATAACAATAAACAGGATTTTTCAATGCAGAAAAGAGCAGCATATTCCAGCAAAATAAGGCAGCATGAGAGGGTTTGGCTATAAAGAAGAACTGGGCAATATTTCTCATAGTGTGATCCTTGAACCTCTCACTTTAGAATCCTCTAGTGAGGTCTCAGCCAAGATATATAAAATAAAATACCTGCTGATGGATCCTCGAAAACTACATTTAAAAAAATATGTCCCAGCATATTGTTATTTACATCAAACTGGGTTAGGGCATAAAGATCCCAAGGCAGAGGGTATTGAATCTTCTGTGGATTACAAAGAACTATAGTACCTATATAATCAACAGCTTTCTAGATAAACAATATGAAGGGGTTTAAAAATAAAATGTCACCATTTTCTGTGCATTCATTTCTAAGGTCAGCCATCTTAAATTAACAAATACATGGCCCAAGAGCAGCTACAGTTATTACCCAAGCTGAAGAATACACACTATATTCCTCAAAATATTTGCATGTTCACACAGATTTTGCAGGTGTGAGGCTGATTCTGATTTTCTTCTGTAGACATTTTAATTGCCAAGAAATACTTCTCACCATTAGTAGCGATAATAAGTATGGGTTCCTAGAAATTGCCACAAACATATAAAAAGCATATTGTCCTGAATGCTAAAAGGTACATGTAAGATAACAAAAAATGCCTCAGCATATGGGACCACTATCTTAATTCTGCCGAGTTTTCCTAACAGAAGGGCTATTTTTGCTAAAACTGCATATAATCTTTGAAATCTGAATTGATAAAGAGTTACCCCATTTCTCCAGCCAAGAACCTAAGACTATTTTCTAAATAACCCCTGTGAAGTAAAGTGGGATGAGTCATATCAGCAAAACAATAAATTCCAGAAAATAGATCAAATTTTTATTTAATTTTAATTTTAATTTTATTAATTATTTTGTAAACCCACTCATGTAATATTATTTGAGTATATGCATAGTATATGCCATTAAAAATTGTTGAGGAAAGTGTTACATCCTATAGCTACTGTGACGTAGGTGAAGCTACGTGAAAACTGAATGCAAATTAAGCTACACAATTGAGCATCAGTTGTGCTGTGTTGTGTCCTGGTCCACAGAAAGTACTGTACTAATACAGTCAACATATCATGAAAGGTTTTCATCTTAATGAGATTTTTTTGTAATGTGGTGGGGCAATACAGTTCATGTGTTTTTTTTCAATGCCAGATTCATTTGAGTTATGAAAATCAATCATTTCATCTGTATTTCAGGTGAAAGACAATACCTTCAATAGAGAAGAAAAGCTATTTAGATCTTTAGAAAAGACTGTGAGACATTGTGTGAAGAACATATCATTCTGTCTTCAACATATACAGGTAGGTGAGACACAACATTTTCAATATTTCTACAAGAAGGCATTCAATGTCCATGGTTGTCATGAAGAGTAAATGTGAATGTTCATTCGTTTCCATGATGACACCCACTGTACTGAATTTGGAAGGCTGCAAACTGCTGCTGAAGGAAGCCAATAGAAACACTTAGGTTTTGTTCTCCATTCTTTCACCTGCTCCATCCTTCCCCAAATCCGAATCACCAGATGGTGGAGCATTTGCTTATATGATTGCCCATGGAGCTGGACCATCAACATGCTTTCTCTATAATAAATACGAGTTCATTAATGCAAGGTGGAAGATTTCTTTATTTGTTTGATTATAGGAACAGAACTCTTTCCAGTACCTAAAATGACACACTTGTAAATTTAAAAGTAGGACTTAAAGAAAAAAGAATAGGGAGACAGAAAGTGAAATTAGAGAAATTAAAAAGCAAGAAGTGCATAAAATAAAAGCCATAAAAACAAAAAAACCTATATGTGGGTCTCAACCTGTAAGTAAGTTACCCAGCAGCCAAACCAGAAAAGGCCATGCAATCACACAATCCTAAGACAAACCAAGCACCTCGATTTATTTTTATCATCAGTGCTTTGTAATGCTCTTCTGACAGTGCTGAATGAAATTCATAGATGATTCAACTTAGGCAGGGAGGTGTGTAGAAAAGAAAATCAATATAAAGGAAAATAAATTCTCCCAAAATAATAGCTACACTATGTAAATGCCCCCACACAACTATACTAGAAGACAAAACACCCCCACAAATTTCCAATCCCCCAAGAGATTTTCCTGCCCTCATTGAGAACCACTGACTTAAAACAATTGGAGTACAATATGATTCTATTCAGTAGAAAGAACAATCAGTTTCTTCTAATGTATCTCATAAAAATGATACAGTGTCCTTAACATCCTGACAATGGTCATGACTATGAAACATAGAAAGTTAGTAGAATTATATGCAAGTCAGTTAATAAGTGGCCCTCTTCCCATTTTCCAGTTTTTCTCTTGCATATCTGTTTTTGGAAACAGATGTCTAAATGCTTAAATATCTCAACAACAGAGGACTGAGTTGACAGGCACAATGATTTGGAGACAAGGCTTTGTAACCAACAAGCTACAGTCTTTTCTTACTTATTAACTGATACAAAGCCTTATTTTACAATCAGGTTTGCTAATCTCTTCCTAAAGTGTTGCCTTCTGTGAAAAGAAAACTGAAATAGTTACAACAGCCAGAGGGCAGTGGAAACCTTGTCCTTGATAGACATTTCAAGAAGTAAATACCTCTAGGAAACATCTACAGAAAGTCTTCTATTCACACTAATTGATTCAATAAAAATGTAAGCATCTTCTCCTCAAGAGAACAATAAGTTCACTAAGGAAAACTGAAGGCATAGATCAAAGTGGAGCGCTTTTTTAAAATAAGGGATCTGTAAGAATTAAATACTGAAGAAGCACCAGTGAGGAAACTTAAGATGGACTCCACCTAATAAGAGGGTGTAATACAGAGCAGGGGGTGGCTAAGGAAATTATTACAATTGATTGTTACAAGGAACCTAATACAGAGTATTCATAAAATCCTTTTTCTTTCCTTCCTTTTTTTTCTTTTTATCTCTCAGTGTTAAAGGAGGGTTATGAGGATAAAGTGTCTCTTTGGGATATGTTTAAGTGTACTAACTTCAGAACTTTGCCCGTTTTGTGATTCTGTTCTTGGGTTTCAGGACACCCTGCCCTTAGCTCTCCAGAGTGTAATGGAGCTGCAGAAGATTTCATGCAACAAAGATGAGCAGCAGAAAGGCTTTTCAGAGGCCCCAACTAATGCCCCAAATCCCTGTGATGACTTTGTAAGTTATTTATATTCACAGATACATGCAGATTTTAAAATAGGGTTAAAAGAAAAGCTGTTTTTCATTTATTTTCCTGGGATGAGAAATAAAACATGCACTAAAGTAAATACTAATGTCAAAATTAGATTTAAACAGATTTATTTTATCATTAAAATTTTTTAAGTGGGTTAGTGAGGATATTACTATAATCAAAATTTAAGAAGATCTCAGACCATGTTTCTAGGGGTAATCAGAGTTTATGCAGCTTTTAAAATCACCATTTAGTTAAAGTCAGTTCTGTGGTAAAATATTTGATAAAATATTTGATTTCTGAGTTCTGTAAAATATGCAGAATCATAAAACATAGCTTGGGAATCATAAAAACATGTTTGAGCCAAGAAAATAGTTGGGTGGTGTGGGTAAAGTTGCAATTTTTCCAGAATCTCTCACCTGGCCTTACTGCATCTCCATATCAATAGGCGTTTCCAAGGGGTGGAGAGAAGCAGGCCATCTCCATATCAGTAGGTGATTACATGGGGGAGCAAGGGCTTATCTGGACCAGAGAGGTTGGATGGGGTCTTTGCAGCCAGATTGAGATAGACACGAGTGAGCAGAAGTAGACAACTCCTTGAGCAATAAAAAGGTTTCTCTGACTTTATTTCTCCCTTTGACTGATTTCGGTTTCAAAGGTAATTTGCCCCAGGCTGGGAACATATTTTCCCCCCAGAGTTACAGGCAATAAATTAGTGTGAGTAATACTAAATACTAAATTTAATTCAATATATTGTATTCCATGTATTATTATTTCATAGTACTAGTTCAACTGTTATATAGAAGATACAATAGAATCCAGCATCTTGAAGATACTTGAAAGTAGCTTTTTTGTGTTGGCATTACTGGCATTTTGGGTCAGATAAATCATTCACTTGCCCTTATATCAGAGGGTGTTTAGCATTCCTGGCCTACCAGGCTCTGCATCTCAGTAATGTCCCCTCACCATTTCAAGTCATGATATCCAATGAATATCCACACATATATCTGAATCCTAGGAATTGATACAGCCCTCCCCACACTCTCTCCTATAGAAAAAAACCACAGAGATGCACTTTGCTTTCCTGACACTGGGGAATGGAAAGTCAGGATGACATTTGAGCTAAGATGATAGATTAGATGAGAGAGAGAAAGTTTTTATGAGATACGTTAAATGGAAAAAGTGTGGCTAGTTCTTCATGCATTTTTCTGGGATTAACTACAGAGTGCACATTTTAGAAATGTCCTTAAGGATGTGCTCTTCAATTGAATTCCAATTCATTAATTAAGTTGATAAACATTTATTGAGCACCATGTAAGAACATGATATTCAGCCTGTCCCTCATCAAGCATGTTCCAGAATTTGATGGGAAGAAGAGAGAAGGTGTCCTTCCCTGCCCTGCATAAAAACCACAAAATAATAAATTAATCTAGATTAAAATAATTACCAGAAAGCTTAATATAAAAATAACTTCTTTATGAAGAAAGTATACAGACCTTAAAAATTAAATATTATTAAGAACTCAAAAATCTATTTGAAGACAGAGCAGTTGTTATTATCTAACCATGAGAAATACTTATTTAGACACTTTATATAGAACAAAACATTAAAATAAAATCCGGTTCTTATTTGTTCAAACCATAATTACTATGCAAAGGTGAATTAGTTTATGTCTGTGGATATATAGATACACATATACATATATATGTATATGTATGTGTATATATATATATATATATATATATTGAAATTCTATTGTAATACGATTACCTATAGAATCCAGACAAGTCACAAACACAGTAATTTATCTCAGAACAGTAAAGAGATTCTTTGGTTAGTCAAAGGACTCATTAAACTGTCTGCAGGTGTACACTGATTATTTTAAAAGTTGACATCAAATTAAGTTGTGTAGACTATTGCTGGTGCCAATAAAAGATTGGTTTCCCTTCTCTTCTAGATTTCCCATGAGTTCAAACAAAGTTACCAGAGGCTGTTTAAGTTAATTAATATAAGCTGCTGTTTAGATGCTGATTCCCTAGGACATCTTTTGGGGTACAAAAGAGAAACCTACTTCCAAATTGCTGTCACATAATCATGTAGCCTGAGCATATATGGTAAAGGGTAAAGTTGGGCAGTCAGAAAACATAGGATACTAGTGCACTTGAGAACATAAGGGGAGGAAGGAGAAATGAAAGAAATTAAACTCAGGTGTTGGCATGCGGGTGGGGCATTAATATGAAGTTTATTTTCAATGACTCAGACCTGAAAAAGTAACAATTTAAGATACCGAATCAGTATCAGCTTAATCCTGCAATGTATTTAAAGAGGAAGCAATAACTCCATTATCATTTCTATCACAGGAGCAAAATACCTGCAATGATGAGGTACTATCTGTATAGGGCATACAATTCCACTACCAGAAATGAGCTGCCAGGGTAGCCAGGGAATTGGGGCAGATATGGGAGGAATAAGATACAGTCTTTTCTAAGTCACCCTCTCCCTTTTATTGCCTGCAAAGGAAAGGGATGATACGGTGAATCATCTGCACAGTCTTAACGGTCAAAGACTGGAGACGGCCCCGACCCTGAGTGCGGGAGTAGCTCCAGTGGCTCTGTGATAAGAAAGCAGGGGGAGGGGAAAGTGCTGAAGGAGATGACCCCAAGGGCAAAACCACTGGCTGGAAGAGAAAGGTGGAATGTCTTCAGGTGGGCAAGTTTTAACATTGTGGACTTCCTGCTCATGCTTCAGGTTCAGTGTTAGAGTCTAGAGTCCCTGTCTTAAGCCCTTGAACAGATTTCTCTGGTTAAAATGATAATTGCATCCTCTTTAACTTGGCTAGATTCTTTTCTGTGTTCCTCTGTAAACCTGCTGATGACAGCACTGGTCATTCCTCTGTGACTGGACTGTTCTTCTCTTTTGGCAGGCAGCCCATCTACAGAAGTTTGTCCTGAAGCCCCTGTCAGCCCTGCTGTCCTTATTCCCAGGGCCCCAGAAGCTCATCCAGAAACGCTATGACAAGCTGCTGGACTACAACAGCCACCTACGACGGGCAGCAGGGGATGACCCTGACTTGGCTAAAAAGGAGTATGAGGCCCTCAATGCCCAGCTTGTGGAGGAGCTCCAGGTGTTCAACCAGGCCGCTAGGAAGATTCTGTCAAACTGCCTGAGCAGTTTCCTCACCCTCCTCCGAGACCTGATGCTCGGGGCACAGCGGCTCTATCCCACAGAGGGGTCGGTAAGCATGGCCCCAGCCCCGGGCTACCTTGGCCTGCACGACCTCTGAGAAACCAGGCCAGCGGTCAACAGCCCTGGGCAGAGTGTGCGCCGGAGTGCGTGAGTGTGCCCGCGGGTCAGTGTCTCCCTCTCATTTAGCTTCCCATCAGGTTATGATTTTATGATTAGTTTCTTAAAGAGGAAGAGAGATATTTAAAACCTAATATCAACTTTAAAGAAATAGGTTGGTTTCTTTGCCCATCACTTCCATTAGCTCTCATTCAGCTGCTTTGATATTTAATGGACATTCAGAGGAAAATTAATTGTCCCCACTTTATTTTTAATGTGTATTTAATTAACCTTTAACTTATCCTTTGAAGTAAGGTGAGTTGAATAAACAGGTGTTACATTTATGTGGCTCGAAAGGCAAAACCATAAAAACGTGTAAGCAGTCTCATACAAACTCCTGTCGGCCCTCCACCCCTCCCCCACCTCACCTCCGTTGTTATTAGTTTATTTCTATCCATTTTAGGGCTTCACGCCATTAAAAGTAAATGCAAATATATTTATTTACATATATATATTTTTTCGCAACACGAAACTAGGATATTACAGCACTTTCTGCATCTTGCTTAGTAACATCCTGGGGATGCATCCATGTCAGTACATAAGAGCTTCCTCATTCCTTTCACAGCTTTATGCTAGTCTACTGCATAGCTGTACAGCAGTGAATATAAGACCCCTATCGTTTGGTCATGCAACTGTCCCCACGTCAATTGTGGAACATTGTCATCATCCCGTAAAGAAACTCTGTACCAAGTGACTCCACATTTCCCCCCAGCCTCCCCAGCCCCAGGCAACCACCAGCCCTCTTTCAGTCTCTACAGATTTGCTTCTTTAGTGACTGGCTTCTTTCACTTAACATAATGTTTTCAAGTCACCAATAACATTCCATTATATGCTTGTGCCTCATTTTATTTATTCATTCATCAGTTGATGGACATTTATTTCCACTTTTTGGCTATTATGAAAAATGCTGTTATTAACAAGTTGTTAGTGGAGCATATTTTCATTTCTCTTGACTATATACCTGGGAATGGAATTGGTGAATCACATGCTAACTTTATGTTTACCCTTTTGAAAAACTGCCAGCCTATTTTCCCAAGTGGCTGCACTATTCTACATTTTCAACAGGAATGATTGACGATTCCAATTTTCTTACATCGTGTCTTTTTTAGTATAGCCATCCTTATGGGTATGAAGTGAGATCACATTGTGGTTTTGATTCTCTAATCAGTCCCATATTTTAGAACTTTTACAATTTAATTATAACATATACAGTAAGGTGCATCAGTCTGAAGCATACACCTCAATAAATATTTACATGTATATACATCTGTGTAACCACCACCCAAATCTAGATATAAGCTCTTTCTAGTTCCACCTGAGTCATTCATGCAAGACTATTCCAGGCTATAGTCCCTCAAAGGTAACCATTTTTCTGATCTATATTATTACTGCAGACTGTTTTACCTGTTTTGTATTTCATATAAATGGAGTCATAATATGTATGCTTTTGTGTATTAATCCATCCCTATTGATGGATATTTGCACTATTTTCAGTCTTTTCCTATTACAAACAATGCCAGTCATTTTAGATATAACTTTAAGGGAGATTTCCAGAAGTAGGATCCCTGGGTCAAAGGATAAATGAATATGTAATTTTGCTAGTATTGCCAGATTCCCTACTAAATGTTTTACCATTTTGGATTCCTACCTCCAACATATGAGGATGCTGGTTTCCCTGGATTTTTGCCCATGATAGCTTTCAAGTATAATTTTAATTTGTGATTTTACAATTATTAGTAGGATTGAGAATCTTCCAACATTTGACAGCTGTTTCTATTTCTCTTCCCTTGAGCTAGCTGTTCAGGTCCTTTTGCTCTTCTACTGAGTTACTGGTCTTATTTTCTCAATTTCTTGAAGCAATATGTATACTAGGAAATGAGCTTTTTGTTTGAGACATAAATAAGAATATTTTCCCCAGTTTACCATTTCTTTTTGAACTTGATTGTCGTATTTTTATTTTGTCATGAAGAACTTTGTATTTTTTAAAATGTCAAATTTATTAATCTTTCATTTTATGATTTCTAGATATTGAGTCATTTTTGTATATTTATGATTCCTATTTTTTATCTCAGTTTCTATATATAGATTTTACTCTGACCTATATAGATTCAGAATGTGAAATATGGGTGCAGTTTTTTTTCCTAATTGATATCCAGTTGCCCCAACACTATTTATTAAAAAGTTGCTTGCTGGGATTAAAGATAGCAGCATGAAAGGTGAGACACAGGATTCCTCCTAAAACCACATATAATATGAAAATATAATTAATACAACTAATCCTGAAAGACTAACAGGAAAGAGGACTGCGCCAGACTGCATACACCTGGAGAAAAGAGCAGACCCCACAGAACAGGGTAATATACCAAAGCTGTGGCCCAGTGGGACCCAAGCCCTTCCCCCACCGCAGCTCACCAGTGGGAGGAAGAGAAAGAGAGAAGGGAGGGAGTGGAATCCTGGGACTGCTGAATACCTAACTCCAGAGATCTGCTCTGGGAGGACAAACCTACATTTCATGGTGCTTGCATGATACTCTCATGATTATGGGGTTGGAAAGTGAAGACAGGCAGCATTCCTGGAAAGTGAGATTCCAGCCAATTGTGGAAAGCAGGGATCAATATCCGGCTGCTCTGGGACAAAAGAAAGGTGGGCAGTCTGAGAGACTTCATAACAAGGAAGCCCTTAGCAAGAGGGCTGCTAAAGGGGCACGGATTGTACAGAGCTTACTGCTCAGGAGAGGACAGGTAGACAAAACTGTGTGGGTGCACTCTGCCCAGCGAGTTGGGAGCTTTTCAATATAGACTTTCATACATAAGGAGGAAAAGAAATTTCCTCCTTAGATGATCTTCAGGTGCTCCAACTGCCTGGCTGGCTACACAGCTCAAAGGACCCCCTCCGTGATACTCAGCCTACTGCGCCTTTCTCCCAGCCAGCCCAAGTGGCTCACAAACCGGCAAACCCTACCCTAGTCAGAGGGAACATCTGTCTACAGCAACTACAAATGCAAAGCATAGAGGCTTATACCTGTGTGCTCAGCCCACTGGTTCAGGCAGTGGAGACAGGCATAGCAGCCGGGTAGCAGGAAACAGTTCGTTCCTCCCCCCAGGCACCACTACCACTCCTTGTGAACCCCGATATTGTTTCAGGGCTGAGCAGCTCCAGGGAGTAGAGTTTCTGGGCACTAGAGGGTGCCATATACAAATATGAAATGCCAAAGAAATCTGGTTCAGAGTAAAATTCTTAATACCACTCCTGAGAAAGATTTAAATGACATTGACCTCATAACTCTTCTTGAAAGGAAGTTCAAAATAAAAATCATTAACATGCTCATGGAGGTAGAGAAAGATATTCCAGAACTCAGGAATGAATTCCAGTTGGGGATCCAATCATTGAAGAGCAAAATGGATGGTATTGAAAGCACATTGGATACGGTGAAGGAGATGATAAATGAAATAGAAACTAGAGAAGAGGAACACAAAAAAGCTGAGGCACAGAGAGAAAAAAGGATCTCTAAAAATGAAAGAATATTGAGAGAACTATATGACCAATCCAAATGGAATAATATTTGCATTAAGGGGTAGCAGAAGAGAAGAGAAAGAAAGGGGGATAGAAAGTGCCTTTGAGGAGGTGATTGCTGAGGGCTTCTCCAACTGGGGGAGGAGATAGTCTAGCAGGCCATGGAGATACACAGATCTCCCAACACAGGGGACCCAAGGAAGACAACACCAAGACATACAGTAATTAAAATGGCAAAGATCAAGGATAAGGACACACTATTAAAAGCAGCCAGAGAGAGAAATAAGATCACATACAAAGGAAAGCCCATCAGGCTATCATCAGACTTCTCAACAGAAACTTTACAGGCCAGAAGGGAGTGGCATGATGTATTTAATGCAATGAAGCAGAAGGGCCTTGAACCAAGAATACTTTATTGGGCAAGATGATCATTTAAATTTGAAGGAGGGATTAAATAATTTCCAGATAAGCAAAAGCTGAGAGAATTTACCTCGCACAAACCATCTCTACAGTGTATTTCAGAGGGACTGCTATAGATGGAGGTTTTCCTAAGGTTTAATACCTGTCAACAGAGGTAATAAAACCACAGCAAAGAAAGTAGAACAGCTAATTACTAAGCAAATGCAAAATTAAATTAACTATCCCCAAAGTCAATCAAGGGATAGACAAAGAGTACAGAATATGATACCTAATATATAAAGAAAGGAGGAGGAAGAAAAAGTAGGAAGAAAACAAAAAAAGAACCTTTAGATTGTGTTTGTAATAGCATATTAAGTGAGTTAAGTTAGACTCTTAGATAGTAAGGAAGTTAACCTTGAACCTTTGGTAACCACGAATCTAAAGCCTGCAATGCCAAAAAGTACATACCTATCAATAATCACCCTAAATGTAAATGGACTGAATGCACCTATCAGAAGACATAGAGTCACTGAATGGATAAAAAAATAAGACCCATCTATATGCTGCCTACAAGAGACTCACTTTAAACCCAAAGACATACACAGACTAAAAGTGAAGGGATGGAAAAAGATATTTCATGCAACTAGTAGGGAGAAAAAAGCAGGTGTTGCAGTACTTGTATCAGACAAAATAGACTTCAAAACAAAGAAGGTCACAAGCGACAAAGAAGGACATTACATAATGATAAAGGGTCAATCCAACAAGAAGATATAACCATTATAAAGATCTATTCACCTAACACAGGATCACCTACATATGTGAAACAAATACTAACAGAATAAAAAGGAGATATAGAATGCAATGCATTCATTCTAGGAGACATCAACATTCCACTCACTCTGAAGGGCAGATCAACCAGACAGAAAATAAGTAAGGAGACAGAGGCATTGAACAACACAATTGAACAGATGAACCTAACAGACATCTACAGAACTCTCCACCCAAAAGCATCAGAATACACATTCTTCTCAAGTGCACATGGAACATTTTCACGAATAGATCATATACTAGGCCACAAAAGGAGCCTCAGTAAATTGAAAAATATTGAAATTGTACCAACCAGTTTCTCAGACCACAAAGGTGTGAAAAAGAAATAAATTATGCAAAGAAAATGAAAAAGTCCACAAACACATGGAGGCTTCACAACATGCTCCTAAATAACCAATAGATCAATGACCAAATAAAAACAGAGATCAAGCAATATATGGAGGCAAATGACAACAATAACTCAACAACACAAAATCTGTGGGACACAGAGAAGGCCGTGTTAAGGGGAAAGTATGTTGCAACACAGGTCTACCTCAGGAAAGAAGAACAATCCCATATGAGCCATCTAAACTCACAATTAACAAAACTGGAAAAAGAACAAATGAAGCCCAAAGACAGTAGAAGGAGGAACATAATAAAGATTAAAGCAGAAATAAATAAAAGTGAGAAGAATAAAACAATAGAAAGAATCAGTGAAAGCAGGAGCTGGTTCTTCAAGAAAATAAGAAAATAGATAAACACCTAGCCAAACCTATAAAGAAAAAAAGGGAGTCTGCCCACATAAACAGATTCAGAAATGAGAAAGGAAAAATCACTATAGACACCACAGAAATACAAAGAATTATTAGAGAATACTATGAAAAATTATATGCTAACAAACTGGATAACCTAGAAGAAATGGACCACTTTCTAGAAAAATACAGCCTTCCAAGGCTGACCCAGAAAGAAACAGAAAATCTGAACAGACCAATTACCAGCAATGAAATTGAACTGGTAATGAAAAACCTACCTAAGAACAGTACCAGATGGCTTCACCACTGAATCTTATCAAACATTTAGTGAAGACCTAATACTCATCCTCCTTAAAGTTTTCCAAAGAGTAGAAGAAGAGGGAATACTTCCAAACTCATTCTGTGAGGCCAGCATCACTCTAATACCAAAACCAGGCAAAGATACCACAAAAAAAGAAAATTACAGACCAATATCCCTGATGAAAATAGACGCAAAAATACTCAACAAAATATTAGCAAACTGAATTCAAAACTACATCAAAAAGATCATCCATCATGATCAAGTAGGATTTATTCCAGGGATGCAAGGATGGTACAACATTTGAAAATCCATGAACATCATCCACCACATCAACAAAAAGAAGAAAAACCACATCATCATCTCCATAGATGCTGAAAAAGCATTTGACAAAATTCAACATCCTTTCATGATAAAAACTCTCAACAAAATGAGTATAGAGGGCAAGTACCTCAACATTATAAAGTCCATATATGACAAACCCACAGCCAACATTATACTTAACAGCAAGAAGCTGAAAGCTTTTCCTTTAAGATTGGGAACAAGACAAGGATGCCCACTCTGCCAACTTCTATTCAACATAGTACTGGAGGTCCTAGCCACAGCAATCAGACAACACAAAGAAATAAAAGGCATCCAGATTGGCAAGGAATAAGTTAAATGGTCACTGCGTGCAGATGACATGATAGTGTACATAAAAAACCCTAAAGAATCTACTCCAAAACTACTAGATCTAATATCTGAATTCAGCAAAGTTGTGGGATACAAAATTAATATGCAGAAATCTGTGGCATTCCTATACACTAACAATGAACTAGCAGAGAGAGAAAACAGGAAAACAATTCCATTCACAGTTGCATCAAAAAGAATAAAATACCTCGGAATAAACCTAACCAAGGAAGTGAAAGACCTATACTCTGAAAACTACTCCTGAGTGAAGATACTCATGGGAGATATTAAAGAAGATACCAATAAACGGAAACACATCCCATGCTCACGGATAGGAAGAATTAATATTGTCAAAATGGCCATCCTGCCTAAAGCAATCTACAGATTCAATGCAATTCCTATCAAAATACGTACAGCATTCTTCAACGAAGTAGAGAAAATCGTTCTAAAATTCATATGGAACCACAAAAGACCCCGAATAGCCAAAGCAATCCTGAGAAGGAAGAATAAAGCTGGAGAGATTATGCTCCCCAACGTCAAGCACTACTACAAAGCCACAGTTCTCAAGACAATTTGGTACTGGCACAAGAACAGGCCCATAAACCAGTGGAACAGACTAGAGAGCCCTGATACAAACCCAATCGTATATGGTCAATTAATATATGATAAAGGAGCCATAGACATGCAATGCGGAAATGACAGCCTAATCAACAGCTGGTGTTGGCAAAAGTGGACAGCTACATGCAAGAGAATGAAACTGGATTGTTGTTTAACCCCATACACAAAAGTAAACTCAAAATGGATCAAAGACCTGAATGTAAGTCATGAAACCATAAAACTCTTAGAAGACAACATAGGCAAAAATCTCCTGAATATAAGCAAGAACAACTTCTTCCTGAACGCATCTCCTCGAGCAAGGGAAACAAAAGCAAAAATGAACACATGGGACTACATCAAACTAAAAAGTTTCTGTACTGCAAAGGACACCATCAACAGAACAAAAAGGCATTCTACAGTATGGGAGAATATATTTGTAAATGACATATCTGACAAGGGGTAAACATCCAAAATATATAAAGAACTTACATGCCTCAACACCCAAAAAGCAAATAACCTGATTAAAAATGAGCAGAGGATATGAAGAGACAATTCTCCAAAGAAGAAATTCAGATGGCCAACAGGCACATGAAAAGATGCTCCACATCACTAATCATCAGGGAAATGCAAATTAAAACCACAATGAGATATCACCTCACACCAGTAAGTATGGCCAGCATCCAAAAGACTAAGAACAACAAATGCTGGCGAGGATGCGGAGAAAGGGGAACCCTCCTACACTGCTGGTGGGAATGTAAGCTAGTTCATCGATTGTGGAAAGCAATACGGAGGTTCCTCAAAAACTAAAAATAGAAATACCATTTGACCTGGGAATCCCACTCCTTGGAATTTACACAAAGAATACAACTTCTCAGAATCAAAAAGACATGGGAACCCCTATGTTTATCACAGCACTTTTTACAATAGCCAAGATATGGAAGCAACCTAAGTGTCAATCAGTAGATGAATGGATAAAGAAGAGGTGGTACATATACACAATGGAATACTATTCCGCCATAAGAAAGAAACAAATCCTACCATTTGCAACAACATAGATGGAGCTGGAGGGTATTATGCTCAGTGAAATAAGCCAGGCGGAGAAAGACAAGTGACAAATGATTTCCCTCATTTGTGGAGTAAAACAACCTAGCAAAATTGAAGGAACAAAATAGCAGCAGACTCAGAGACTCCCAAAAGGACCTAGTGGTTACCAAAGGGGAAGGGTGTGGAGGGCAGGTGGGGAGGAAGGGAGAAGGGGATTGAGGGGTATTATGTTTAGTACACACGGTGTTGGGGGTCTCGGGGAAAACAGTGTAGCACAGAGAAGGCAAATAGTGAATCTGTGGCATCTTACTACACCCAAGGACAGTGACTGTATTGGGGTATGGGTGGGGACTTGATAATATGGGTAAATGTAGTAACCACATTGTTTTTTCATGTGAAACCTTCACAAGAGTGTATATAATAATACCTTAATTAAAAAATAATAATTGAAAAAATTACTTGTTCTTCAATGAAAGTCACTCAATTTGCAATTTCTTTAGATAATTTCATTCTGAGGCTTATGAAGAGCGACTTTGTGTATCCTACGTGGTCATGGAGGAAGGCAGGTTCCTAAGTTCACAGTAAAGTTGCGGTTTGGCAGGAATTAACAAATCCTGTAAAGAAAAGACATGTTCCTTTAGTTATCTTTGATTTCCACATTGAATAATAGAATTTTTAAGGATATCTTCAGTTTCTCTTGTGTATTATTTAAATATCTTTCACATTATAGTCCATAATAGAACAAGAGCAAAGAATACTTTGTTTTTGAGAAATTACTATTGCCCTAAAGTGGAAAATATTTTGGAGAAATTTATCCTCAATAAAATGATTTCATTACATATTTTGTTTTATATATATATTTAAATTTTTTTATTTTGAGATAATTATAGATTCATGTGCAGTTATAAGAAAAAGTACAGAGATACCATATACCCTTCACACAATTTTTACACTGGTAACATCTAGCTTAACTGTATATTTCTGAAAGACGAATTGAATAGTGGTTGGAGAACAGACTCTGACAGCAGAATAGCTTGTTCTGAATACACTCATCACTATATTACCTTGGGAAAATTAATTTATCTCTGTGTCTCAATTTTATCGTATGAAGAAAATGAGGATAATAAAGGTATACAATTTTTAAAAATTTCTAATGTAAAACATGTACAATTTATCATCTGAACCATTTTCTAACTGTACAGTTCAGTCGTGTTAAGTACATTCACATTGCTGTACGACAAATCTCCAAAGCATTTTCATCCTGCAAAGTTGAAACTATGTACTCATTAAACAGCTCCCAACTCCCCACCTCCCCCCTACACCCTGGCAAACAACATACTGTTTTCTGTTTCTATGAATCTGGCTACTTTATATACCTCATATAAGTAGAATCATGCAGTTATTTGCCTTTTTTATGACTGGCTTATTTTCCTTATCATAATATCCTCAAGGTTCATCCATGTTGTAGCATTGATAGGACTGCCTTCCTTTTCAGGCCTGGATGATAGGCCATTGTATGTATGTGCCACGTTTCTTTATCTGTTTATCAATCAATGGACATTTTGATTACTTCTACCTCATGGCAATTGTGAATAATGCTTCTATGAACATGAGTATGCACATTTCTCTTAGACATCCTGCTTTCAATTCATTTGGATATATACCTAGAAGTCGGATAAGCTAGATCAATGGTAATTCCATGTTTAATTTTTTGAGGGATCCAAAGCTCTGCTTTTATTTTTATCAGACTTATGAGTGCACATGATTTAAAGATTTTTATTTTTTATCAGAGTTATATGTACACATGATTTAAAGGTTCAGTTAAGAGAAACAATTGTCTCTCATTCATTTTCCCCCATTCTTTTTCCTCTTTTAACTCTTTCAGATTATTCTTTTGGTATTTACCTTCATTTTTAAAAATAAGACTCTTCTGTTGCCATCTCATTGTTTTTCAATTTTAGGCATAGTTTGTTCCACTCTGCAAAATGAAAATTTAACTGTCTCTTCTCTCTCTGCCCCCACAACATATATAGTCACATACATTCTATTTCCTTGCCAACACAGTGATATCATATATTTGGCTGAGTTCATATTCAGCATTTAAACTATTTGACTAGTTTATTAGTCATGATGCCAATAGGAAAAACATAACACCCTCAATTGAACATTTGAAGAAAATTTTTAATAAAGAGACTATTTAAAAAAATGTGAGTATGGCATAGGGAAACCTTAAGAATCATGCACTCCCCCAAGGCTCATAAAACAAAGGAGAAACAACATGTACAATTGAAGGGACAAGAGGAAGGTGTGGTTATAGGAATGTGTAAAAAGAGGTAAGTGGAGAGGGTTACCTGACGGAAGCTGTGGCTGTCAATCCCACAGAAAGGAAACTTAGGAAATAAATATCCTTATCTCACTTTCCTCCCTCACTCTGCCTTTACATGGGTGCTTCTCATTGATGAAACCCATCTGGAAGCCAGAGAGTGCAAGGAAGCCATTGATACATTCTACACGATCAGCCTCCCAGAGCACAGAGCAGGATGGAAAAGGAAAGAGGATGAATGTGAAGAAGCAAACAAGAGATACTCAGCACACAAAGTAAATGCTGCATAGAGTTCAGGCATACAGTGCTATGATTAATTCTTCTTTCATGCATAATTTTTTGTTTTCCCTGAAGTTAATAACTGTGTTTTCTTTTATCACTAGCTTAACTTTCATTTGCCCTAACTTTATCTGCTAACTGACTAAATCACCTCTTAAGATATTCAGATGCATGGGGTATTCTACTAATTGTGTTTCTTGGAGAAATCTCTCAGAGCTTTCTGACTACCTTCAATTTGAACTGGTTGTCCTTTTTATCTGATAACTAACTGTAATCCTGAGATTACATGCCATCATCATTCTGGGGAGTCCCTTCACCTCTGTTCTGTATGAGACCTCACATTTCCTTATCCCCTGTTGAATTCGTTTTGCTTTATGCCTTTATTTGAGTATGCATATTTTTGAGTAGCTTCTTGAGAAGGATAATTGGAAAGTCAATATTTTGACACCTGAATATCAGAAAATGTATTTATATACTATCTCACTTAATTGCTAATTTCTTCTGTGTAGAATTCTAAGTTGCTTTTCTGAATTTGAAGGCATTCTATTGTTCCATTGTCTTCTAGCTTCCCATGTTCTGTTGAGAACTCTGAGGTCTGTTCTGATTCTTTTTTCTTTTAATTGAAGTATCATTGATATACAATCTTCTATTGGTTTCAGATATACAACACAGTGGCTTAACAGTTACCCATATTATTAAATCCTCACTAGTGCTGTTACTATCTGTCAACATAGAAAGATGTTACAGAATCAGTGTCTATATTCTCTGTGCTGTACTGTTATCCTGGTGACCAAATTATATTATGATTGAGAATTTCTGTGCCCCTTTATCCTCCTCACCCTTCTCACCAACCCACCCAACCCCTCCTCATGGTAACCACCAGTCATTTCTCAGGGTCTACATCCCCCATCCTGTCCCATTCTAAGCTTTATAGAATTTTCCTATTATCCCAAGCAGTTTGAAACTTAGTAATGATGTACCTTGGGGTATTGGACATTTGGTGCAAAACTTTCAACTTGAAAATTGGTCTTCTGCTTCCAGAAACTTTCTTTGACTATATCATTAATGATTTTTCTCTCTACCTTTTCTTTTTACTCTTTCTGAACCTCCAGAGTTGTTCTTCTAATTTTGTTATTTTTTTCCCACTTATCTTCTATTACTTTGCTCTACTTCCTAAGGAATTTTCCTAACTTAGTTTTCAGGGTCATCTTTTGATTTATTTTTATTTCTGTTTTCATAATTCTAATTTTTCAAAAGTCCTTTTTTTCTTTCTTAAAATTAAGACATTGCTTTTCTTTTTATCAGATGCTTTTTTATATTAGAGGCATGCATTGCATGTCTGATATACTTGATCATCCACCACCAAAGAGATTAAGATAGAGAACTGGGGGATAATTGGCAACACTGAGCATGTATACAGGAGTTGAAAACTATGACCTTCACTGTTGTATGGAGTGATATGACTGTCATTCATCTGGTAACACCTGACGATAGCCTCTTCAGATCTTTCCTCTTGGGTTGGTTAGATTCTCCAAAGATGATTCTTCAAATCTTTGTACTACAGAGTAATGGTTGACTGTTAGACCTGGCTAGGGAGGGTCACTGGGTCCAGTATACATCCGCTCATTTAATTACCCTCTTGCCAAAATGGGTCCCCCTGCCCTTATTTTTGTCTAATGTCCCCAGTCTAGAGACTTTCTGTTTTACCATTTGCAAAGAAGAAATCTTCATTCTCTGCCAAGGTAGGGGAGAGGCAATCACCAGCTTCACTGAAATGTAGAAAGAATCTTGGAATCCAACTGCTTCAAAAATAGTTCCAGCCTCTATAACTGCATAACAAATTACCCTGAAGATGGTGAGAGGAACCAACCAACCAACAGTCACTTAGTATTATTGTCTCTCATGGTCCTGGGAGTTCACAGGTTCAGGGCAGTCACTCTAAGAGTCTCTCAGGAGGTTGCAGCAGATAACAGCAGGCGCTAGAGTCGTCTCAAAGGCTTTCTCAGGCCTGTGTCTGACGTTAATGATGGGATGATGGAAGACTCAGACAGCTGGGGGCTACTTCACTTGTTCCCCCCTCTCTCTGGTCTTTGAACATGGTCTATTCATATGGTTGTCACATGCAGCTGGACTTCTTCAATAGCTACTAGAGCCTCCCAGAGTGAGTGTCCCAAGAAAAACCCCGCAGAAACAGCATGGTCTTTTTTTAGTCTGATCTTGAAAACCAGACAGCATCACTTCCACTTTTCTATTCATTCCAGTACCTATTCATTGAGACCATCCTAAAGCTCTACCCAGTTTTGAGGGGAGGGGACATAGATGTCACCTCTTGATGGGAAGCTTGTCAATGAATTTGCTGATTTGTTTTAAAACCATCACAGGCTCTTAACCAGTTTCTTGTTTTAGCCTCTTTCCCCTCCCCAACTATCCCACCTTAATATGGAGGTGACTGATGCTATGAATTCCTGAGCTTTTCTTCCAAATTTTTATTGATGTTTTTCTCTCATCGGTTCTTCTTTTATTGAGACTTGAACCTTTAAAAAAAGATTCCTATTATTTTAGTGGAGTGTCGGAAGACAGCAAATTTAGACAATTTTAATCTAGAAATCCTAACATTGCCCTAATTTTACACTGTGGTGCTATCTAACACTTTCACAACTGTCCATCACAACTCTACTAAATTCGATACCTAGTATGGTTAAGTAATAGTCCAGGAACAATGCCATATCATTTCTATCTATAGGTACCACTGTCGGCTTCAAGCATCTCTGAAATTCAGAATCAAGTTTTAGAAGAGGTTCAAAATCTGAATTTTGTAAAGGACAACAGTGTCACCTTTATTGAGAGGAAACTTAGTTTTGAAAAGAAGAAGCCTGTGCAAATTCTGGTGAGTATGGTAGGATGCATGACAATGGTGACAATCACTTTGTTTTGTTCAAATCATAGTATATTATTTTCTAGCATTCTCGTATCCTCTAACTTACCTACTTATTATATATAGAATTTCTTGTCTTTTTCTACCTACTATACTATGAGCTCTGTAAAGTCATAGATTTTTACGTTTTGTACATGTAGTCCAAGCTCTTAAAATAGTTCCCAGATAGGCACTCTATAAATATCCGTTGGATGAATGAATGGAATTTTATAGAGAAAATCATGCAGTTCAACCCTTTCATTTTTGTAGCTAAGGAATCCCATGTTTCAGAGATGAAGTGGCTTTCTCAAAGTCAGTAGTGGCAGGGCTGGGATGGGGTCCAGGCTTTTAGCTCCTGCCTAGTTTACTGATATTATTTCCCAGGAAAAGACATGCACATGTACTTTTTACTTAATTAAATATTATTTATCAACTGCTTAATATGCACGGGATCATCTACAGTACAGCAATGAAAAATTATTCCATCCAAGAGGGATTAGAACCTCTGCCTTTGTATTCTCAGTTGAATTTTCTTTCTTCTCTACAACACTGCCCTCGTGTGCTAACTAGAGAATTTTCCACTGCATAATTCAGTTGACTACTTCACAATAACAACCAGATGTATTCAACATTGAAATAATCCCAAATCAATGTATGGATTCAACACAGAGAAGAAATATTTGCCAGCTCAGTGAGGATTTTATTATACATCTATCTAAACCAAAACTTTTCCTTACTTCTCCCAGCCAGAAGTGCCACGTCAAACTGACATTCACCGCTCCAAACTTCTATCCACATACAGTTCAGAGGAACTCTATCAAGCTAAGCGCAAGTGCAATGCTACACAAGAATATGACATCAATCTTCAGGAAGGGGAGTTGGTGGCTGTGATGGAACAGAAAGATCCATTGGGGAGTACAGGCAGGTGGCTCGTTGACACAGGAAGTAAGTTTTTTGCATAAGATGCATGGAACTACCAAGTTGAATTTTCCCATGGGCCTCTGTGCACTTTTCTGAACACAAATGTTTGGAAAGAGTATCCAAATAACCTTGTTTCTTCTTTCCTTTTATTTCTTACCAGTTATAAAAGGATATGTGTATTCCTGCTTCCTAAAACCCTACAATCCAGCAAAAGTGCAGAAGGAGGATGCTGAGAACAGGTTCTGTGATGACGATTTTGATAACATCAGCCTCTTTGTGTCTTCGCGACCAGCTAGCAACAGTGTCACAGGCACCCCAGAGGGTAGCGTAAGTGATAGCAGCTCATCCCTTAGTGGCGCATATGGGAAGTTTGAAACAAATGGCACTGATGTTGACAGTTTTCAAGAGGTAGATGAACAGGTAAGAATTTAAACTTAGATACAAAAATACTTGGTTGTCCAAATCATAAAAGACATTCTTCAAACAGTGTTCTCTCTTACGGTGAGACTTGGTGGGGGAGTGTCAGTTCGAAATCAGGGAGACCTAGCTCTACTGGCACGTACTCTCCATGCACCTTTTTGCAAGGAATGTTATTTTCTGAGCCTGCTACCTCAAATGAAGAAAATAGGATAGTAATTCCTACTTTGCAGAGTTATGTGAGGATTAGAGAAACATGTGTATATGTAGAGTACCCAGAGTAGACAATAAATAGTAGCTACTGCTATTACTACCCTGCTGTATGTGCTTAGAGGGAAGCAGAGATAGTCTCTTTATCCACCCCCATCAGAGAAAAACACTTCAGTACTGAACAGATTGCCACCAACAGTAGCAGGTGGAAAAGTATTCACGATTCCTCTAAAATCAATATCTTCATTGAGCTATGCGGAAATTGATTATATTTAATCTCTTGTATAATGCCATATAGTATATACTGAAACCTTTAAGAACTACCTTTTCCATAATGCACCAGTGCAAAGGTTAGTGGGATGATCCTTTCACAAAATGGTAAGTTAATGAAAATGTAGGGTTCCTTTTCGTTCTTTCAGAAAGTTTTAATACATTTAACTGGTCATCTCCAAGTGATGACCAACTAACTGGTTCCTTTTTTTAACTCGATTTTTCCTTTAGAGGCTTTTTATTAATTAAAATTTCTTTTTCAATAAGGGATAATTATATATATATAATATTTTTATTTATATATAAATATATGTGAATATATTTATATTGTTTATAATATATAATTTATATATAATAATAATTGATATATTATTATTACTATAGTAAACTTTTTTACATGTTAATTGTGAAAAGTTAGAATAGGTAGAAAGATACACATAAATTTAAAATAAAGGTCTTTATTTCCTTCTCCCCCAGTCCTACACTTCAGAGATAATATTAGAGCATATCTCTCCAAACATTGTCTGCATATACAAACACATATATTCATGCAAGTGATAACATGTATCATATGTATCATGTTACATAATTTATTGTTTTCCACCACCTAAAAATCTACCTTCTTCCTTAAAAAATACTGCATGTTATTTTTTTGTTGATATCTTATAATTATGTAACTAGTACCTTAATAATAAGCATTTAGAATACTTGGGATCTTTAAAAGTTTTAAAGAATATTTCAGGCAAGACTCTTGTGTTCATCTATTTTTGTGCACTTATATAAGTATATATATATAGGGCAAATTCCTAAAAATATTAGAGGGCCAAAGAATGTGTGTGTATATATTAATATATATGTATATAACATATATACATATATATAAGTATATATAATATGTATAATATGGTATATATATATCTAGGCATTGCAATACTCTTCAAAAATATCTATTTACTTTCTTTCATCAATGATAAATTGATTGCTATCCAATTCATGATAAACTATTTTTTTAAAACATCTTTATTAAGGTCTTATTTATATGCCATAAAATCCATCCATTTTAGCTGTATAGTTCAGTGACTTTTAATATATTTACAGAGTTGTGGAACCATCACCTCAATCCGATTTTAGGACATTTCCTTTATCCCCAAAATCCTTTGTACCCATTTGCAGTCATTCTATTTTCCCACTTAGTAAAAAGTCACCAATTTACTTCCTTTCACCCTAGATTTGCCTTTTCCTGTATATTTCACATCAAAGGAATCATACAATATGTGCTGTTCTGCAGCTGGCTCCTTTAACATTTTTGAGGTTCATCTATGTTGTAGGATATTATGTAGTTAGTTGCTTTTTATTGCCTAATAGTATTTCATTCTATGGATATACAACATTTTGCTTATCCATTCACCAGTTGAGAGACATTTTGGGTAATTTCTATTGTAAATAATGTTGCTATACATTGTGTACAAATCTTTGTGAGAATTTAATTTTTTTGAGAGATACCTAGGAGTAGAATTGCTTGCTGGTATGATAAACTTATGTTTAATTTTTTAAGAAACTGCCAAACTGTTTTTCAAAGTGGCTGCACCATTTTGCATACCCACCAGCAATGTATGAGGGTTGCAAATTGCAGTTTCTCCACATCCTCATCTATCGTCTGTCTATGTTATTATTGCCATCCTAGTGGGTGTGAAATGACATCTCATTGTGGTTTTAATTTGCATTTGACTAAAGATGTTGAGTATGTTTCATGAATTTATTGGCCATTCCTATTATCTTCTTTGTTGATGTGTCAATTCAAATATTCACCCATTTAAAAAATTGGGTCATTTCCCTACTTATTATCCAGTTGTATGAGTTCTTCAAATGCAAGTTCTTTCTTTATCAGATATAATCTGCAAATATTTTCTTCAAGCCATGACTAATTCTTAACTCATCTGGACATTGCTATGTGTTCTTATCACTCTTTTGTTTTGAAGTTTACAACACTATTTTTCTAGTACTTGTTCACTCTCTTAGTTTATTCAGAGTTTCTGGAAGACAAAGTTATACCACCAAATGGTTAAAGAATTTTTATGAGTGAAATCTGTATACATGATTAAATATCCTGGCAGACATTGACTTACTGCAATAACCTGGAAGGACAGACATCTGAGGACCAAATGTGTCAAGTGGATTCGTGCTGCACTGTTGTTCTTACCTGGGTTCGCAGGGACTTTTGCAGTGAGCACCTCACCTGGCCTTTCAGTGTGGGATTTATAATCTAAAACTTAATCTCATTCTTACCAGCTCCTACTGCAAAGTAATTATCTTTGAGCATCCTATCAATATGTATCATGTGAATTAGGTCATTTACAAGTTTCTATTACCAAGAGAGGCAAAAATGAGATAATTTTATTTTGCTCAAAACAGAAAGTATATTAATGGTGTCTCTCCACTGAGTGCTATTTGTTCTCCTTGCCTCTGAATTTAGAACCAATTAAAAATAGAGCTCCTTTGTATGGGTGAAGTCTGTCTTAATAAACTTACTCCAAGTTGAAGAGGAAGCACCTATTAGAAACCTCAATACAAGGAAGAGAAATAGAAAAGGCTGCATAGGGATATTTCCTTTAATGTCTTGATTCCAGCCAACAGAAGCCCATGGGCCAGTGGTTTCCAGACTCTTCCAATTATGCAACGACAGTTCACCCGTTGGAAACAGAGGGAAAGCCTTGTACATCTTCCTAATCCTTGCCAGACAGTGGATGTTTCCAGTCCTTTGACCCTTAGCAAGCGTGAAAAGAAGAAAATGGTTAACCCCCATATCTGTGGTTTGAAGAGTCTAAGAGAACAATACCTTCAGCAGTCCCTATAAGGTGACTGAAAAGTAGGAACAAATTGTGTCATCTTTGTGACCAGTGAGAACACACTGCATGTTGTAATATACGCATTTGAGGTACCCTCTGAAGCAATTTCCTGTGTGGCTATTTAGATTTTTGTTCTTAATTTTATCATCAGAAACATCAGCTGAAACCAGTACTGGCTTAATGGATGCCACTTTTAGTCACCATTTCTTTCCCTATCTTTTCCTACCATGGCCACAATACTTCTATTTCTTTCTTCCAGAATTACAGTAGCATGTTGCCAGGGGGTATTGTAGGCTATAAAAATCTAGTCTTATTGATGGTTGTAGTAGACAAGGACTGGTGGATGGGTAGCCTTGGCCTATACCTGACATTCAGACGGCATCATTGGGGGTCTAAAAATCAGTAACAGATAGGCAAGTTCAGGATGACTTAAGACTAGTGGCTCTGTGATTTTTACACTAAAGCTGAGTTTTTAACCTGGGCTCCAAGAATCAAAGGAGTCTATGAATGGGCTTTGGAAAGATTCATGAAGAATCCCCTCAAATCTGTTGGAATTTTTCTGCTTATGTGCATAATTATAGTATGAGAAGTACAAAGCTTTCAACAGACTTTAAAAGGTTAGAAGCCATTGCTCTAGAGGCTCAACTTACTTATCCATTCTCCCACCCAATAAAAAAAGTTATTGGATAAAGAGCCTCCAGCATTTTCTAGAATGGCTCTAGTGGGTAAGAATTAAGGGTAGGATGAAAATATAACTTATTATTTATAATGGGAAATTTTTTCTAATAAAAGAGAGTGCTTACTGAATGAGGAACTGTAACAGTTGTAATTTGGAGGTACCGTCACTCTACTTATTGGGGCCTAAGAACCATTCATTCAGAGTCCTCCATGTACATCCCATAAATGTTTTTTAATATAACAAAGGCAGTCAAATGAATATGCATTCTCTCCTTTTGCCCATCAAAGAGTAATGGCATGCTTTTATTAGTTTTCCATGCTGGATAACATATCACAAACGAAGTGGCTTAAAGCAGCATAAATTATTTATCTCACCATTTCCATGGTCAGAAGTCCAGGCACAGCTTAGCTGGGTGCTTGCTTCACATCTTCCATAGCTGTTGTCTAGATGTTTGCTGGGCTGTGATCCTTTCTGGAACTTGTGGATCTCTTGCAAGCTCATGGTTGTTGGCAAAGTTCAGCTCCTTGTTCCAGTAAGACTGAGGCCTCCATTTCCTTGCTGGCCATCAGCTGAGGACCACTTTCATTAACTAGAGGCTTCTGTCAGATCCCTGCCACAAGGCTCTCTCTGTAGGCAGTTTACAACATGGCTCTTTGCTTCCTCGAGGCCAGCAGGTAAGCATCTCTTAGTTTTAAATTTCTCCCTTCGGAGGCATCTGGGACTCACTTTTCAAGGGCTCCCCTGATTATGTTGGGCACACTCAGGGTGATCTTTGACTAACTCGAAGTCAGCTTTTTCGAGACCTTACTGGGCTCCTCTGCAAAATCCCTTTGCCTTTGCTAAGTAACATACGTAACGACAGGAGTAAACTCCCATGATGTTCACATAGGAAATTAAATAGGCCACTTACAGGCAGTGGGAATCCCAAGTCCAGCTTATGAGCCTTCTGCCTATCACAGTGTCTAAGATGCATTGTTTGGCAAGGGGCACCAGAGGCCGCTGCATGTATTCTCTGCTACTTCTCGGAGGGCCGGGCTTAATCACGGCTGAAATCCAGCTTCACAGGGAAGTTCAATATCTGAGAATCAAAGCTCTTTTCCCTTTCCACATAAATAATACTGATATATAATTTTTGACTTCTGAAATCTTTTGTTGCTAATGTTAAATTCATAGTGTGGTCTTTCATCTTTATCTTTTCAGCTACTTACAGTGATAATGCTTTGTGCCTGTGTCTTTGTTTAGAAAGTGCTTCAAAAGTCAGCAGGCTGTAACATATGTATTTAAGTAATCATTAAACGATCTTTTAGAGAGCTATTTACAGGCATGAAAAGACTTTAAAATCTATTTTGAAGTGAAAAAGCAGGCTGCAAAAACTATGTATTCTATAATCCCATGTTTATTGTCACTTCAGGTACGTAGGTAGAAAGAAGAGGAGGAGGAAGGGAAGGAAGGAAAGAAATACAAGTATTATTGCAGTTAGGTGATTTATTTTTAACTTTATTAAAATTATTGCTTTATACAAATGGCTTGTGTGTAAGACTGTGTCTCAATGATACTTCAATAATAAAAAGAAAGACTTGTGTAATAAGAATACGTAATTGTTAACTGAAGAACCTGAAATCTTGCTCTTAGAGCATTAGAGGGAAGAATGAGCATTTTTCATGTAATATAACTATCTTGGCTTCCTGAACTACTTATGACATAATACTGTAAATGCTGGGTTTATAGTTTTTTAGTTTTGGAAAAGGAGATTAAAATTGATTATTATTTTTGTTGTAATTGAAGAACTGGGATGAAATCAATAAAATGAGATTCAGTGAAGAAAGGTAACATGGCTCATTATGGGCAGAATAATTAAATGCACAAATACAGAATAAGGCACTGCTGACCTGGCAGGGCCACCAAAGAGATCTGGCGGTTAGGAGCAGTGGGTAAGAAACTGGGAATAAGTCAATTATATAACACAGAATGTTACTCTTTTAGAAAGTAAATGCTGTGGAGAACTGGGTTGTATTGACAGAATGTCGTACATAAAATGAGCCAAACCTATATTGAATGCAAAGGCAACCAATAAACTATATTTTAATAAATACCAAGTAAAAAGAGAAAAGAATCATAATTATAGCTTAAGTTAATAAACTTGTAATTAATGTGTCTGGACCAAAACACGTTAAGATTGAAAGTTAGATCCTTCAGCTCTTAAATTTATAACAGGTAGACAGACAGAAAATAAGTAAAGACACAGAGGCACTGAACAACACACTAGAACAGATGGACCTAACAGACATCTACAGAACTCGACGCCCAAAAGCAACAGGATGCACATTCTTCTCAAGTGCACATGGAACATTTTCCAGAATAGACCACATAGTAGGCCACAAAAAGAACCTCAGTAAAATCAAAAATATTGAAATACTACCAGCCAACTTCTCGGATCATAAAGGTATTAAACTAGAATTAAACATTAGAAAGAAAACAAAAAGGCTCACAAATACATGGAGACTTAACAACGTTCTCCTAATTAATCAATGGGTCAATGACCAAATCAAAACAGAAATCAAAGAGTATATGGAGACAAATGACAACAACAACACAAAGCCACAGCTTCTATGGGACGCAGCAAAGGCAGTTCTAAGAGGAAAGTATATTGCAATCCAGGCCTATCTAAAGAAAGAAGAACATTCCCAAATGAATAGTCTAAACACACAATTACTGAAATTGGAAAAAGAAGAACAAATGAGACCCAAAGTCACCAGAAGGAGGGACATAATAAAGATCAGAGAAGAAATAAATAAAATTGAGAAGAACAAAACAATAGAAAGAATCAATGAAACCAAGAGCTGGTTCTTTGAAAAAATAAACAAAATAGATAAACCCCTGGCCAGACTCATTAGGAGAAAAAGAGAATCTACACACATAAACAGAATCAGAAATGAGAAAGGAAAAATCACGACGGATCCCACAGAAATACAAAGAATTATAAGAGAATATTATGGGAATCTATATGCTAATAAGCTGGTAAACATAGAAGAAATGGACAACTTCTTAGAAAAATACAACCTTCCAAAACTGACCAAACAAGAAACAGAAAAACTAAACAGACCAATCACCAGCAACGAAATTGAAGCGTAATCAAAAAACTACCCAAGAACAAAACCCCCGGACTAGATGGATTCACCTCTGAGTTCTACCAGACATATAGAGAAGAAATAACACCCATTTTCCTTAAAGTTTTCCAAAAAATAGAAGAGGAGGGAATACTTCCAAACTCATTCTATGAAGCCAGCATCACTCTAATACCAAAAACAGGAAAAGACCTCACTAAAAAAGAAAACGATAGACCAATATCCCTGATGAACGTGGATGCAAAAATACTCAGCAAACCGAATTCAAAAATACATCAAGAGGATCATACAACATGATCAAGTGGGATTCATCCCAGGGATGCAAGGATGGTACAACATTCGAAAATCCATCAACATCATCCACCACATCAATAAAAGGAAGAACAAAAACCACATGATCATCTCCATAGATGCTGAAAAAGCATTTGACAAAATTCAGCATCCATTCATGATTAAAACTCTCAAGAAAATGGGTATAGACGGCAAGTACCTCAACATCATAAAAGCCATATGTGACAAACCCACAGCTAACATCATACTTAACAGTGAGAGCTGAAAGCTTTTCATCTAAGAATGGGAACAAGACAGGGATGCCCACTCTCTCCACTGTTATTCAACAAAGTACTGGAGGTCCTAGCCACGGCAATCAGACAAAACAAAGACATACAAGGCATCCAGATTGTTAAAGAAGAAGTCAAATTGTCACTATTTGCAGATGACATGATACTGTACATAAAAATCCCTAAGGACTCCACTCCAAAACTACTAGAATTAATATCTGAATTCAGCAAAGTTGCAGGATACAAAATTAACACACAGAAATCTGTTGCTTTCCTGTACACTAATGATGAACTAACAGAAAGAGAAATCAGAAAAACAATTCCATTCACAATTGCATCAAAAAGAATAAAATACCTAGGAAAAAACCTAACGAAGGAAGTGAAAGACCTGTACCCTGAAAACTACAAGACATTCCTAAGAGAAATTAAAGAGGACACTAACAAATGGAAATGCATCCCATGCTCTTGGCTAGGAAGAATAAATATTGTCAAAATGGCTATACTACCGAAAGAAACCTACAGATTCAACGCAATCCCTATCAAACTACCAACAGCTTTCTTCAATGAATTGGAACAAATAATTCTAAAATTCATATGGCACCACAAAAGACCCCGAATAGCCAAAGCAATCCTGAGAAGGAGGAATAAAACAGGGGAATTACGCTCCCTGACTTAAAGCTCTACTACAAAGCCACAGTAATCAAGACAATTTGATATTGGCACAAAAACAGACCCACAGACCAGTGGAACAGAATAGAAAATGCAAACATTAACCCAAACATATACAGTCAATTAATATTTGATAAAGGAGCCTTGATATACAATGGGGAGATGACAGCCTCTTCAGCAGCTGGTGTTGGAAAAACTGGACAGCTACATGTAAGAGAATGAAACTGGACTACTGTCTAGCCCCATACACAAAGGTAAACTCAAGGTGGATCAAAGACTTGAATGTAAGTCATGAAACCATAAAACTCTTAGAAAAAAAGATAGGCAAAAATCTCTTGGACATAAACATGAGCAACTTCTTCATGAACATATCTCCCCGGGCAAGGGAAACAAAAGCAAAAATGAACAAGTGGGACTATATCAAGCTGAAAACCTTCTGTACAGCAAAGGACACCATCAGTAGAACAAAAAGACATCCTACAGTATGGGAGAATATATTCATTAATGACGTATCCGATAAGGGGTTGACATCCAAAATATATAAAGAACTCACGCACCTTAACAAACAAAAAGCAAATAATCCAATTAAGAAATGGGCAAAGGACATGAATAGACACTTCTCCAAAGAAGAAATTCAGATGGCCAACAGGCACATGAAAGATGCTCCACATCGCTAATCATCAGAGAAATGCAGATTAAAACCACAATGAGATATCACCTCACACCAGTGAGGATGGCCAACATCCAAAACACAAACAACAACAAATGTTGGCGAGGATGTGGAGAAAGGGAACCCTCCTACACTGCTGGTGGGACTGCAAATTAGTTCAACCATTGTGGAAAACAGTATGGAGGTTCCTCAAAAAACTCAAAATAGAAATACCATTTGACCCAGGAATTCCACTCCTAGGAATTTACCCTAAGAATGCAGCAGCCCAGTTTGAAAAAGACAGATGCACCCCTATGTTTATCGCAGCACTATTTACAATAGCCAAGAAATGGAAGCAACCTAAGTGTCCATCAGTAGATGAATGGATAAAGAAGATGTGGTACATATACACAATGGAATATTATTCAGCCATAAGAAGAAAACAAATCCTACCATTTGCAACAACATGGATGGAGCTAGAGGGTATTATGCTCAGTGAAATAAGCCAAGCAGAAAAAGACAAGTACCAAATGATTTCACTCATATGTGGAGTATAAGAACTAAGGCAAAAAAAAAAAAACTGAAGGAACAAAACAGCAGGAGACTCACAGAACCCAAGAACGGTCAAATAGTTACCAAAGGGAAAGGAAAGGGACTGGGGAGAATGGGTGGGAAGGGAGGGGCAAGGGGGAAGAAGGGACATTACGATTAGCAGATGTAATGTTGGGGGGCCACGGGGAGGGCTGTACAACCCAGAGAGGACAAGCAGTGACTCTATGGCATCTCACTACGCTGATGGACAGTGACTGTAATGGGGTTGGGGGGGGAACCTGATGAAGGGGGTAGTGTAATCACCATAATATTACTCATTTAATTGTAGATTAATGATATTAAAATAAACTTATTAAAAAAATTTATAACAGGTTGAGAGCATCTAACTTATAATCTAATATTATCAAATGCTGTCTCTTTAAAAGCAGACTTAGTTCAATTTTGAGTACTTTATGTTAAATGGAAAGCATAAACACATCATATATAAAACTGAAAAATGCTCACCATAATTTCTGACCATGATCACCTAAAGTATTGGAAGTTTAATTTTATACTTTACTATTTCTCGAGAATCTATATTTAGTGTTTAAAATATAAGCTCTGCTATATCCATACCAAATAGATGTATGTGGAAGATTTTATATTCCCACTGAGAGAACATGTGCTAAAGGGAAAGACCAGGAAAGTATCTAGGAATCGCGTATTAGTTGGTAATTCAGCCTGCTACAGAAATGTGCAGCTGCATTGGGGAAGCATATAGATTACGTACAAAACTTATAAAAAATGGCTAGCAGATATATCCAAGATGGAGGTGTGAGAGGTGACATGGAGAACTCCTCCAAAAACCACACAGTACAAAAATGTAGTTAATTAATACAACTAACCCTAAAACAACAAGAAAGAATGCTGAACCAGGCTGCATACAGACCTCACAAAACAGGGTCACGCACAAAAGCCTTAATTCGGTGGGACCCAAGCCCTTCCCCCACCCCAGCTCACCGGAGGGAGGAAGAGAAACAGAGTGGGGAGGGGGTGAAGGCCTGGGACTGTTGAACACCCAGCCCTGGAGATCTGCTTTGTGATCGGAAGCCTATACTGTGTGGTGCTCTGGAGGTTGGGGAGCTCAGACACGCGGAGGGCCCCAGAAACTAACATTCCAGCCGTGGGTGGAGGACGGGATCCACCCCTGGCTGCTCTGTGTCAGAGGAAGGGCGGGCGGTCTGAGAGGCTTCCTGGCGGCGAGAGGGCTGCTGAAGGAGCGGGATTTGCACGGAGCTTGCTGTGCAGGAGAAGGGAGAGCTGGACAGGGTTGTCTGGGTGCACTCTGCCCAGCTGGTTGGGAGCTTTGAGGAGCTTCAGGTGCTCCATCCCCCTGCCTGCCTACTCAGCTCTGAGGCCCCCCACTGTGACACACAGCCTGCTGAGACTTTCTCCTGGACGGCCAGCACCTGCTTGCAAACCAGCAGTCACTGTGCTGCTGTCAGGTGAGCCAGAGGGAGGCCCGCCTACAACAGCTACAGATGCAAAGCACAGAGGCTTACACATGTCTGCTTGGCCCACTGGCTCAGACACTGGAGACAGGCACCACAGACAGGAATCAGGAAACAGAACTTTCCTCCGCCAAGGCACCAGCTCTGCTCCCCTCCGACCCCAAACCTCACTCTAGGGGCTGAGCAGCTCCAGAGACCGGAGTTTCTGCACACTAGTGGGCACCACACAGAAATATGAAACGTCAAAAGAACATGGTTCAGACCAAAATCTCACAAATCTCAGAAAGAGGGTGAAATGAAACAGAACTCAACAATCTTCCTGAAAGAGAGTTCAAAATAAAAATTATAAACATGCTTATGGAGGTACAGAAAAATATTCAAGAACTCAGGAACAAATTTAAGTTGGTGATTCAATCATTAAGAAATTCAATATCTGAAATGAAACATACAATGGAGGGATTTAAAAGCAGATTAGATGTAATGGAAGAGATGGTAAATGGAACAGAAATTAGAGAAGAGGAATACAAAGAAGCTAAGGCACAGAGAGAAAAAAGAATCTCTAAGAATGAAAGAATATTGAGAGAACTGTGTGACCAATCCAAATAGAACAATATTCACATTATAGGGGTACCAGAAGAAGAAGAGAGAGAAAAAGGGATAGGAAGTGTCATTGAGGAGGTAATTGCTGAAAACTTCCCCAATCTGGGGAAGGAGATAGTCTCTCAAGCCATGAGGTGCAAAGATCACCCAACACAAGGGACCCATGGAAGAAAGCATAAAGACATATAATAATTAAAATTGCAAAGATCAAGGACAAAGACAGACATTTAAAAGCAGCTAGAGAGAGAAAAAAGATCACATACAAAGGAAAACCCATCAGGCTATCATCAGACTTCTCAACAGAAACCTTACAAGCCAGAAGGCAGTGGCATGATATATTTAATGCAATGAAGCAAAAGGGCCTTGAACCAAGAATACCCAGAAAAGTTATCATTTAAATTTGAAGGAGGGATTAAACAATTTTCGGATAAGCAAATCTGAGAAAATTTACCTCCCACAAACCACCTCTACAATGCATTTTGGAGGGACACCTATAGATGGAAGTATTGCTAAGGCTAAATGGATGTTACTCAAGGGAAGACAAAAAGTACAGGATATGATTCATAACATACAAAGAATGGAGAAGGAAGAAAAAGGAGGAAAAAAAAAGAAGCTTTAGGTTCTGTTTGTAATAGCATACGAAGTGAGTTAAATTAGACTGTTAAATAGTAAGGGAATTACCCTTGAACCTTTGGTAACCATGAATCTAAGGCCTGCAATGGCAATAAGTACATACCTATCAATAATCACCCTAAATGTAAATGGTCTGAATGCACCAATCAAAAGACATAGAGTTACTGAATGGATAAAAATACAAGACACATCTATAAGCTGCCAACAAGAGACTCACTTCAAACCCAAAGACATATACAGACTGAAAGTAAAGGGATGAAAAAAGATATTTCATGCAACTAATAGTGAGAAAAAAGCAGGAGTTGCAGTACTTGTATCAGACAAAATAGACTTCAAAGTCACAAGAAACAAAAAAGGACATTACATAATGATAAAAGGGTCAGTCCAACAAGAGAATATAACTGTTATAAATATCTATGCACCCAAAACAGGATCACTTACATATGTGAAATAAATACTAACAGAAATAACGGGGGAAATAGAATGCAATGCATTCATTTGGGGAGACTCCAACACACCACTCACTCCAAAGGACAGATCAACAAGACAAGAAAATAAAGAGACAGAGGCACTAAACAACATACTAGAACAGATGGACATAATGGACATTTACAGAACACTCCATCCAAAAGCAACAGGATACACATTCTTCTCAAGTGCACATGGAACATTTTCAAGAACAAATCATATACTAGGCCACAAAAAGAACCTCAGTAAATTCAAAAAGATCTAAATTGTACCAACCAGCTTCTCAGATGACAAAGGTATTAAACTAGAAATAAATTACACAAAGAAAACGGAAAAGCCCACAAACACAGGGATGCTTAATAACATGCTCCTAAATAATCAATGGAGAAATGACCAAATAAAAACAGAGATCAAGCAATATATGGAGACAAATGAAAACAATAATTCAGCACCACAAAATCTGTGGGACCCAGCAAAGGCTGTGCTAAGAGAGAAATATATTGCAATACAGGCCTACCTCAGGAAAGAAGAACAATCCCAAATGAACAGTCTTAACTCACAATTAATGAAACTAGAAAAGGAAGAACAAATGAGGCCCAAAGTGAGTAGAAGGAGGGTCATAATAAAGATTAAAGCAGAAATAAATAAAATTGCAAAGAATAAAACAATAGAATCAATGAAAGCAGGAGCTGGTTCTTCTAGAAAATAAAGAAAATAGATAAACCCTGAGCCAGACTTATCAAGAAAAAAAGAGAGTCTACACACATAAACAGAATCAGAAATGAGAAAGGAAAAATCACTATAGACACCACAGAAATACAAAGAATTATGAGAGAATACTATGAAAAATTTTATGATAACAAACTGGATAACCTAGAAGAAATGGACAACTTTCGAGAAAAATACAACCTTCCAAGGCTGACCCAGGAAGAAACAGAAAATCTGAATAGACCAATTACAAGCAAAGAAATTGAATTGGTAAACAAAAAACTACCTCAGAACAAAATGCCTGGACCAGATGGTTTCACTGCTGAATATTATCAAACATTTACTGAAGACCTAATACCCATCCTAATAAAAGTTATCAAAAAGTAGAAGAGGAAGGATTACTGCCAAATTCATTCTATGAGACCAACATCACTCTAATACCAAAAGCAGACAAAGATACCACAAAACAAAAAAATTACAGACCAACATCCCTGATGAAGGTAGATGCAAAAATACTCAACAAAATGTTAGTAAACCAAATTCAAAAATACATCAAAAAGATCATCCATCATGATCAAGTGGGATTCATCTCATGAATGCAAGGATGGTACAACATTCGAAAATCCATCAACATCATCCACCACATCAACAAAAAGAGGCACAAAAACCACATGATCATCTCCATAGATGCTGAAAAAGCATTCGACAAAATTCAACATCCATTCATGATAAAACTCTCAACAAAATGGGTATAGAGGGCAAGTACCTCAACATAATAAAGACCATATATGACAAACCCGCAGCCAACATTATACTTAATAGAGAGAACCTGAAAGCTTTTCCTTTAAGATCGGGAACAAGACAAGGATGCCCACACTCCCCACTTTTATTCAACATAGTTCTGGAGGTCGTAGCCATGGCAATCAGACAAAACAAAGAAATAAAAGGCTTCCAGATTGGTAAAGCAGAAGTCAAACTGTCCCTGTTTGCAGATGACATGATAGTGTACATAAAAAGCCTAAAGAATCCACTCCAAAACTACTAGAACTAATATCTGAATTCAGCAAAGTTGCGGGATACAAAATTAACACACAGAAATCTGTTGCTTTCCTATACACTAACGATGAGCTAACAGAAAGAGAAATCAGAAAAAGAATTCCATTCACAATTGCATCAAAAAGAATAAAATACCTAGAAATAAACCTAATGAAGGAAGTGAAAGACCTATACCCTGAAAACTACAAGACACACTTAAGAGAAATTAACGAGGACACTAATAAGTGGAAATTCATCCCATGCTCTTGTCTAGGAAGAATAAATATTGTCAAAACGGCCATCCTGCCTAAAGCAATCTACAGATTCAGTGCAATCCCTATCAAAATACCAATAGCATTCTTCAATGAACTAGAGTAAATAGTTCTAAAATTCATATGGAACGACAAAAGACCCTGAATAGCCAAAGCGATTATGAGAAGGAAGAATAAAGCAGGGGGAATTGCACTCCCTGACTTCAAGCTCTACTAGAAAGCCACAGTAATCAAGACAATTTGGTACTGGCAGAAGAACAGACCCACAGACCAGTGGAACAGAATAGAGACCCCAGATATAAACCCAAGCAATGGTCAACTGGTATATGATAAAGGAGCCATGGATATACAGTGGGGAAATGACAGCCTCTTCAACAGCTGGTATTGGCAAAACTGGACAGCTACATGTAAGAGAATGAAACTGGATAACTGTCTAACCTCATACACAAAAGTAAACTCAAAATGGATCACAGACCTGAATGTAAGTCATGAAACCATAAAACTCTTAGAAAAAAATATACGCAAAAATCTCTTGGACATTAACATGAGCAACTTCTTCATGAACATATCTCCCTGGGCAAGGGAAACAAAAGCAAAAATGAACAAGTGGGACTATATCAAACTAAAAAGCTTCTGTACAGCAAAGGACACCATCAGCAGAACAAAAAGACATCCTACAGTATGGGAGAACATATTCATAAATGACATATCCCATAAGGGGTTGACATCCAAAATATATAAAGAGCTCACGCACCTCAACAAACAAAAAGCAAATAAGCCAATTAAAAAATGGGCAGTGTTGCTGAACAGAAACTTCTCCAAAGAAGAAATTCAGATGGCCAACAGACACATGAAAAGATGCTCCACATCACTAATCATCAGAGAAATGCAAACAAAACCACAATGAGATACCACCTCACAGCAGTTAGGATGGCCAACATCCAAAACACAAACAACAAGAAATGTTGGGGAGGATGTGGAGAAAGGGGAACCCTCCTACACTGCTGGTGGGAATGCAAATTAGTTCAACCATTGTGGAAAGCAGTATGGAGGTTCCTCAAAAAACTCAAAATAGAAATACCATTTGACCCAGGAATTCCACTCCTAGGAATTTACCCTAAGAATGCAGCAGCCCAGTTTGAAAAAGACAGGTGCACCCCTATGTTTATCGCAGCACTATTTACAATAGCCAAGAAATGGAAGCAACCTAAGTGTCCATCAGTAGATGAATGGATAAAGAAGACGTGCTACATATACACAATGGAATATTATTCAGCCATAAGAAGAAAACAAATCCTCCCATTTGTAACAACATGGCTAGAGGGTATTATGCTCCGTGAAATAAGCCAAGCCGAAAAAGACAAGTATCAAATGATTTCACTCATCTGTGGAGTATAAGAACAAAGGAAAAACTGAAGGAACAAAACAGCAGCCGACTCACAGAACCCAAGAATGGACTAACAGTTACCAAGGGAAAGGAACTGGGGAGGATGGGTGAGAAGGGAGGAATAAGGGGGGAAAGGGCGCATTACAATTGGCACACATAATGCAGCGGCAGGGGACACGGGAAAGGCAGTATTTATAGAGAAGACAAGTAGTGATTCTATAGCATGTTACTATGCTGATGGACAGTGACTGTAGTGGGGTATGTGGGGGGGAGTTGATAATAGGGGGTCTGGTAACCGTAATTTTGTTCAAGTGATTGTACATTAATGATACCCAAAGAAATAAATAAATGAAAAAAATGGCTAGCAACTGCTGAGAGAGATTCTTATAGATAATTTCAGACGCTGTATTATGGTACATCATATTCTTGAGAGGTAAGCAAACCATGTCTTCTCTGCTCTTGTGGATCTAGTCAATGTTTTCACTTTCTAAACGACGAAACCAGCACCAGCGACATAATAGTGCCTTTAGTTCCTCTCCACAAGAATATTGTCTGTACATTCTTTCTGGAAAAAAGTTTGGTTCCTAAAGTATTATGAGAAATGGACCAAGCACAGGATTTGGATTTAGAAGATACAGTCCTAGCAGCCCCAACTAGCTCTATGATGAAAAGCACGTTATTTCTCCAAGTCACAACTCACAGGCTTTGCTGAGGATAAAGAACATTTGACATGTAGATGGTCAGGGGTGCTCACTAGTGGTCATTACTGCTGCCAGTTCATTGCTCAAGAACTTATAGTACTTTCCTTTCTGGTTTTTTCTTTGCTTTTTTAAATTACAAAATAATCCATGTCCAACAATATGTCTTGTATGTCTCTTCTGTGATACAGGACGATCTCTTGTTTGTTCTTGTATGATATCCAAGCCTTTCAGCCTAACTTTCAAGTCAAAACAGTATACATTTGAATTCATACTGTGTACCATGATGTGGCAAATAGAGAAAAGTTTGAAGGTGCTTCTGCTTTGAGGTGGGGGCTCATGCTAGAGTTGTTGAGATGATATACAAATCAATGGTATCAGAATTTCCTAAATTAAGTAACAGCTCCAAATCTAAAGGCCAGCTTAAACTGTAACTATAATTCCCTCTCCACACTGCCCAGTCTCTTTTCCTCCTCGACAGGTACATTATTTCTCATAATTTCTTTTACACTGATCTTCAATTTTAAGAAAATCAATCTGCTCATCTTTTCTATGTACCACCTCCATGAATTTATCTCAATACCTTTGAAAATGACATACCCGTCCCCCTTCTCCACTTTATCACCTATAAAAGGTTACTTCTATCAAAAACCAGTTCACATAATTAGCTGATATATCCATCAGTGTATGGTGTTTTTTGTTGCTGCATTTTTTGGGGTGTGTGTATACCTTTTGGGGGGGGCATTTTCTTTTCCCTAGCTGGATTGTAAATTCTCTGATAATATTTGGCATTTAATAAATTTTGATTAAATGAATTAATGAATATGTTGTTAGTGAACTGCTTAATTTTATAACATAACTAAACATTTTTAACAGTCTTAGGATTTTAGTGGAAGAGGGACTAACCACTTATTAGGAGTTTCTTATGCATCTAACAATCACGAAATGTTCTTTTAAGTTCAGAGAAAAATTTCTTTTGACTGAACTATATTAATTCCTTCTAGGTTACTTAAAATAATTTATAATTATAAATTTAATATTGTCATTATAAAGGGTTAGAAAATAAGAAACAAGTAAAATGAAAATCACCTCTAATTCTGCTAAAGAAACTAACAGTATTAGATTTATACATCTAATTTTTTTATAATTTATTTTATAATCATTAATCCACAATTACATGTGCAATATTATGGTGATTAAACTACCCCCTTCATCAGGTCCCCCCCACCAACCCCATTACAATCACTGTCCATCAGTGTAGTGAGATGCTATAGAGTCACTACTTGTCTTTGAGTTGTACAGCCCTCCCCGTGCCCCCCAACATTATATCTGCTAATCGTAATGCCCGTTTTACCCCCTTTTCCCTGTCTTCCCACCCACCACCCCAGTCCTTTTCTCTTTGATAACTGTTACTCCGTTCTTGGGTTCTGTGAGTCTGCTGCTGTTTTCTTCCTTCAGTTTTTTTTTCTTTGTTCTTATACTCCACATATGAGTGAAATCATTTGCTACTTGTGTTTTTCGGCTTGGCTTATTTCACTGAGAATAATACTCTCTAGCTCCATCCATGTTGTTGCAAACGTAGGATTTGTTTTCTTCTTATGGCTGTATAATATTCCATTGTGTATATATACCACCTCTTCTTTATCCATTCATCTACTGATGGACACTTAGGTTGCTTCCATTTCTTGGTTATTGTAAGTAGTGCTGTGATAAACATAGGGGTGCATCTTTTTTTTTCAAATTGGGCTGCCGCATCCTTAGGGTAAATTCTTAGGAGTGGGATTCCTGGGTCAAATGATATTTCTATTTTGAGTTTTTGGAGGAACCTCCATACTGCTTTCCACAATGGTTCAGCTAATTTGCATTCCCACCAACAGTGTAGAAGGGTTCCCTTTTCTCCCCATACTGGCCAACATTTGTTGTTGTTTGTGTTTTGGATGTTGGCCATCCTCACTGGTGTGAGGTGATACCTCATTGCGGTTTTAATCTGCATTTCTCTGATGATTAGTGATGTGGAGCATCTTTTCATGTGCCTGTTGGCCATCTGATTTTCTTCTTTGGAGAAGTGTCTATTCATGTCCTCTGCCCATTTCTTAATTGGATTATTTACTTTGTTTGTTGAGATGTGTGAGTTCTTTATAAATTTTGGATATCAACCCCGTATCAGATATGTCATTTATGAATATATTCTCCCATACTGTAGGATGTCTTTTTGTTCTACTGATGATGTCCTTTGCTGTACAGAAACTTTTCAGCCTGATATAGTCCCACTTGTTCATTTTTGCTTTTGTTTCCCTTGCCCGGGGAGATATGCTCATGAAGAAGTCGCTCATGTTTATGTCTAAGAGATTTTTGCCTATGTTTTTTTCTAAGAGTTTTATGGTTTCATGACTTACATTCAGGTCTTTGATCCATTTTGAGTTCACTTTTGTGTATGGGGTTAGACAGTAGTCCAGTTTTATTCTCTTACATGTAGCTGTCCAGTTTTTCCAACACCAGCTGCTGAAGAGGCTGTCATCTCCCCATTGTATATCCAAGGCTCCTTTATCAAATATTAATTGACTGTATATGTTTTAGTGAATGTTTGGATTTTCTATTCTGTTCCACTGGTCTGTGGGTGTGTTTTTGTGCCAATACCAAATTGTCTTGATTACTTTGGCTTTATAGTAGAGCTTGAAGTCAGGGAGCGTAATTCCCTGTTTTATTCCTCCTTCTCAGGATTGCTTTGGCTATTCGGGGTCCTTTGTGGTTCCATATGAATTTTAGAATTATTTGTTGCAGTTCATTGAAGAAAGCTGTTGGTATTTTGATAGGGATTGCATTGAATCTGTAGATTGCTTTAGGTAGTATAGCTATTTTGACAATATTTAGTCTTCTTAGCCAAGAACATGGGATGCATTTCCATTTGTTAGTGTCCTCTTTAATTTCTCTTAGGAATGTCTTGTAGTTTTCAGAGTATAGGTCTTTTACTTCCTTCGTTAGGTTTATTCCTAGGTATTTTATTCTTTTTGATGCAATTGTGAATGGAATTGTTTTTCTGATTTCTCTTTCTGTTAGTTCATCGTTAGTGTATAGGGAAGCAACAGATTTCTGTGTGTTAATTTTGTATCCTGCAACTTTGCTGAATTCAGATATTAGTTCTAGTAGTTTTGGAGTGGAATCTTTAGGGTTTTTAATGTACAATATCATGTCATCTGCAAACAGTGACAATTTGACTTCTTCTTTACCAAGCTGGATGCCTTGTATGTCTTTGTTTTGTCTGATTGCCATGGCTAGGACCTCCAGTACTATGTTGAATAACAGTGGAGAGAGTGGGCATCCCTGTCTTGTTCCCATTCTTAGATGAAAAGCTTTCAGCTCTCACTGTTAAGTATAATGTTAGCTGTGGGTTTGTCACATATGGCTTTTATGATGTTGAGGTACTTGCCCTCTATACCCATTTTGTTGAGAATTTTAATCATGAATGGATGCTGAATTTTGTCAAATGTTTTTTCAGCATCTCTGGAGATGATCATGTGGCTTTTGTTCTTTTTGTTGATGTGGTGGATGATGTTGATGGATTTTCGAATGTTGTACCATCCTTGCATTCCTGGGATGAATCCCACTTGATCATGGTGTATGATCCTCTTGATGCATTATTGAATTCGGTTTACTAATATGTTGTTGAGTATTTTTGCATCTACGTTCATCAGGGATATTGGTCTGTAATTTTCTTTTTTGGTGAGGTCTTTGCCTGGTTTTGGTATTAAAGTGATGCTGGCTTCATAGAATGAGTTTGGAAGTATTCCCTCCTCTTCTATTTTTTGGAAAACTTTAAGGAAAATGGGTGTTATTTCTTCTCTATATGTGTGGTAGAATTCAGGGGTGAATCCATCTGCTCCGGGGGTTTTGTTCTTGGGTAGTTTTTTGATTACCACTTCAATTTCGTTGCTGGTGATTGGTCTGTTTAGTTTTTCTGTTTCTTGTTTGGTCAGTTTGGGAAGGTTGTATTTTTCTAAGAAGTTGTCCATTTCTTCTATGTTTACCAGCTTGTTAGCATATAGATTCTCATAATATTCTCTTATAATTCTTTGTATTTCTGTGGGGTCTGTCATTATTTTTCTTTTCTCATTTCTGATTCTGTTTATGTATGTAGATTCTCTTTTTATCTTAATGAGTCTGGCTAGGGGTTTATCTATTTTGTTTATTTTTTTCAAAGAATCAGCTCTTGGTTTCATTGATTTTTTTCTATTGTTTTATTCTTCTCAAGTTTATTTATTTCTTCTCTTATCTTTATTATGTCCCTCCTTCTAGTGACTTTGGGTCTCATTTGTTCTTTTTCCAATTTCAGTAATTGTGTCTTTAGACTATTCATTTGGGAATGTTGTTCCTTCTTTAAATAAGCCTGGATTGCAATATACTTTCCTCTTTGAACTGCCTTTGCTGCGTCCCACAGAAGTTGTGGCTTTGTGTTGTTGTTGTCATTAGTTTCAATATATTCTTTGATTTCTGTTTTGACTTGGTCGTTAACCCATTGATTAATTCGGAGAATGTTGTTACGTCTCCATGTATTTGTGAGCCTTTTAAATTTCTTTGTAAAATTTATTTCTAGTTTTATACCTTTGTGATCTGAGAAGTTGGTAACATACATCTAGTCTTATATATCTTCTTTTACCATTTTATCATAAGCATTTGCCTATTTTTATTAGTCTCATAAAACATCATTTTTAGTGACTACAAATCTCCTTATTGTAAGGGTCTTGAATTTATTCTAATTTAGTGTTATTTGCATTTCCTTGCCACTTTCACCTTAATATTTAGTGTAATATTCATATTGTGAAAAAATATGTTAATGTTTCTCAGTATGAGATTCTTAGAGCTATTATTGAATAAAAAAGAATATTCTAAGTCTTTTAATAGAAATTGCCAAATTGCCTTTAGACTCCTCCCAATAGGATAAGAATGCCCGGTTCACTGTATTCTCATCTGGGCCACATTTTTGCAAAATAAATCCAATAGAAGGAATTGGGGAATGTGACTTTGACAAACATAAGACAATTTTAGCTTTCCTTCTAAAATCTCGGGTATCTTTGGATTTGTCTAAATATTTAAGTTCTGCTTCCAATAAAATCATCTGCGTCTTGGTCTAGATTTTCTACGCAGTTCATGCCTTTGAAGCACGGAGTGACCATGAACTCAGCCTTCAAGAATACCAAAGAGTCCATATAATTAGATTCTGTGACCTAAGTGGCAATAAAGAATGGTGGCTAGCTGAAGCTCAAGGACAGCAAGGGTATGTGCCTGCTAACCACCTGGGGAAGATGACTTATGCTTAAGAAAATAAGTCTTTGACATTTCCTTTCTGGCAAGTTGTTGATCGACTACCTCATAAAACTGACTTGCAAAATGTTGACCTAGAAATGAAGAACCCTCCAGACTATGTGAACTGATACTGTATCAGGTTTTAAGGAAGACTGTGCTTCCTAACAAGAATATTTCAAATGTATTATGCAGAATAAATGTTGGAAACACTAACCAAACAGAAACAGCAAACAGCCCAAGTTCCAACTGTCAATTACTTAAAAGTAGAGATCTTTGAAAGGGTAAATGTGATTTTATCATAAAAGATTGGCTCTAAGGATAAGATTTTTTCAATTTGCCATGTTTTATTTTACTCTTTTACATGTCTTGTCTCAAGTATGTTTTTGGTTTTCATATTTGTCTTTTTCATATGCATGCATGTATACACACACACACATATATGCCATATTTGTTATACAGTTTATATTATATAGTATTATACAGTGTACTATATTATATAGTATTATATATAGCATATATAGTATGTGTATATCTGTATATATATATATACATATACATACATACATATAGAGTATACTAAATACACAACCAAGAATTAATTAGCAGCCAGCTGTCTTTGATGTGAGCCTCTTTTCAATGTTTTGAAAGAAAAAAACCCTGATCAACATGATAATAGTATCCTTTATTGAATGAATACATGCCAGACCTTGTCCTAAATGCTTTAAGTGTGGTAACTTATCTGATACACCATTATGAGGGCGCTGTAGCCCAAGAAAGTTAAGTAATTCAGCCCAGGTCACAGGGCTTGTGAGCAGCAGGACTGGGATTCAGACCTGTCTGGTTCTGGGGTCCATACTCCTAACTACTACGATGTGCCAGCCCTCCAGGAGTGTGTGCATTTGTGATTACAAATTACAAATTGCAAAGCATTTAGTTATACAAATAGTGGATACTGATGAGGACAATTTTCTTCTCAGATTCTTCTTAAATTCTCACATTTAACTATTGAGAAGGTTTTCAAAATCACGGGCTAAAAAGAACTTCCATATAGCCTACAGAAAATGAGGTATCTAGGTTTGCTATTTTTATTGTTTTGCTCAAACACTGAAGTATAATTATTTTAAAACAATCCTACATGATTGCTCTTGATACTTGAATGAGGAAATATTTTTGGATCGCTCAATCATTTGGATGATGAAAGGGGAATGCATTCCATATTCTGAGCCAAGACGTAAATATTTTTAGTTGCCGATTTTTACTTAGATAAGACAGGCATTGAAGATAATATTTTTGGTGACACAATGTCCTGGGACACTAGACACTCATTTGGAAATAGCTCAGAATTGTCCTCTACATGTTCAGGCATATTTTGTCAAAACATTTTATTTAACTAAAGATGCTTCTTTGGAATAGAAAAAAAGATTAAGTTTGACTTGGTGGTTTCCTTTAAAAACCAAAATAAAGTGGACTTTCATTGCTCATATAAAAATGTGTTAATACAGCATTAAAATTTAAGATTAGATTGATATTTTGGAAGATTTGATTCTATAATGTATATTGTTACATATATTATGAAGGAATAAAATAATGAAGACTGCTGCTTTTCAGAGGGCTACTGTCTTTAACATAACATATGACATGTACAACAGAAATTTATAATACATTCACATGACAAAAATTTACATTTTACAGCATTATGGTTCTAAAATTCTTAATCTAAAAATGGTTTCATAAGGTTCTACTGGTAAGTTGTTTTTCCATAAGACATCTTGAGTTGGGTACCAAAGATTCTCTTAGTATATAGGGACTTTTTATGTCTTTTAAATAGTCCTTTGTACCCAATAGTGAAACCTAAGTAAATTCGTTTGCCTAGGGTAAAGCAAAAAGAAATCCAAATTTGCTACTTGTGGAAACTATGAACATGCCCAAATCAAAATAATGGGGAAATTATACATATGTGTGTGTGTGTATATATATACATATATATATATGTATATATGATTTATATTTAAGTTTTTTAATTAGTTGTGACTTTAACATTCCCCCCAAAATGAGAATTAAATAAGTAGCACATATTTTTCTGGCTGAAATAAATCACTAGATGTGTATGAGAACTTCTGTCTACATGTGTGGTCCTAGGATTGATGCTTCCTGTCTGACCTTTGAAGAAACACACCACTAAATTCACAACTGCAGTAAGTCGCTGAGCAACAGTTGCAATGAAGCCACCTACTGCAGTCTACCATTATTGTGAACATATGTTACTATAAAACTATTGTTGCTATTTTTAAAATACACCTACATTTCATTTCCCTTTTAGGCTTTTTGCTTTTAATATTATACAATATCCTCATTTTCTGAGTATGTTGTTTAAAATCAAGCAATGGTAATTTTGAGGTCAGACATTATTTTCTTGGGCCTAAAGGAAATAAAATCCCAAGATAGTTATGATGTGAAAAAGTCTTCAAGAAGTTTAGAAAGATGTAACAATGTCATCAGCAATTTTAATTAAGGTGATGTATATGAATGAAATTATTTATTTTTTTTAAGTAAATGTTATTGTACAGTACAGAATTTTCTGAAATTTTTTTTCAAGAATGAAGGGGAAATTTTGTGGTTGTTTTTCTCTGTAAAACAAATAAAGTGTATGTAAACATTTTATTTGGTATTTATTTTTAAGTACAGATGCTCTAAACTAATATTATACATAACAAAGTTTAGAAATCCTAAAAAATCCAGTCATAAAAAATCACCATGAGTCCTTATATCAAGAGAAAAAATCAGAAAGCCACTACTTGAACATGCTTTATATTTCAAGAAAATATCTTTTTAGTATTCATTAGTATAAAACAATTCTATGAAGGTTGAGTTGTGCAACAGAAATGTAATGCACACTGTTAATCATATAAATGCAGCGCTGTAAACTACTTCAAATGCTAATATATTCCATATTTTGTCTAAAATATAACTTGGATTTTTAGAGATGGCTGTAAGTCCCTGTCACCTTTGTGAGGAATAGTTGCAGATGATTTAAAAAATTACTGTTTTCACTACTGAAACTCTTCACTTTTCCCATAAGCTTCATAGATATGGATAAACCTCTCAAAGCAATGTGACTGAAGAGAAGAAATCTTTATATTCTAAGATGGCAAGAAAGTCACTTTATTTAAATCCTGTTTGTCCTAACTATGGTTTCTTACGGTACTCAATGCACTGCTCAATATTGAATAATCCTAGACCTCACAAAGTTCAAGCCGAAGTAGACACTAATTTACATTATAGTTGATGAGGAAGTAATTGTCTCATTGACTGGAAGGACACAAGACTTTATATTCTCTGGGCTATACTACTACTTGTAGAATGTTACTATTTTTAAAGTCTAATTTTTTCAGTTACCTTGCTCCTATACAAACTAAATAATACATATATAAAAACTCAGCCATCAAATTCTCTGTGATCTACATTATTCCAATATTATAAAATTTCACTTCAGGGATACTATAATTCAAACTGAGTCTCTGTAGGCCAGCTGCTGCTTTCATGATATTACACTCTGATATACAGACAAGATTTGCTTTAGTTTTTTTAGGAAAACAAGTCAAACTTTAGCATGGACTGGAATGAGATGTTCCTGTTAAAAAACTTGGAGGACATATTCTTAGCAAATTAAATAAAGTTCATCTTATTAAAAAAATACTATGGTATGTAAATGTATTTATGGCTTTCTTTCATTGCTTATGTAATTTTTGTAATTATTGCATTAATATAAATTTATTTTTGTAAAATTATGTATTTCCTATTTAACTTATGGTCATCACAGTATACTTTATAACCTCAGTTACTAATAAATGGTACTATTGCTAAGAAGAGTCAGAATCACCTAACCTTTGAATATTAGATGCCTTCCATTTTATCTCATTAGCTATCATCTACGTTTTATAGAGGAAGAAACTGAGGATCACACAGTTAATTCAGGGAGGAACTGGGATTCAAAACTGGTCTTCTGACTTTAAGTCAGTGTTCTCTCAGTATTTTCCCTTTTTTTGTTAAGTCACTAAAATCTATGGTTAAATAAGCTAACAGAAAGCACAATATGCAAAACAGAAACGTGATATTGAACAAATTTCCACTAAAACGGGATTTGAATTTACAATCCTGACAACTTATTTGTTGGCTCACCTACATATCTTGTCTGTTCGGTCACTGACCCAATAAATATTTATTGACAGCTACAGTGGGAATACAATGGTGTGCAAGGTAAACAAGATCCCTGCCCTCATTTATATTTAAATTAGGTAGTAGGAAAAAATAAATAACATTATATAATACTATTAACATAAAGCTGGTCACTTTCATCACATGCTCAGTTAAAAAGCCTTGTAGCTCATAATATGGAAAAATTAAGGTCTAAGAGCTACTTGAAGACAAACTCTATACTAAATATACCAATAAAATACCAAACTGAGTTATATACATTACTAGATGTATGAATACTTACACATATGTGCAGATTCTAAATATATACTTATACTTACATATAATCTATACAAAGAGACATACTCAGTGAAGATAAATTACTTCCTAAACAAGTCTCCTAAAATCCTCTCTGAAGTTCAATAGAAATGAAAATAATGGCTTCTCTTTTCAACTCTATCCAGCATATAAATTCTAGGATGGGATATAATTTTCTACCTCCAGTGCCAGTGTGCAAACTGTGTGTATTACTGTTTTAACTTATTGTAGGTACTGAGGTTACACAAATTTACTACAGTTGTTGAGCTGAGCTTGAAGTTGTTTTATCCAGTTTAGTCCAACTGACCCTGACCTATAAAAAAGTTATGATGGACTTTTTTGGGGGGGGTCTTTTTACTGTAAAGAGGAGTTGGGGTTGATTCCAAATTGATGTTTAATCAACAGCTTCTCAAAACAAAAACATCTGCAGACCGATTTTAAACTTATAAAGGAATATTTACTCCACATATAATGGGAGTAGTGGGATTATTTCAATCTTGAATTCTACTTAACAGGAATAATTTAGGTGCCATTATTTAACAGAGTAGTTTAAAATAATATCTGTCCTTCTACCAAGCTGAATTTTTAAAAATTTATCTTAACAGAAATCATTTATCTATGTATCTTAAAGTAATGATGTTAGAAAAATCTAGGGATTAAGAGAGTTTGAGATTAGATGTTTGAAGAGTGAAAATTTGGTAACACATCAAAGTTGAAGGCACAAGGCTGTACATGGTCTAGTGATAGTGGAAATTTTTTGGACTTCCAGTTTCTGGATGAAATGAAGTATTCATGAGGTACAAAATGGCTGCTGCATTGTGTTGTAATAAACTTTCTCTGACCCAGAAATCCTTTTATCTTCTGAAAGAATATATATGTAAAATAATGGTAGGCTAGTTTGTTAGCTTGCAAGGCAAAGCTCAAACTTGTCACACTTCCTGACTTAACAATGTACACACACATACTTCAAAATAATTGCAAGATTTAATCATTTTACAGGAGCTTCCTGTATATATAAAATTAACTAAAATAAGGTAAAGCACCATAACATTTTTGGGCTGAAGAAAACAGCCCTTTTTTATGGTATGGAAGATACTATCAGTATGTTAAAAGTCAGAAATTATCCATCCACAAAAACTCTTGGAATATTTTGCTCAAGAATTCTCAGGAATGTGTACAACCAGAATAAAAATGGAACATTTATTAAGTATATTCTATATGCATATGTTGCACTAGCAATGTGAGAAGTGGGCAATGTGAAATGTATTACATTAAAAAGGCATGGGAGTTCACAATCCATTGGAGGAGATAAATCCCTGAATAATTGATATGAGATGAAAAAGGCAAAGATATAATAGAGGAATATGAGAAATCAATTATGAAAAACTAATTTTTAAAAAGGGGAGATAAATATTTGGGGGGAGGGCGAAAGCCAATGGAATGAGACTAAGGATATCCGATAGTGGAGGGAAAGTACACGACTTCTTGACTGGGTCACCCCTGCTGTCTTGTAAAGCACCTACTCCAGCTGAATCTGTTCTTAGAGTTTTGCTCAAGATGAACTATTTCTTTTTCTTTTTTTAAAGTTCACGTATGCTACCAGTCTTCCGGGATTCAAGTTCTAATCAAGAATTAGTCTAATCATTGTTTTCACTCCCAATACAAATTGTTAAAAATGTTAAGCAGACTTAAAATAAAAAAGATTTCCAAGTTTTGCTAAATAATAGCATTTTAAGGTAAGAAATAATAGAAATTTCATTATGAAGATTTTTATTAAATTATGTATTACAGTTTATGTCCTAAATAGTATGATTTTAATCATTAGGTTAATGTGATATAAAAACCTACTAGGCCACGTTACTTCTTGAGTTTCTTTTGGGCAGCTTTCTTCTTGACCATCTGCAATCGCTTCATGGCATTGAGCTGTGACTCTTGTGAGGTTGGACCTTTAAGGGATGTTGAGGGTGAGCTGCTTGATTCTGAAGTGGTTTTGCTAGTGGCACTTCCACTGGGCCCTGGTGCCCCACTATTTCCATTCCCACTTAGTTGGCTGCAGCTTCCTGGAACTACACTACTCGGACTAGGAAGACCTACTTTGCTAACATTGTCACAACTAACTGAGCGACTAAGGCCAGTTTTGCCCAAAGTTAGAGGGGGAGGTGGTTTCAATGGCACAGTGGGTGCAGTGCTGTTACTGGAACCTAGTTTGGAACCTATTCCACCTTTGGATGATGTTCCCAGACCAGGCAAACCCACAGGCTTCTGGTTAGCTGATGAGGTAGCAGGTTTCCCACTATTGTTTTGGGTTGTTGAACTTAATTTTGCTGTTGAGGGACCAGCAGAGGAAGTTTTGGCTGCAAAAGCTGCCCATCCAGTTAGACCACTAGTTACTGAAGAGGAAACACTGGTACTAGAAGAATTTCCTGAAATAACCGTGGATGTCTAAAAAACAGTAAGATAAATATTACATTAGAGCCAAGTATAATTAATACCTAATATAATACTCATATATATAACAAGCTTAATTCCTGGACTTTTTATACAAGTAATGACTTAGAAAATTTAGATCGCACTATCAAAATTAAGTTCTTATGAAATTGATCTGAAAAAACACATACAACAAAACTTATTGATAGCTAATGGGCACTACCATTTCCAAAGCAGAAATTTTGGAATGCCGTGTTCTTGTTCTAAAGATTCCAAAAAAGACATATATGGAATTCCTTTTTGAAAACTGCTTTAAGATTCAGTTAATAAGCCATATCAGAATATCAGATTTAATGCTTTAACTTGTTTTTCACCTAAGAAGGTTTTTCTAGCCCAGTAGAACATCTAATTCTTTAGACTTTATTCCAAATGACTTGTGAAGCAAATCAAAAACAGAATTCATTCTTAATGGACAAAAAAGCTTACACCCAGGACATTCAGCTGTTGGAGATAAAGAGATTTACTCAATAGCTAACTATTGAGTAAATGTATTGAGATTTTGAAGCCATTTTTTTTTAAAGTTCCCCCCAAACGCTGAGCAAGGAGCTACTGTACTGAAAAATATATACCAATGTGCATCAGTAACTGCTTGGAATTATACAATTCTGGTGACAAATTAAAAAGGTCTCATTACTTTATTTTCATAATCTGTCCATGTTTCCATTGAATCTATCACACAAGAGATGCCTAATTCTGTATAAAGGGTTTTATCAACTGCCTCAAAAGTTGCAGTTATGTTTTGGGTAGGTCTGACTCACTCCCAGATGTATTTTTAAAGGTATAACATTTCAATTTCTCTAATTAACCTTTTTTGGCCATTCAAAAGCTAACAGTAATATCAATGTCACTATATAAATAACTGTTGCTTTTATCACACAAGAACAAATTTTTTTTACCTTCACATTAGGCAAAAATGTTCTTTGTTCAAGTTAGTTACGTGTTGAACTTCTCACCGGCACTCTTTCTACCTTCATATTCTTAAGAAGATTCACCAAAGTGTTAAATTCACACATAGGTAAAAGATAAAGTCTTACAAATAGTATCTTATTTAAAAATATGGTAGTTACCATACCTAAAATATATCCAGTTACATTTTAGAACTGAACTCTGAAGAACTGACAGAAACATTTTTAGTTCTTAAGAAGTAGCTTTCAATATTGTTTTTATGTAAACATTTTTAACCAATGTGAGAAGTAATCAAAATAGAATGCTTTAATATCTTTATTTTATAAGAGGAGGAGTCCAGATTTTTGTTCATATACTCTGAAAAATGACAGGATTTTTTACAGTAACATCATACAAAAACTATCTCATATCTCATAAAGTTATCTGGAGAAAGTAAGCTTTACATAAATTATAAATTCCTAGAGGAATGCATACAGGTAATGAGAAAAAGTTAGTCAAGAAAGCAAAAGGACACAGGTGTAGTAAACTTAATTTTCAGTTACGAAAGATCTTTTTTCTATTAAACATAAAAGTGTCTGCCATATGGCTAAATGATACTTCAACAAATTTCACAAAAGAAAACTCATCTGAAGTAGTTAAAAAGACCAATACTCACAAAGTACAAATGAGAATGCAAGTTCTGTGTGTATAGCATTTTAATTTAATGGCTTACTTTTACTGTATTGCTTTTCAACAAATGAGAGACAGCTTATACTACAGTCATGAAATGCAAAAGTAAAATAACACAAACAATAGAGACCAGTAATTTCTTACTATTTCAGTGTAGAAAATAAATTTCTCAACTGTTTTTAAGTGTAAGTATTTTCTTGCCCACTACCCTACTTAGAAAGCCATTTGCTTTTTATATATGAATGGGAAGAAATTCTTTTCATAGTAAGAATTTATTCACTTTTATCATAAGAATACCACAACCTCTTAATCAGAACATGACAGCCAAGGTCTTTAATTTATTTGCCATAAAATTATTTTATGTTGAATTTCCTAAAAATAAACTTCAGTAGTAACAGGTTAGTATAAAAATCTACCTAAAAGTGATTTAAGTATAGAATACAGCAACATTAGTTAATTTCAATAAATTAATTCTTACTTCTATTCCAATTCACCAGGTCTCTGTATGAAAAATCAGTAACAGATAACTTTTGGATATGAACTCCTCCCTGGTAAATTTAAAAAAATATATCTGGAAATAAAATGATCAACATCTTCTCAGAGTTCTTTATATTCATATTCTTTCTCACCACACTAAGGTTCTTGATCTTTGCTTCATATGTTCACTTAAACAAGGTAATATCCTTTGTTTCCTTGGGTCAACCTTTGAGAATTTGGGGCTAATATTTTTTTCTTCCATTTTTAGTACTCTGCTTAAGATTGGAATGTGTAACTCAGTAAAAGCATGCTTTTTGTTATAAAGTTAGATTAGAAAATTATTTCATCCCATGATATCAAATGCCAGGATAATAATAATAATGTTATGTGATTTCAAGAATGTAAACCTATGAATGAAAAAGGTAATACTCTCACTAGATAATCCAGCCCCTTAAAAAAGAGGTAGGTACCATGAAAGTTCATGATAATAAAGGAAAAAAAATTAGACAAAGCAAGAAAACTTCTTCAACAGCGAATAAATTCAGAGAAAAAGAGCTACAGGGCCAATAAATGCAAGTACTGTGAGGAGCATAATTATTGCTGCTGAGGGCAGAAGTATTTAGCATTTAAACCAAATTTCTAATTGGAGATAAATGTCTGAGTACATAGGAGTGGTAAGGAATATCATTTTAAAATGCTCATAGACAGTTCCTAATTGTGATAAAAAGAGAAATTGCAGAGTTAGAGATTAAACAATTATATAAATGTTCCCCTTCAACCTAATGTTAATAGTAATGCCGTTTTAATATTCAATATATGGCCATTTAGTATATAAAATTTATTAATTTTTTCCAATTGTTTAGTCAATTAAATTTCAATCTTACATAAAATGGAATGTACTCTACCTTGACTTCTGTTCTCTTAAATGCTTGAAAAGTTGTCTCTTGTTTTAGTTTGGTTTCTGGTTTCTTAACCAATGGATCTTTGACAGCTGGAGCTACGGAAACAACAGTGGGAGCTGGTTTCTGTGGTGGTTTCTGAGTTTTTTGAGCCTGTAAAAATCAGTGAGTTAGATACAAAAATCTTAGTTGAATGTACACACACACAAAATCTATCACGGGACTCCTCAATGAATCGAAATACAGTCAAGCATTTAAAAAATATTGCAATGACAATGAAAATATAGACTCTGAGACAAATTTTTTAATCATTCTATTAATTGTTTTATAGATTTTATTCATTTCTTTATAGGAAAGATACTATTAAGCCTTGAAAGTCATGCAGATTAGGGTTGATTAAATACCATTTTAACAAGGCACACAAATAAAATTATTTAAACAAAAAGGAAAATCACGAACTATTTGTAATGAGTTAGCTTCACTTATAACGATGTGTATTTATTTCTTATGGTTGGTCAGACTTAAAAGTTTTCTTCTTGATGGTCAGGCATATAAGTCTGAGTAACTGAGGGGAGTTAAAAGGTAGTTCAGATCAATTATATGGTTTAATTAATATATATTTCCTACATATATTAGTGATAATTGATGAGCCCTTTTGAGGTTCTTCCACACTGAAGAAGTAGTCACACTGAATTATTAGCAGAAGTTCACAAATTTTTATGTTAGCAAAAAGGAATTTGTATTCACTGTTACTTTAAAAGCATTTTTAGTTTTGTTTTGACTAATAATTGACATTTTTCCTCTATTAACAACTGGGTACTTTACTAAATTCTCTCATAAACTATACTCATTTTTCAGTTTATTATTTAGGGTTTTCCAAGTAGATAATCATAACTAATAGTCTTAACTGTAAATTAATACATTAAAAAAAGCACAGTTTTTGGTGTCAAACAGAACTAGGGTTAAAAAACCCAGCTCAACTACCTCCCTAGCTGTTACCTCAGGCAAAATACATAAATCTCTCAAAGCCTCATTCTCTTCATCTGCAAAATGGGAATAATACCATTTGTTTCAAACATGGGTTATTAGGATGAATTATGATTATGTAAGAATTTAGCATGGTGTCTGGCACATGTTGAGGACTGATAATAATAGTTACTATTTATTTATCACCATTACTTACAAAGGATAAGAAAATTGCATTGAGAAGAACACAGCATATTGGATGGGGAAAGCTGCTCTCAGCCATTCCACTGTCCTTGATTGACCATTCTAGAAGGTGCACACAGGACTATGCCCAGGAATCTTTGATGATTTGTTCACATTTCTAGAAGTTTGAATACAGTCATTTTATATTCTTATTTGTGTAATTTTGTGCTATGGTTTGTCATACGAAATAATTTTGGTTCTTAAGTCTCAATTCATCCCATTTTTCATATCACATGTTTTCCACATGAAAGCACACTTACTTTCAAACATCGCTTACAAAGTAACGTTCAGATCAAGAATATTATTAAGGATGCTGGAAGACTATCTGTGGTAAACTATACCTTACCAACAGGAAAGAAGGACCATTTTACCCTCTACTACAGAACCACATTATGAAAATGCAGTTCTCAGAGTAAATCAGAAACACATGGTTCCATAACCATGTTTCTCAATTTTATACACCATCCACATTTACCATACCCAAGGTTAGACTTTAAATACTGTCCTAATTTGCATGCATCGGCAGATGAAGATTCATTACAGTGAAGCCCAGAAAGGACTTCTGTCTAGATCATCACATTTGGATCTTTTCCTGCTTCCTCAATTTCACCTCACCATCTTAGAATTTGAATAAGAAATACTCAGAACCCTTTCTCCTTTAATGGCAATACTAGTTTAGAGAACTAGAATGTTATCACTGACTCTGTTGAGCAACAAAGGCACTATAATTTTTCACTGATGACTGCCTCATATAGTGCAGAATGTATGAAATTTCCCACAAAGGTAAAAAGTTTCCAGTATCGAAGCAATGAAACACACCACATATTTCTAAATGTTGCATAGTTGAAGTGTATTACTACTTTAGATTGAGAACTACTGCAATAAGCCATGAGTCTCTTACCTAGTGTTGGGGAAAACCTATTACCTGGCAGACCGAAAATTACAGAACTGAGGAACAATGTTGGCCCCTGACACACACTATCAAAACATTCTTAACTAGGTCTTCCTATAATAATGTATACTGCAGAATGTGCCCCAGTTGGAGAAATTAGTACAAGAAGAAAAGGGATGTAAGACACTATTTATAGAATCTCTGGGATAATCTTAGAGCAATAATCAGTGCATACCCGAGAACCTCATTGAAAGCAATTATAATTAAAATGACTGGATTTAGCATCCCCACTGTTGCCAAATTCTTTTCTCTCATTAAACCGTATGTTTTACTGAATCCTGATCTTCAGGATCACTTCAGATCATGCCTTTTCATATTTCCCAGGTCTATACTTGGTATATTCTAATCATGTTCAAACATTAGTCATGGTTCCCCATTCAGTGGTTCTCTGACTTTCAGACATATAAACTAAACTTACTGACTACTGATTTTTGGTCCTAATCCACATTTCCTCCATTTTACATATCTTAAAATGAGACCAACAGAATGTGGGATGTGTCCAGTCCTGGGCTCTGCTCTGTGCTATGCCAATGAATGAGACATAGTCTTATTGATACATGAATTACACATTTAATTTGCAAAGCAGTAAAGATTTTTAAAAATCCCAGATGAAGAAAAACTGAGGAGAACATATGGGAACATGACAGTTCATCACATATTTAGGGAATGATACACTCAGTCTGCCCTGGCCAGAGTTTATGGGTGTATATGGTAAAGTAGGAGAGAAGATACAAATGTAGACTTGGGTCTGAGAGAGAAGGTCCATATACCCACCCTAATGAGAAAAACCTCATCATATAAGTAACTGAAAACCACTGGGCATATTTAAACTGATAAAGTTAGATAACTATTTAGAAGAATAATTATAATTGTTCTAATTATAATGAGTAAAGTAGTTTGAAGGGAAGGAAGGGGTCCTCTTAAGAGGCTAAAGCAATTGGCAATAAAAGCAAAATGAACAGATCTGAGAAATATACAAGAGGTAGAATTAACAAATTTGGTAAACAAAGAGATATCAAACTAACAGAATAATCAAGGATAATGTTTTCTAGTTCAGGCATTTGGTGAAAGACCTGAGTGGAAAAGAAAACAACTTCAATTTGTTGAACTTAAAGTAACTGTAGGATACCTGGTCAGCTGCCAAAGTTCATTCCAGAAAGAGGGTTAGAACCATAAATATAAATTCAGTGTAAACTAAGTCACATAAAATGGAGGAGACAACTTAGGAGAGAATAGTGCTTACTCTATTAAGAGTCTTACAATGAAATTATAGTTGAAAAGAACAAATCCTGAAAATATATTAAAGAAAGACAAATTACCGTCACAGATTATTTATTTTGACTATTACTAATTCTTAGTAATAATTCTCTGTCAATGTCCTGGAATCATTTTGGTTGAGGACCTGGAAGGCTAGTTTAAGTAATAAGCTAAATAAAAATCAGACCGAGCAGAAAAAACTAGAGCACTTCTGACCTTAAAAAGATATATTTGGTCAGAAAAATCTATGTAGACATTCATTTGGTTAACAGACATGAATAATCTCCTATTGAGAGTCCCTAATCTAAGGCAGGGGAGGAGAGATGGGGAAAGCAAACTAGCCATTGAAGAAATAACAACTTCTTGATTTCTTAAAAAGAAAATGAAGTTCATGTATGTACTTTTTAGACGAATAAAAGTTAGAAAACTAGTATAACAAATGAAAACATTTCAGGATGATAGTGAAGGCAGTTACATTAGTGAGCAGTAAAGCAAGAAAGCACATTGAGAAAATGAGATCTATGGCCAAAGAAGAGAAGGAAAGACTAAGGAATAGAGAAACATTCAGGGAAAGGCAGATGGCACATACAATTACTACTGCCTCTGTACACAACTTGTAAGTTTGGTGGCTTAAGCTCACTCAGATATAGACATTTTCAGTATTTCTTTACAAGACTCACCAAAGACTGGGGTTTGTATCTCACCACTTCCCACAGTGCTATACAGTATTTTTAAATGTTGGTAAATATACTGACATACTAGTAAGTTCATATTTTGTGGGTCTCTAATCCTGTTTGTCTATATAAGAATAAGCTAAAAGCTGAATGGAAAAATGCATATACCATGGTCTGGTCTTTAGACATAGACATATAAATCACACATAAACACTACATACAAAAACATTTAAATAATCAGCTTATATAATCAACTTTTTCCAGTATCTTCAATGTTAACTTCTTATATTGAAAAGCATATACCAATAAAAAAGTGCAAGACACTATTTAAAATAGAGAAAACATGATCCTACCATTCTTTTCATTTGTCTGGTACATCGGGCACAATACCACACAAGGCGAGGGTCATTCACTTCCTTGTCTGTCACCTGGGGCTTATGGCAGTCTTGGTGGTAGAGATTATGACACTCCTGACATTCCACTAATTGATTACCAGAGGCGACAGTCATTTGCCTAAGAAAATATACCATTAAACATTTCACTTACTCGAATGTAACAACTTAAAGTCATTTTAGGGTTGTTCTGGTGAAGTTTGATATAAAAAGCTGCAGAAAACCGCAGAGCAAAATAACAAACCCCAACATGTAACCTGCACAAGCACTTCATTTCTTTTAAAGCTTATGTTCAACCATTAATGTATCAGATGCCTTAGTAACTAAATTTGGCTATATTCTTCTAAATCATTTCTCACTGTAATTCTTTTTTTTCCAGAAAGTAGTAGACTTTGGCTAGTCTCATGACATTTTCTTTGTATTGCTATTAAATTACTTTATATTTTTTACCTACATGTTGTTCTATCTTTTCCATTAATATATGAGTGGCCTAAGGTGGGAACTAGACCATTATTGTGCAGACACAGGGTGTTCAATAAACAAATGTCTTATCAACTGAACAGAATGTAGGAATATATGTATCAAAAAGTATGAAGTCCAATGGCACAGAAAGCAATCACCACAGCCTTAGATTATCATAAGTCTCCTGATGGAGGATTACAGTTGCTAGTTCTCTCCCCATTATTACTTAACCATTTGTTTATTTATTTAAAAATGATACCCTTCATGGCAGATAAAGGTTGAAATAAACAAATAAATGTATGTGAAAACAATGAAGCTGTAACAAATGACCCTATTCAGACGTATATTTACTCATTCTCTATATGGTCACAAAAGTTTATAGTTAATTTACTCAGTTCCAGTGCACCAGAATTTAACATTTTCATGAAGAAATTAGCAACAAAGATGGCAGTCCTTTTCACATACACACACACACACACACACACACACACACACACACACACACACGCGCGCGCGCGCGCGCCAACCAGAAAATATGGTGGTGGAGTAGGAAGGCAAGGCAGAAATCTCCTCCAACACACACACCACAGAAGAAACTACAGCAAATACAACTAACCCTGAAAATGACCTGAAGGCTGCAGAACAGACCGCCTACACCTGGTGAAGATGAGAAGACCACTCAGAGAAGAGTAAAGTGGCAAAGCCATGATCAGTCAAGACCCCAGCCCTTCCTGCATCCCAGACCATAAGCGGGAGGTAGAGCAACAGAGCGGGGAGGGAACAGGGGCTCTGGAATTGCACAACTGGACTTGGAGATCTGGGAACATGAGTTTACATTGCATTGGATTTTGGTGATTGCCGGGGCTGGACACCAGAGAGTTGGAGCACTCTGGGAGGCTGAGACTCCAGTCACTTGTGGAGGACAGGCACCCTCAATTGGTCCCACTGAGACCCAAAACAGAGTGGCAGTTTGAAAGATTTACCAGCAGTGGGAAGGGTGCGAGATGGGAGGGGTGGATGAGCTCTTTATGCAGGAGAAAAGGCAGGTAGACTACACTTCCCCCATGCCCCCTCAGCCTTACTGGCTGGGCAATTGTGGGAGCACCAAATACTCTATCCCTCCAGCCGGGGGCTCAGACCCAAGGTGCTTCCCTGCACAACTGCCCATCCACCCAGCCTGATTGGCCCAGCAGCAGCAGACTGCTGCCTGGCAGGCAGAGGGAGGCTTTCCAAGCTATCTTGGCCTTCTCTCAGCCCAAGTGGGAAGGTACATGAGGAGCCCAGCTCCAAACACTCCTTTCTCCTCAAGGGTTACCCAGCCTGGCTGGTACCATGGGCCCCAGTGCTGTGAGCCCCACAAAAGAGCCATGTACCTACCCCATTAGCGCAGAAGTGTCACCATCACTACAGGACAGGCAGAGGGGTGGACTGCCCACAACAATCCCAGCAGAAGCACTGCTGCTCAGCACACAAAGGGCCGGCTAAGGAGAGCTGCCATCTATGGCAGACTGAGACAGACCAGTCCAGACAGACAGAAAGGCAGCTCTGCCCATGACCCACAGCAGCAACTGGGGCACTGCTGCAAAGAACCAGGCACTGGAGAATAAAGGGTCTTGAGCTTCTGGGCACCAAGGGATATCTTCATGAAGCCATTACTGTCTAGACCAGGAAACAGAGCAAATCTATCTAATACAGAGGAAGAAACACAGAAACCCTGATAAAATGAGGAGGCAGAGGAATATGTTCCAAACAAAACTACAGGACAGGACACCAGAAAGAGAGCTAGATGAAATAGAGATCACCAATCTTCTTGATAAAGACTTCAAAATAACAATAATAATATACTCTGTGATCTGCAAAAAGTACTGACGATCTCAGGGAGGACTTCAACAAAGCGAGAGGAGTTGAAAAAGAGCCACTCAGAGCTGAAGAATACAGTAACTGAAATGAAATACACAATGGAGGGAATGAATAATAGATTGCTGCAAGTAGAGGAGACCATCAATAAGATGGAAATTGGAGAACAGTAATGAGGAAGAGAGAGAAAAAAAGAATCTCTAGGAACAAAAGAATGCTAAGAGAGCTGTGTGACTACTCTAAATGAAACAATATTCACATAATGGGTATCAGAAGGAGAAGAAAGAGACAAAGGAGTAGAAAGTCTCTTTGAAGAAGTAATTGTTGAAACATCCCCAATCTGGAGAAGGAAACAGACACCCAAGTCCTAAAAGCACAGAGAGCCCCTAACAAAAGGAACCTCAGCAAGACAACACCAAGGCATATAATAATTAAAATGAAAAAGATTAAGGATAAGGAGAAGGTATTAAAAGCAGCCAGAGAGGAAAAAAATTACTTATAAGGGAAACCCCTAAGGCTATGAGCAGATTTCTCAGCAGAAACTTTACAGGCCAGAAGGGATTGGCATGATATATTTAATGTATTGAAACAGAAGGACCTTCAACCAAGAATTCTCTACCCAGCAAGACTATCATTAAAATTTGAAGGAGAGAATAAACAGTTCCCAGATAAATGAAGGCTGAAGGAACTCACCACCACTAAACCAGCATTATAGGGCACGTTAAAGGGACCTCTGTAGATGAGATGTTCTCAAGTCTAAATAGTTTTCACCACTGAAAATAAACCCAGAGTAAAGGTAGCAGACCAATAACTTACCAAGCAAATATGAAATTAAAACTAAACAAAAGTAGGAAAACCAATTATACACAAAAGCAGTCAAGGGATACACAAAAAATGGAGATTATGACATCTAATACATAAGGTATAGAGGAGGAAGAATAATAAAAAAAAGTACTTTTAGATTTTGTTTGAAACAGATCACTCATCAACTTAATATAGGCTGTTACATAGTTAGGAAACTATCCATGAACCTATGGTAACCACAAACCTAAAGCCTGTAACAGATACACAAGATATTAAAAAAAAGAAATAAAATCATAACACTAAAGAAAACCATCAAATAACTAGAAAAGAGTATAGGAGGAAGAAAGGACCAGAGAGGAACTACAAAAACAAGCAAAAGAGAATTAATAAAATGGCAATTAGGTACAAACCTATCAATAATTACCTTAAATGTAAAGAGACTGAATGCACCAATCAAAAGACATAGGGTGGCAGAATAAAGAAACATGACCCATCTCTATGCTGCCTATATGTATTACCTAAGAGTAATATATGAAATCATAAAACTCTTAGAAGAAAATGTAGACAAAAATATCGAACATAAGCAGGCAATTTTTTCCTGGATACATCTTAGGCAAGAGCAACAAAATTAAAAAATGAACAAACGGTACTATGGTACTACATCAAACGAAAAAGCTCTGTACAGCAAAGAACCCCAACAGCAGAACAAAAAGGCAACCTACAGGATGGCAGAATATATTTGTAAATGATTTTTCCAATAAAAGGGTTAACATCCAAAATTTATAAAGAAATTTTATGCCTCAACACCAAAAAAACAAATAACCAGATTAAAAGTGGGTGGAGGACCTGAACAGACATTTCTCCAAAGAAGAAATACAGATGGCCAACAGGCACATGAAAAGACGCTCCATATCACTGATCACCAGGGAAATGCAAATTAAAACCACAATGAGATATCACCTTATACCAGTTAGAATGGCCACTATCCAAAAGACAAGAAATAACAAGTGTTGACAAGGATGTGAAGAAAAGGGAACTCTCCCTACTCTGTTGATGGGAAAGCAGTATGGAAGTTCCTCTAAAAACTAAAAATATAAATACCATATGACCCAGTAATTCCACTTCTAGGAATTTACCTTAAGAAAACAAAATCCCTGATTAGAAAAGATATATGCATCCCTATGTTTATTGTCACATTATTTACAATAGCCAAGAAATGGAAGCAACCAAAATGTCCATGAATAGACGAATGGATAAAGAAGATGTGGTACATGCACACAAAGGAATATTATTTAGCAATAAAAAAGAAAGAAATCCTGCCATTTGCAACAACATGGATGGATATTATGCTAAATGAAATAAGCCAGGCAGAGAAAAGACAAATACAAATATTTATTCACTTATTTGTGGAATATGAAACAAAGCAAAACAGAAGAAACAAAACAGCATTAGACTCATAGACAACAAGAAGTGACTGGTGGTTACCGTGGGAGGGGGGCTGGGGTGAGTAGATGGGAAGGGTGGGGAGGGGGAGGGGGATAAAAGGGCACAAAAATTTTAAATCATAATATAGGTTGGTCACAGGGATGACAGTACAGCATGGAAAATATAGCCAATTATTCTGTAACATCTTCCTATGTTGACAGATAGTACCACACTAGAGGGGTGAGGAATTAACTACTGAACTACTGTGTTGTATATGTGAAACCAATATAAGATTGTATATCAACTATACTTCAATAAAAAAATGAAAACATAGCCCTTGGCATCAAGGAGTTTAAAATCTAGTTATTCTGATTTTTTACATGCATCTTCTACTAATGACCTATGTTTTTATAATAATGTATCCATGTTTTAAAACAACAATCAAATAACCTACTTGATATATTTATTTCTGCTATCCTTAGGAAAAGATTTAATAGTGTTTTAGGAAATTATATATAACAGTTTACTTTATAAGTACTATCAACAATTCAGAAAAAAAAGGAACACAGACTTTTTAAAAAGAAATATGGAAATAATTGAATCTGCTAAACATACTCTTCCTCACTATAAAATAAAGCAAGAACCACTTTTCCTCTATAAGTTAAAAATTTAGACAATGTTATGCAACATAAAGATGAAAGATGCTACAGTGAGGAAGGTAAAATAGTTGACAATTTTCAGGACAAACTGCTACAAGGGCTATTCATAGGGAATAATCTACTTATCTGTTACCCACCTCCAAATAACAGAAATATTAAAAAAACACCCAACAGTTGGTACTTGAATTTTTTTTTAAGTTTTTTGCTCTTTACAAAGAAACAAAACAATCTGTGGCAAGGTACAACTTACCTACAAACAACACAGGCCAATCCCATCTCCATGGCAAAATCATCAGCACTGGTCTCCTCAAAACTGGAAAGGTCAGCCATGGCTAAATCCTTGCTGGTTTGAACGGTAATGGGAGAGGACCGTGTCTCTGGTTTTTCCAACCTAGGTTTCTTTGGAATATCAGTGCCTTCAGTGACATCTGATTTTATCTATAAAAAGCATACAAATCAGAAAGCATCATGTTAGAATAAACTCTGAGTCATTGTAAGATGGGTAAGATGGACAGTGTGCAATGCCCAAAGTTTATCTGACAGATATTTTCTCAAAGTTAGGGATAGATATACACACTAAAGATCTATAAGGGATTTATAGTAAATTCATAATCAGTGTGTTAAAGGAAACAAGCAAGTAGAAATAAATAAATCAGAACATTTTAGCCTGTATTTACATATCTCTTTGTACTTTTTCAACTGTTACAGAATTCTGGAAGTTTAATGGGTTTACTTATACTGCCCTTTCCCCCCTGAAAAGCCACAGCACTAATAAGGCTGTATTTTATTTTAAATATTTTAAATTATAACCTACTGATATTTAAAATATATTGAACAGAAGAAAATAATTAATAGCCATCTGGATTTAACACATGGCCATATTTGCTTCAACACAAATTCTGACCCTTCTCTTTAAGATATAAATATACCTGTCAGATAAGCAAAAACTTAATCTGATAAGATGTGGAGAATTTGCAATTCTTAAACTTTATTGGTGAAAGTATAAATTTAGTTCATCCACTTTGGATAGTAATTTTATTTATGTATTTATTTATTTATTTATTTATTTATTTATTTATTTAATATAATATACTTTGGTATCGTTAATCTACAATTACATGTGCAATATTATGGTTATTAAACTACCCCTTCATCAGGTCCCCCCCACCAACCCCATTACAGTCACTGTCCATCAGCGTAGTGAGATGCTATAGAATCACTACTTGTCTTCTCTGAGTTGTACAGCCCTCCCCATGCCCCCCCAACATTACATCTTCTAATCGTAATGCCCCTTTTTCCCTCTTATCCCTCCCTTCCCACCCATCTTCCCCAGTCCCTTTCCCTTTGGTAACTATTAGTCCGTTCCTGGATTCTATGAGTCTGCTGCTGTTTTGTTCCTTCAGTTTTTTTTCTTTGTTCTTATACTTCACATATGAGTGAAATCATTTGATACTTGTCTTTTTCCACTTGGCTTATTTCACTGAGCATAATACCCTCTAGCTCCATCCATGTTGTTGCAAATGGTAGGATTTGTTTTCTTCTTATGGCTGAATAATATTCCATTGTGTATATGTACCACTTCTTCTTTATCCATTCATCTACTGATGGACACTTAGGTTGCTTCCATTTCTTGGCTATTGTAAATAGTGCTGCGATAAACAGAGGGGTGCATATGTCTTTTTCAAACTGGGCTGAGGCAGTCTTAGGGTAAATTCCCAGGGGTGGAATTCCTGGGTCAAATGGTATTTCTATTTTGAGTTTTTTGAGGAACCTCCATACTGCTTTCCACAATGGTTGAACTAATTTGTATTCCCACCAGCAGTGTAGGAGGGTTCCCCTTTCTCCACATCCTCGCCAACATTGGTTGTTGTTTGTGTTTTGGATGTTGGCCATCCTCACTGGTGTGAGGTGATATCTCATTGTGGTTTTAATCTGCATTTCTCTGATGATTAGCGATGTGAAGCATCTTTTCATGTGCCTGTTGGCCATCTGAATTTCTTCTTTGGAGAAGTGTCTATTCATGTCCTCTGCCCATTTCTTAATTGGATTATTTGCTTTTTGTTTGTTAAGGTGCATGAGTTCTTTATATATTTTGGATGTCAACCCCTTATCAGATACGTCATTTATGAATATATTCTCCCATACTGTAGGATGTCCTTTTGTTCTACTGATGGTGTCCTTTGCTGTACAGAAGCTTTTCAGCTTGATATAGTCCCACTTGTTCATTTTTGCTTTTGTTTCCCTTGCCCAGGGAGATATGTTCATGAAGAAGTCGCTCATGGTTATGTCCAAGAGATTTTTGCCCATGTTTTTTTCAAAGAGTTTTATGGTTTCATGACTTACATTCAGGTCTTTGATCCACCTTGAGTTTACCTTTGTGTATGGGGCTAGACAGTAGTCCAATTTTATTCTCTTACATGTAGCTGTCCAGTTTTTCCAACACCAGCTGCTGAAGAGGCTGTCATCTCCCCATTGCATATCCAAGGCTCCTTTATCAAATATTAATTGACTGTATATGTTTGGGTTACTGTTTGGATTTTCTATTCTGTTCCACTGGTCTGTGGGTCTGTTTTTGTGCCAATACCAAATTGTCTTGATTACTGTGGCTTTGTAGTAGAGCTTGAAGTCAGGGAGTGTAATTCCCCCTGTTTTATTCCTCCTTCTCAGGATTGCTTTGGCTATTCGGGGTCTTTTGTGGTTCCATATGAATTTTAGAATTATTTGTTCCAGTTCATTGAAGAAAGCTGTTGATAGTTTGATAGGGATTGCATTGAATCTGTAGAATGCTTTAGGTAGTATAGCCATTTTGGATAGTAATTTGACAACGTCTAGTAATAATGAAAATGTACCCATACTATTACATTCACTTATAGGTATACATCCTATAGAAACTACTACCATGTGTGCAAAGAGCTACATATAAAGCAGCTCACTGAAGCTCCATTTTAATAGAGAAAAATAAGAACTAACCTAATTGTTTATCAGTAGGAGAATGTCTAATCTGGTTTATTCATAAAATGAATATTAAATGGTAGCTGAAAGAAATACTCAGATCTACATGTATCAACATAGGTAAATTTCAAAAATACATTACTGATTGTAGAAAAAGTTGTCAAAGGAATATATGTGCAATATGAAACCAGTTGCATAAATTTAGAAGCACAGAAAACAATATAGCTTATGAGTAGCTAATATTTAGAAAAAGTATGAAAAGTGTGAAAACACATGGTATTAATTAATATACCTCACCCTGAGGGGAGGGGTTACTAAATATCTTTTTTAATATATTTTTTTCTAAGTGCTAAAACTTTAATAATTAACTATGTGCAGAAATCATTCAGCATAGACAATCCAAGAATTATCTATAGCCCTGTTAAAGGTACATGCCATTCTGTAATTTCTTGTTTAGTCATTTACATCATTATTCTTTTCTATCATTTTTTTTCTTTAATAACTGTTCCATCTTGAATATTTGAGGTAAGAATTAAGTTTATACTTGAAATTAGTACATCCACTAGGGCTCAAACATTTGTTGACAATGACTTCAGTAAATGGTTTAAAAGTATTTCTAAATTTTATTCACCTTTAAAAAAATCAGTATGTATAATTACCAAAACATATTTACTGAGTGATTGTTATGTGTTTTTACCATTATATAAAGGAAGTACAAAACACTTTTTCTGCCTATAAGCAATTAATTAATTACTTTTTTTTACTAGATTAAAATAAAATCTTACTTTATCAGCAGGTCTCTTTTCAGGTTCCTTCTTCACCTTGTCAGTTGTGAGGACCTTCCCATTGTTATTGCCAGAAGGAAGATTAGATGATGTTTTGGGCTCTTGCTTAATGGAAATAGTTTTTGTGCTTGAAATTTTGGGTGGCTCCACATCCTAAAAGGTGATATAAAAAGATAGCCATAGTTAAATATTCAGCTATTTTATCATAAAAAAATAGGTTACAAATTAAACAATTTTCAAAATTAAAATACCATGTTGTAACCAATGTAATGTCCTTTTCTTTAAAAAGATTTATTGAGAAATAATTGAAACACAAACTGCAGCTCTTCAAGGTGTAAAGTTTGCTAAGTTTCTCTGCATACAAGCAATATAAAAAACATATCATCATCCTCCAAAGTTTCCTTGTGGGCCTCTGTAATCACTCCTACAGATATATGTCCTAAAAAAACGATGTCCCCTATCCTAAACCAACCACTGGTCTGCTTTCTGCAACTGTAGATTAGTTTGCATTTCTTAGAAATTTATGTAAATGGAACCATACAGGATATACTCTTTTCTTCTGGGTTCTTTCACTCAGTGTATTTATTTTGAGATTCATCCATGTTGCTGAGAATATCAATAATTCATTCCTTTTATTACTGAGTAGTATTCCATCAGATGGGTATGACACAATTGTTCATTCACTTATCTATCAGTGGACATTTGGGTGGCTTGCAGTTTGGGGCTATTACAAATAAAGCTGTTATGAACTTTCACATATAAGTCTTTGTATGGACATATACTTTCATTTCTCTAGAATAAGTGTCTAGATTCTGGATACAAATCCTTTATTAGATATATGATTTGCAAGTATTTTCTCCCAGTCTCTGGCTTGTCTTTTCATTCTGTTTTAAAACTTGTTCTTGTATGGCAGTTTTGCTGATATATATACTTGCTATCTATTGTTGTTAATAGTATAAAAAGTTTAGGCATATAGTAGCTTCTTGGAATCAACCCCTAAAAAGGAAAGCATTTCCCTATCATTCTAAATAAAACTAGAACATCTGAATACAGTCTATATTTCTGTGATAACAAATAAAAATAAAATGTAAATGGGAATGATAGCTTCAGAAAAGTAGAGACCTCTGAGGAGGAAAAGAAGGGAAAAGATGAGGAATGAAGCTTTAGACTTACTGGTAGCAGGGCTTGATTTATTGTTGTGATGAATGTCTAGATAAGGGTTGACATTAAGTTCTCATTCCATTACTACACATTTGACTAACTCAGTACTGAATGATGTAAATGAAAATGACCAATTTCTGTGTTGGAACTACACTTGGAGAGCTGGATGTTAATGTTTATAAGCACACCATTACCTCCAGGTGATTCTCACAGAATTCTACAGAACAGAAATGTCCAGCTGAAGGCTACAATTAAACGAACCAATGCTATTGAAATACCTAACAAAGTATCTTCTATAAACTGATCAAGAGAAGTAACCCCAGTTAGAAACCTAAGGGCAGGAGGCTTTTGAATCACAACAAAATTTTCATGTACTTTTAACAGATAAACTGCTTTGTTTCAGAATCTCAAAATTCTGCTTCTTTAGTAATAATGGGTTTTTACTATTTGGATTAAATCACTACTCAGAGCAGAATTAACTTAATAGTATGTTTTGTAGAGCTGTATTAATTTGGTTGGTTTCAACTCACTAAACCTACCAGAATGAAAATGGTAGAAAAAATTAGATCACAGTGACTCTACTTTTCAAAAGATAATAACAAGTCTTGAGACAATAAAGAAAAAAGCCAATGTTGAAAGGATGGGTGCAAAATACCACTGTTTATTTGGGCACTGAGTCTGAGTTGGCCTGTCTTGGGCTTGAGATACTGGATAGACAGAAGTAGTCATGAAGTTCTGCCTTCCCCTTCTTGGTTGGTATTTAGGTCCACAGACATATGTGATTCAGAGGTTATCTCTTAGTTTTCTCAACTTTTGTAAGTTCTTCTTATCCCCATTTTACTAATAAAAAAACAGTCTTGGTGAAATTCAGTTACTATGCACCTCAGTTTCCTTATTGTAAAATGAAAAATAATACCTATCTCAAAGAATTGTTATCATAGTTAAAATTAACTGCACACATACATCATTCAGAAAAGGACCTAGGGCATTATAAATGTTCAAGGTATATTATGTGGGGAAGTTGGGGTTCCTATGGCCAGGATCCTCCTGAACTTAAAACACCTGATGATGTAACTGGCTTGTTGCTAGGCTACTGCTTCCACACCTTTAGACAATAAGCTATTATTGAACTATATAGAGAGCTTGGTGCAGTGTTCTGGGCAGAGGCAGAGACTCCAGTGCTCGACTTACATCTGGTAGAACAAGCCAGGTAATAAACCCTTTCACCCCAAAGAAGGTTTTGCTGTCAATTTCTTTGGTCACATTGAATCCACAGCAAACTTGCCTAGGGCTGAAACCCATTGGCAAGACAAGTGGTGAAAGTCTGCAGGGTTCATTGTTGACCAAGGAAAAAGATAGACCGCCTTTATGGGAGGGGTGCTTCAGCAGGCAGCCCCTCTGAATGGGGAGACAGTGGATTGTCCCCCAATGTGTATGTGGTCTGAGGTGGCTTGCCTCCAAGAGGACTGGGCCCACCCCAGGACTGGAGGCAAGTGGAGGTGACACCTGAGGCTGTAGGCGTGGCCCTTGGTATAGGAAGTAGGTCTTTTGAGAGACAGAGTGCCCGTAAGGCAGTGGGACTATGGGTTGGCTGCTTCTCACAGTATTAAAAAAGTCTACAGAAGAAAAGGACATGCTCTTGAAAGAGACCCAAGAAATGGTGGCATAAGAACATGAGCTCAAACTTCTGTGGATTCCCTGAAGAAGGAAATGGCATTGATGCAAGAGGAGGCAGCACGAGAACACCAGCAGCAAGGTGCATTGAAGACGTAAAAAACTCCTTACAGAATGAGATGGCAGTGCTTCCAAGTGTTCTGAAGGAGGAAAAGACCATCAAGGAAAAAGACGAACTCCTGAGGGAAGCACAGGCAGAGGTGGCATGAGAACATCCGCTGCGAAGCATTGAGGTGAAGGTAAGAGAGCTTCTGAAGACTGAGTAGCATTGCTGTGAGACACAGTAGAAAAGGTAAAGGTTGTAGCAGAGGAGGAACTCAGGGGAAGGGAGAGAAAAGTGCCATCAGCTCCAGAAATGGAGGAGCTGGGGAACGATGATGGGCTGGTACTGGAGACACTGGCCCCTCCTGTATTGAAAGCATACCCAGTGGTTGTAAAGAAAATAAAGACCCAGCAGCTGAGAGCTACCCAAGGAGAGGAGCAGCCCCCTCCCCAGGTCGTGGAGCACTCTATGGTCCCCCCCTATACTCAGGCTGAGCTGGTGGATTTGGGCTCCCAGTTTAGGCAGAAGCACTCGGAGTCAATATCAGCTTGGCTCCTGCATCTGTGGGACTTAGGGGTTCTGTTGGGATCAGAGATTGGAATACTGTCTTCCCTGACAGTGCAGCCTGCCTTGAGGCAGTGATTATGAAATGCATGTCAGACCCCAGGGAGTCACTCCCTCCTCGATTGGCTCATGGCTGCACTTCGTGCTGTGTGGCCCTATCCGGGTGATCTACCATCCTCTCCTATTAGATGGCAGATGTATGCTGAGCTCCAACAGGTGCTACAAGAGCTAGGCATAAGAAATGCCATCTATAGTCCAGAGAATTATGGCCCAGATGAAGAGATTTTCACTACTGGGATGAGAAATATTGTACTTCAAACAGCTCCTACATCCCTCTTTGGGTCTCTAGTGGCCATTCTTTCCCCTCACTTAGGGCATTGCATAAGCGAGGTGACACGTACAGTAGCAGACTTAGGAGACGCTGAAGCAAAGAGAACTAGGAAAGAAATAAGATCTGTTACTCACAAGAAGAATTTACAGGGCCCCATGAAGGTTACGAGGACCCAGATGTGGGTTGATTTAATATGGGCAGGAACAGATGGAAGGAAATTAGATGGGAAGTCAAATAGGATCTCACTAGAGCTATGACAACAACTGAAACCAGAGCAGCAGTTCCAGCCATTAAGACCAAAGAGGCAGAGGTCAGAGACAGAGCCACAAGTCCGGCCTGTGTGTCTGCAAGACTTCCTGCTGGAGAGCGAGCCAACCTCACTTGAGTCCACATAGAAAGATGATTGGGGAACACAGTTTGACTGAAGAGAAGGTCAAGGTATCTGCCCTGAGGGACCAGGGGGGGACCGGAGACGACATGTTGAAATAGCTATCCATTGGTCCCCAGTGAACATCCAATGTGCCCTGGCTCTGGTGGACACAGGGGCTGAATGTTCACTGATTCATGGTAACCCTGAGCGGTTCTCTGGGACCCCCACTATCATAGATAGATATGGGGGGAAAGCTATCAGAGTGAAAAAAGCCCAAATCCCTTTAGGGCATTTACCCCCAAAAGAGTATACCATGTATATATCTCCTATCCCTGAGTATATTTTGCAGATTGATATCCTGCAGGGTCTATGGTTGCGGACCACTGCAGGTGAGTTCAGACTGAGAGTACGTGTGGTGGAGGCAGTTCTGAGGGGACATGCTAGGCACCCGCCCATAGCTTTGCCTGTGCCTTGGCAGGTGACTAATACCAAACAATACAAACTGCCTGGAGGGCATAAAGAGATTGAAGAAACTCTCCAGGAGCTGGAAAAGGTGGGTATTATAAAGCCCACCCATAGTCTGTTCAATTCCCCCGATGTGGCCAGTAAAAACGCCAGATGGCTCCTGGCATATGACTATGGATTACAGAGAACTGAATAAAGTCATACCCCCTATGCATGCTGCTGTCCCCTCTATTAAAGACTTGATGGATACCCTCAGCCATGAACTAGGAGCATACCTTATGTGGTAGATCTTGCTAATGCCTTCTTTTCCATTGAAATTGAGCAGGAAAGTCAGAAACAGTTTGCCTTCACGTGGGAAGGACGGCAATGGACTTTCACTGTCCTTCCACTGGGATACCTCCACAGCCCCACCATCTGTCATGGACTTGTAGCCCAGGACTTGGCTACATGGGAGAAACTGCCAACGGTGCAGCTGTACCATTATATTGATGATGTCATGCTCATGTCCAATTCTCTTTCAGATATAGAAAGTACAGAACCTAGACTGCTGCAACACTTACAGGAGAAAGGGTGGGTTGTGAACAGTACCAAGGTTTGGCGACCTGGTTTGTCAAATTCTTGGGGGTTGTCTGGTCGGGTAAGACCAAAGTTATACCAGAAGCAGTTATAGATAAAGTCCAGGCCTTTCCTACCCTACAACTATAGCATTGCTACAGGAGTTTCTGGGTCTTCTAGGCTACTGGAGAGTATTTATCCTGCACTTGGAAGAAATTCTGAAGCCCTTATACCAGTTAGTTCGAAAGGGCATCGGGTGGGACTGGGATGAGACATGTGCAGCTGCCTTTACTACAGCAAAACGGGCAGTCATGGCCGTGCAGGCCTTGAGTGTGATAGACCCATCAGGGCCCTGTGAGCTGGACGTTCATGTGACTGAAGACGGTTATGGCTGGGGTCTCTGGCAGCGGCTTGAACGAACTTGCCAACCTACTGGATTCTGGTCACAACTCTGGAAAGGGGCAGAGGTACGATGCACTTTGATAGAAAAACAACTGGCTGCCATGTATCATGCCTTGCTGGCTACAGAGCCCATCACTGGAATGGCCCCGATAAAGGTAATAACCACCTATCCCATCTTGGGGTGGGTACGAGACTGGATCCAAAAGCCAAGGAGTGGTGTGACACAAAAGCCCACACTGGCCAAGTGGGGTGCTTACCTACAGCAGTGTAGTGTCCTCTCTAGTAGCCCCTGAGTGAAGAACTCCAACACTTATTGGGGCTGGTGACATATACTAGTGAAAAGCAGGAACAACTCGCTTTTGAACCATTAGAAGCAGAGGGTCCCTATCATGAGGGAAGAGACCCTATACCCGAAGATGCATGGTACAGAGATGGCTCCAGCCATGGGAAGCCCCCAAAATGGAGGAACATAGCTTTCCATCCTAAGACTGAAACAATAAGGATGGAAGACGGTGAGGGGAAGAGCAACCAATGGGCAGACATGTGGGCTGTGTGGTTTGTGATCAGCCAGGAACCCTCCCCTATAGTTGTCTGCACTGACAGCTGGGCTATCTATCAGGGTTGACCCTGTGGCTACCAACCTGGTACCATGCCAACAGGCTGGTTGGTCACCGACCCCTTTGGGGGCAAGAATTGTGGCAAGACTTATAAGCCTGTGGTCAGACTAAAATAATTACAGTATAACATGTGAAAGGTCATTTGCCAATGGCATCCCGCGGAAATGATGAAGCAGATAAATTGGCCCAGATATGTTGGTTAGAAGGAAAGTCTGCCTCTGATGTAGCCCAATGGTTACATAAGTGTTTGTTGCATGTGGGGCAAAAGACAATGTGCACTGTAGCTCGTCGGTGGGGCTTGCCTTTGGCCTTTGAAGAAGTTAGCAGAGCCTGGCAGGAGTGTGTCGTGTGCTCCAAAACGGACTTTCACTGAATTCCACAGCAACATGGGACAATAGCTAAGGGGTCTATAACCCCCGTCAGGTGGCAGATTGACTATACTGGGCCTCTACCTGTGTCAGAAGGATACTGGTATGCTATGACTTGTGTGGACACAGCTACTGGACTTCTGGTTGCTTTTCCTACCCGTTGTGCAGACCAGCAGAGGACCAAAAGAGGCCTGGAGCATCTCTTTGCTGCCTATGGCCAACCACAGGTAATTGAGAGTGATCAGGGTACCCATCTTAAGGACACACACTGCAAGAATGGGTGCAACAGCTGGGAATCAAATGGAAGTTTCATGTGCCATACAATCCTACCACAGCAGGCATGATAGAGAGGCACAATGGCTTGTTAAAATCCGGACTGAAGTCAGATACCAATAGTCTGCAGGGATGGTCAGTTCGCTTATGGACCATGCTACAGCGTTTGAACGAGAGACCCCAAAAGGGAGCCCTGAGCCCCGTAGACATGCTGACACCTATTGCTGCCTCCCCTATACAACTGCAAGTACAAACCAAGGAAGAATCCCTGAAGCTGAGGTTTGGCCACCAGAATAATATCTTGCTGCCAGCACCAACTGCACTGAACCACAGAGACTCCATTGAGTGGATGTGGCCTTAGACCTTTCCACACATGAACCAACGATGGCTGGCTCTCCTGGCACCTTGGGGACAAGGCCTGGGAGCTGGCCTCCTGTGTATTCCTGGAATAACAGCAGAGTGGCCCCCAAACGTCACAGTAGCATATCCTGAATGGCCAGAAAGTAGAAGCATCTTACTGGGGAGTTTTGTTTTATCATTATGGCCAGTGCATGCACCTCCAGTAGCACTATATATAGACCCTCCAGTAACCCCCACGGGGAAGGGAGTAAAAGTATGGTATACTACACCTGGAAGGGACCCCCTTTCTGCTACAGTCCTATCACAGGACCACTCTCTTGCATGCATCCTACCTGATGGACAAGATTTGCCTATGTTGGTGTCATTAAAACATGTGTCTTACTGCTCCTAAAGTCTTTGTGGATTGGGAACTCCTTCTGGCTTGAGGATTATTATAATTTTTGTTATTAGGAACCTCCTCTGGCTTGAGGATTATTATAATTTTTGTTACCTGTATCAAAATCTTGCTGTATCTTAATTTTTGTTATTATCTCTAAGTTGTTGTTATCCTCTGTTGCTATTGTAGAATCTGGTTATTACAGTGCTCCAGCTTTCTCAGACAGGGACCACTGCAGAAGACTGAAAGTGTGTAGATTGTAAGGTGAGAATCCTGGAGGGGTGGAGTGTAGGGAAGTTGGGTTTCCTATGGCCAGGATCCTCACTGAACTTAAACCACCTGATGATGTAACTGGCCTGTTGCTACCACTTCCACACCTTTAGGCAATAAGCTATTATTGCACTATATAGCGAGCTTGGCCCAGTGCTCTGGGCAGAGGCAGAGATGCCAGTACTCAACCTACGGACCTACCACTGGGAGAACAAGCCAGGTAATAAACCCTTTCACCTCAAGGAACGTTTTGCTGTCAGTTTCTTTGGTCACATTGAATCCATAGCAAACTCGCTCAAGTCTGAAACCCACTGGCAAGACAATTACCTTGAAGCTTATATTACCACAAAACTAGTAAGAGATAAGGTAGGATTGAAAACAGGTTTCTGTGGTTTGAAAATGTATCTTCTTCTTACAAAAAGCTGCCTGGCAACTTTGTTATGATCAAGATTAGAGCTATAAAGTCTCATAGTTCATCCAAAACTTCTTTTTCCCTTAACTTCTCCTATCCATATTCAATCAACTTCATTGCAAAAATCCTTTTAACCTCATGATTTTTTTTGCCTGTAAAACATTAAAGAATAATTACAAGTGATTATGGTTTCATTTAGCAACTTAAAAAAATTCTAATCAAAAGAATTAAAAATTAAAGTAAATCGTAAACAAGTAGGTTTCTCTACACTTAAAGTGGAACAGAATGTCCCTCTCACCCAGCTAACTTTTCTATGTAGAGTAACAGTTCTCTGAAATTTTAAAGGAAGAAAAGAACACTAAAAAACATAATTTCATGCCACAGGAAAGATTATTTTGACAGGGAGATTGTTTTGAGGTGGTCTAAATGATAACATTACTCTACTACTGCAGGTTTTACAAATTCCCTCCAGGCATTTAATTCACTTAGATACCTTTTGCAATGGACGGTAACTTGAATCAGTGCCCCGAGCCAAAGATTCATCAAGTAGTGCTTTTAGCTTTTCAGCAGAATCTTTACTTTTTGAATGTAAGAAGCCTAATGCTTTCAAAAAAATGGGATCAAGTTCCAAGTTCACAGTAGCAGTCATTGCAAACACCTGAAAAAAAAAAAAGAAGGGGAAAGTAATTTAGTGACAATGGGCAATCATCTGTCAAGCTAATCTGTTCTTTTGTTTATAATAGGTAATACTGTGCACATGATAAAAAATTTGAAATGTCCAAAATGTTATTATAGATAAAAGTAAAATTCTTTCTTATCTCTGACTGACATTGTCTAGTTATTTTTCCCTGAAGCAAGAGTGTTATCAGTTTTCTGTGTATCCATATCTATGGCAAGGTTTCGAACCCAGACAAGCTCCTCCTTGCCAGAGACCCTTCCTAACTTTTTAAAAAAGTATACATTTACAGTTCAGTTCATGGGAACTTGATGTATTTAGGATTTAGGTCAATGTAGGGAAAATGGAAGTTCCCCTGGCCAGGATCCTCACCTGACCCTAATCTACTTGCTCATGTAATCAGCCTACTGCACAGACTATACTTACACACCTGTTGGCAATAAGCCAATATTGCCTGTGCTGCTATTGAAAGAGCTCTGCCCAGTGCTTGAGGCAGACCAGAGGCTGGAGGAGGAGATGGAGACAGTGACCAAGACGGAGACAGAGACTGACACCGAGACCGAGATGGACTTGCTGGATACAGATGTTACTCTAGCACTTGACCTGCCACAGTGAGAATAAAGCTTGGTATAAACCCTTTTACCCTCATTCCCCCTCCCACCAGGCCCCACCAACATTCCATTGTCATATTTCAGTCTCAGTGAATCCAGAATGAACTTGCCTGGAGCTGAGAACCTCCTCTGGCCCAGAGCTCTATCAAAATTTCTTCTCTCAAACCTGATTTCCATGACAAAAAAAAAATAATTTCACTGGAGGGTAGGATATTACAGGAGGGTAATGGTTAGAGGGTGCATTAAGTGATAACCTATAAAGGTCACTGCTGCAGCTTTTACATCAACTATCTTAAAAAAAAATTTTTTTTGCCTCCTTAGTCCTCTGCCCTAAAATCTGGAATGCCTCAGGAAGTATAGTAATGATAATCTTACTGCATCACATTTACATTTTGGTATCTCATGCATTAACCTATTTTTAAAAAGCAAAGTCTCTGAGGAATGGTGCTATAACTACTTAAAATATATATATATATATATGAAATCTCCCATAGGGCCTATGATAATGCTCTGTGTTCTAAGGAACTTAAAAAATAGTAAAGATAGGGCACTCTCTTGTCCCCTCCTGGCTTGAGCCAGGAGCTCTGTCCTCTCACTTTCTCTCTGAATAAAAGCCTTTGCCTTGCTCTCAAAAAAAAAAAAAAGATATACATTGAAGGCTTATGAAATGCCAAAACATTAAAAAGTTTTATTTTCAGCTAGTACTAATGGTATCATGTAGCTCTATTTCTGGTGTCACTTTTTCAAATGCTTCTCTAGGCCAGGAATCATTAAAATAAAAATGTATATTTTGTGTTCAATACTTTTACCAATAGTTTAGGGCTTGAAATTGTCTTCTGTCCTTGAGGTTAATATTCTAATTATGTTCAATACTTTTACCAATAGTTTAGGGCTTGAAATTGTCTTCTGTCCTTGAGGTTAATATTCTAATAAGGCAACACATTTGCACTGCTGGAGTTAAGGATCTGTCAGCAATTCCACAGTAACCTCCCATTTTTAGGGCTTTATAAAGCCATTAAAACTTGCCATGGGTCGAATATTAGCATATGAAAGCTCAGCCTGAAAATGGATAGTGTTTGCTCTTTCCCCATCAACCTACCCCCAGTCACTCTCCAACTTTGACAGGAAACACACACACACACACACACACACACACCCCTAAGTTTTTTTTTTTAAGTTTTCAAGAAGGTATTAGGTATTTACTTAACAGCCTCAAAACTACTGTCACATTCTGTTCTCTACAAAAATACCTGAATCACCCATGAGGTGGAGTCCAAAGGCCAATACTAAAAGGAAAATAACCTACCTTGAACAATAGGACCAATAAGAATTTACCAAAATTGAGAAGCTATCTATCACTTCTTAAGATTATACTATTACATACATCACCTATATATAACAGAAAAGTTATTTTTAATTTTACTCAGGGGTCTAGTGACCATTCAAATTCTCAGGAGAAAAAAGCTCCTCATTAAAATGTTAACAATGAAAAGAGTAAACCTGCTACTCCTAAGGACACAAAGGAACATAAACTAGTCTTTATCGATCTATTATGTATAGCAAGAGAACATAGTACAGCTGACCCTGGAACAACACTGATTTGAATTGCATGAGTCCACTTATTTGTGGATTTTTTTCAATAAATATATCGGATATTTGCAACAATTTGAAAAACATTTTCTTTTCTGCACCTTACTTTATTGTAAGAATACAGTATATAATGCATGTAACATATAAAATATGTGTCAACCATTTATGTTACTGATAAGGCTTCCTGCCAAAGTAGGCTATTAGTAGTTAAGTTTTGGGAGAGTCAAAAGTTACACATAGATTTTTGGCCACATAGTGGTGAGTATCCCTAACTCCTGTGTTGTTCAAGAGTCAACTGTAATTTATGTATCCAAAACAATATGTTGATACCAAAGGTTTGATACTTAGAAGACTCCTTTTAATATATTAGAAAAACCATTATCTGAAATATCTATGCTGAAAAACTGTAAGCATAGTATTTTTTACTTATTTCCATAATCACAGATAAAAAGTTTATGTCACAGATAAAGTGACAAGAGTTAACACCCAGATTACAAAACTACAGTAGTCATGTGATCAATACCAACTTTCCAATTGGAACTCTGGAGTCAAGTCTTTTTATATGATCCTTCAATTACAAAACTGAACAGGCTTTGTACCCCTGTCCTAAATTATTAACATGTCCTTCTAGCTCAGTAAACACAGTGAAATATAGGGGAAAACAACACAAGAATAACCTTTTAATTTTTTTATCAAAACCCCCATTAATATACAGAATAACAGTAGTGTATGCATATAATTGATAATTAAATACACAAATATGAATGTGTGCTCTATTTTTTTATTCATGGAATAAACAATGAGAAAAGTGTGGAGACCATGGCTTTGGCCTATTTAACAACTTGGGTTTCGCTCTCATTAAATATACATCATGGCTGCTTTAAGGTACAAACTATTTTCCCCTTGAAAATCCCTCCAGTGCTGTCATTCAGCTCAGCCCTTCCCCCTTTCCACATTAACTTCACTATTAGGTGCCCATCATCTTCTACCCCTCCTCAGTACCACCATATTCTCCTACATTTTCCACTTTTTTCTTAGGCCCTTCTTTTATCTCTTTACCTTTACAACACCCCCAGTGATATCAGCTGTCTTACAACCTTCTCCCAAGTAGTATTCCTTGGACTTGTTCCTACTCAGAAAGCAAAGAGAGGACTACAGAGACCTTAGTCCACATTCCTGCTTTTGGGAAAATATTCCATGACCACCATTAATCAACATCTCTCGAAATTCACACCTGCAACTCTACTGTTGCTAATGCACAGAATATTTCCATCAGGCTCACCTTCTTCCTCTCCCCTCTGACATCATCTTTGGCAATTTCAGCATCTGTACTGATGATCTTCAACATCCTGTACTCACTCAGTTCATGTAGATCTTCAACTCCAAGGAGCTTTATCTTTAGCCACTGAAACTTAAAACTTGCCACAACTATTCTCCTCTTTGATTACATCTCATCACACTATCTCCTCCATTGCTTTGACCCAGGAACCTCTTCAGGGTACCACGTCCATCTTTCTTTTTGTTTTTGTTTTTTCCTTTCATTTCTTTATTCCTATTTCACCTGTACTTTGAATTTATAGAGGCCTCCAGTTTCTTGTTCCTTCTTCTTTCTCCTTATTGACACCTTTTTGCCCCAACTTCTCTCCCTCATCACACAGAAAACAGTGGTTGGGCCTAAAATAAAATATTCATGACTATATGTTTTATCCTTTATATTCTGGTTTTCTATCTTACTTTTTCCTCTCCCTTTTCTATTGCCCTCTTTGGTTTGTATTACTTCTCCTTCCTTACTGACAAATGCACATATAGTGAAAGAAATTTATTTCGCTTCTATTGAAGCCCTAAAGAGGTCAGTGGGTGTGGTGTAAATTTGTCAATTTACCTCCTTTATTATATCCAAAATTATTTCCCTGGAGTTACATCAAATTGTGTTACTTTTATACAATTCCTTTCTGGCATATTCTAAAATTCATGACCAAAATAGACTATTAAAGAGCCGTATCATTCTTACTGTGGATTAGAATTCTAGAAAACAAGGTCCTAGGTAGGTTCAATTTAAAATCTAAGTGCTGCTTTAAAAAAAGAACGTCAGAAAAAAATTTATAATTACCACTTAAAAAATGCCAGCGACCTAGGAAAGAGTTAGTAGTGGTGGTGGTGGTAGCTGATTCTTAGCTCATGCTAGGAATTGTCTGTGACAAATGCATGTAAGTAATAGAAATTCTCACTACTAAATGATGATGCTTCCTCCATCTCTTTTTATTTTTCTTGATTTATTTGCATTTTCTCCTGAAGCAAGAGCAAAGTCAGTTTTCTGTGTATCCATATCCAAGACAAAGTAAAATGATTAATGTTCACAAATCACTTTACTTCCTACCCAATTTACATCCCATGTTCCAGCCTTTCAAAGACTCTCTTCTAGTTCTCTAAGTACCCTTGACCCAAAGCCTATAGTTTCATCTAGTTTGCAACCATACATCCTGCTATTTTTTACCATCTCCCTGCCTGTGCCCAAACTCTAAGTTCAGCTGAGAGGAATGCAGACACACCTTCAGGACCACCATCTCCTCTATGCACTCAGCACCACTTAACAACCTTATTTGCTGCTCTGCTCAATTCACTTCCCCACTTTCTGCAAAGATCAGTTATGCTTCCTCCATTTTCTTTGAAACTGCTTTTCTACCTCAGTAGATGACTTCACCAACTTCACAGAGAAAACAGAACTTGTCAGAGGGGAACTGCATCATCTTCCTGCCACCACATCTACAAAGTAACTTGCATCCATCCTTTCCTCTTTCCCACCTGATAAATAAGGAGGTGGCCCACCGTGAAATGCCACCTGTACCTGGATCCCATCTCTTCTTTACCTTTCTGGAACCTTGAACTATGGCTTATTTATTATATCTACCCCACCCTTCCACCCCCAGCTTCTTTCTTTCTAGTGGCATCTTTCAATTGACATTTAAATATATTCAAGCCTCTTCTATGCCATCTTCTTCACTTTACAGCAAACCTTCCTCAGGAAGTCATCTACATTTTACACTCTTTTCCTTATTACTTCTACTTACATTCCATTTCCTGCAATTAGGCCTTTGTCCCACTATTCCATGGAAATGTTCCTACCAAAGTATTAATAGCCTTAGTCAAATATAATGAATACTTTTTTCTTCCTCCTACTTCTTTCTCAGTCTTCTTTGTAGTTTCCTCCTATTCCACTTAAAAATGAGCTCCTCAAGGTTGGTTCTGAGTCTCTTCTTGTCTCTACACCTTCTCAAAATGTGTCCTCTAGATCAGCAGCACAGGCGCTACCTGAAAATAGGTTAGCAATGCAAACTCTTGGTCTCCATCACCATACCTACTGAAGGAGTAAGGCCTAGAAATCTGCATTAAACCTTCCAGGTGATTCTGATTCATTCTAATGTTTGAGAAGTACTGCCCTAGACAATTTGATCTATATCCTTTTGCCAGTGATTATAAATATTTCTCTTCAGCTCATGTGTCTTTCCCAAGAATCAAATGCCAGCTTGACTTGAAATCACACTGGTGCCTCCTATTCAACATATCCTTAATAGAGCCACTCAGAAGTTTTCTCTTGTCTCACAACCAGCTCTTCCTCTTAAGATTTCCTTTCTCAAATAATACATAGTTACTCCAGTTCTCTATCCAGACACCTGATCATCAGCTTTAACTCCCCCTCACTTCCTCAACCCACCACCCCATCAAATACCAAACTTCTTAAATATATCTCAAATTCATCTACCTTTTTAAATCCTTACCACCACTACCCTAGGCCAAGCTACCGTCATCCATCTATTATCTGACCCACTGTAACAGCTTAATCAGTCTCTCTACAACCACTCTTACCCCCTCCAAATCTTTCCATATCATTCAGTTGCTTAAAATACTTTTTACTTCTCATTGTCCAAAGGTTAAAGAACAAGATTCTTAACAAGGTCTCTAATAACCTTTACGATCTGGCAATACAGGTACAGTAGTTACAGCAGTACCTAGCAGAGTACATACTCATTAAACATCACCTAGTATCTCTGGCTACTCCTACTCTCTCTGGTGTAGCCACATGACTTATTTCAAGTCTTTCAACATATCACAATCTTTCTTAGCTCAGCACTTGAGCAGAAAGTAGACCACCCCCCACCTTTTTCATCCTTCAAGTCTCAGTTTTTTTTTCTGCACATCTCCCCAGCCAAATAAGTCTTACCATTACATGGTTCCAAACACCCTGTATTTATTGGTAATAGTTACTACACTGTTAATCATGTAAACAGTGTCTGTCTTCTCATTAGAGTGTAAGTTCCATGCGGGCCAGCCCTGGATTGATTTTACCAATTGCTGTAACCCGTGTATCTAACAGAGTGCTTGGCAGACAGCAGGTACTCAGTAAATGCTGGCCAAGCGAATGCATGTTTTCCTCTTCCTCTTTCAACAAACGTTCTCCTCTTTGAGTTCTATTATACTTGGTTTTTCTGGTTTTCCTCTCCCACTTCTGACTACTCTTTCTCTGGCTTATCTTCTCATCCCTGTTGATCTTGGCATTAGGAAAGTATCTGTCCTTGTCTGTCTTATTTTGTTCTGCTACCAATTCCTTTCTTGGTAATCTTTTTTTTTACATTCTTTTTTTAATGCAAATCTTTGAAATCTGATATGTCTTATACTTAACACATCTCAATTCAGACTAGCTACATTTCCAAGTGCTCAATGGCATCAGGCGGCTACTGCATTGGGCAGACAGGCCTAGAGGCACCCATTTTATTGATGATAATCCAAAGGCTTTGGATTATTTGTAGAGAGAGAATGGTTTTCATGCAAACACCCACTGCTAATTTAAAAACAAACATGTAGAGGTGTATGTTGAATTGTTCTATAAATGCCCACTCATCTCTGGGATCCTCAGCTTTTTTCCAAATTAATTTTTCACATGGTTATGAGGGATGTTTTCATGTACTCAGTGAGTTTCATTTTCAGGTCTTGGCAATTAAATCCCTGTGGTCAGCACATACAGCAGTGTTTGAAATTAACAGTGCAAAAGAGCCATTTGGAGAAGAGGAAATATGAAACAAGTATTTTTGTTAAAATTAAAGGTTAGGGCCTTTATCAGGAAACTGCACCCTAGCCTTAGAAAGTAACAGCTGTGATGATCTACAATAATAGGTCTCTCTGATTAATAATTACAATGATTGTTGAGCTAAAGCTACCAGCAACCGTCTAGAAATTACAGGATGATTAAGATAAAGCCCTACAGTTTAGGAGGGTTCTCAGATGGAATTTTTGGTTTGCTTTGATTGGGGGCAGAATACAGGTAGTCCAGGTTGGGATGATACAACCATCTGAAGTCCTGTCAAGTCCTACTCTACAGGTTCATGGATGTGCTCTTATCTGCTACCTCCTGCACAGGAGATGCTGATTCATCCCGCAGTATTTGCTGCCCAACCTTGACAGCTGTACTTGTTGTTGACTGCCCAGTTCTTGTGGAATTAAAATTGTTATGCAGTTGTAGCACAGGGAAAAATAGTCCTTTTCCCAGAAACACTGTAACTACATTTTCTATATAGACCCAGAAATAAATGAGATAAAAGCAACCTCATAAAAAATCAGCAGAAAGGAAGGCAGGTGATTGTTTGATTTTTCAGTTTTTGTTGCTTGTTCCTGGAAGTCTGGCTTTGCTCTCGATGACCTTCCATTTGCTCTTCCTTCCTGTGGGCTAAAACTGTGCCCTGAGGACACAGATGTCCCTGTTGGACCCAGCTGCTTTTTATTCCTGTCTCCCCACCATTTCCTTTTCTTTTCTATACTAACAGACCTGTCGCCAGGGAAGCCAGGGAAGGTGTTGTAATTAGATCCACGGGTTTATTAGGGTCAAGGTTACATCCCAGGTCCCTCACACAAATGCTGGGAATGGATACAAGCTTTTACCCAGCCTCACTCTTGGTTTCTGCAATTAATCTAGACCATCCCTGCTTCACAAGTCTGCTTCACCCATTTTGTTCTCTGACTCTGGAACCTCAGTTTGGGCTTCCCAGGCCTCCATGGTCTACTCTGGACATTTGTCCCTGCCTTAGTATTTCCCCACTCATACATTCTGCCTCTGCATTCTGTGGAACACTTCTATGCTCAGAATGAACAAGACTATTCCTCCCCCAGCCAAGAGCAGCCCCTGGCCTATATTAACAGGCAACACTAAGGCTTAACTTAGTTACCAATGGTCAGAACAGAGTTCTCACTTCTTCAGCTTCAAGGACAGCTCTTCTTCCCAATGGTGGCAGTCTGCCTTTTGCCTTTGTTCAGCAAAGGAGCAACTTTATTTCTTAATGTGAAAGAAAAACAAGTTCCCATCACACTCACTGATGTATGAGTAAGCTTAGGTTCTTCCCAAAACAAAACCTCAAGAGACTTGTCTGAGGTCCAAGTGGCCTTTTTGGGAGGGGATCCTAGGATGCAGAAGTGGGGCAGAGGGGAGAGGAGAGAAGAAGCCAGTAGAGGAAGCACAAATCCACTGGTTATTACCGTGGGCAGCTGGGGACCCTCTGAGGAATGGTGGAGAATACCCCCAGAATTGTGCCTCTGAATAATCAGAGAAGGCAGCCTTTTCCCACTGACTCTCAATCCTCCAGTGGCAGGAAGTTTCCCCTGGGAATGGTATACCCCCCCCACATACTTTGGCTGCCTGCGCCCGGGCGAAGGAAGTGAACTACCAAAGCCTCAAAAAGGCCTGAGCTGCAAAAGCTGAGGGGCTCCACAGCAGCTGAAGGGTGCCCTTCTGGCCACCGCTGAGGCTCCAGACCAGCTGAGGGGAGGTGGTGTGGAGCACAAAACACATCAACTACTTTTTATGAGTGGTAAATGAAAGCTATCCTCCTCAGCCACCTCAAAAAAAGAAAAACAAGATAAGTTTAAAGGGAAATACCCCCAAGACCTGATATCCCTTCTGCAGCTGTTTCTTCATGTCAGGAAGAGGAATCCTCAAAGACAGCTGGCTTATGTGGCTGAGCTGGGGCCCTTTCACGGGAGTGCCTTATCTTCGAGTTCCGTATGTTGCTCTGCTAGATGTGCTCCACTAGCTAAAGTCAGGCCAAAAAGGTGGTCATCCCCAGTCCTGTTGTTGCTCTTTGTCAGTCTTTAAAGAGGTAGAAGCACAGGCATGCATAGCTTAGGGACAGAATCCCTCCCCTCCAGGGCAAGCTGAGGCTTTGGGAACATTCAAAGCCAAGCAGCAGACTGGTCCCAACTCGGAATGCAGTAATTTCCACAGCACAGCAGTTCCTACAATGATGTCATCAAAGCTGGCTTCTTCTCTAAGGCCCAAACTCTAAATGCTGGCGTGTCCCGGAGCCCATCCTGGCCTTCTTCAGCATCTCCCCTTTCCTGAATGATCTCACCCAGTGCCTTGGCTTTAAGCATCACCTACATGCAGTTGTCTCTCAAATTTGCGTCTGTGGACTTGGACTTCAGATGTATATCCTACTTGTCTGCTTGACATCTGCACTGAACTGTTTAATAGACTCTCAGACTTAGGTGCCCCAAAAACAAACCTCTTGATTCCAAACTTGTTCCTCAAGTCTTTCCAACCCTGCTCAGTAAAAGCCAATATGACAGTATCATTTAGCCTCTTTCTTAGTAATCTTATATACATATTTTCAACTATCATCTCTAGGTAGGTGATTTCATGTTTATCCCCACTCCAATCTCTCCTAAACTCAAAACCACATTTCCAATTGCTTGGTTGCCCTAATGGTATCTCAAGTTCAGTTATGGCTAAAATTGAGATTATGATTATCTTCCCCCAAAAGTTCCACTTTCTTTCAATAAATGACACAACTCTTCATTAATCAGGTCTGAGGCCTAAATTTTTCCCTGAGTCCTCTCCTATTCCTTATATCCAATCAACAGGCCTTTCTTGTGGATTCTGATTCTCCAAAATTTCTCACATTCATTCTCTATTTTTTCACTCCTGCAGCCATTACTCAAATTCAAGTCTTTATTAGCTTTTTTGCATTATAGCAATGACCTAGTTATTCTCCTTGATTTCAACATTGTTGCTATATTAATGTTCCTGAAACACATTTTTCTTTTTTCCACTTAAATTAAGGCTTCCCACTGCCTTCAAAATAAAGCCCAATTTCTTGGCTTAGCATTTAAGAAGGTTCATTAATTGGCACAAACCCTTAATTCTTTATCTGTAGATCTTCCTTGCAGCAGAGTCATTAGCCACCCTTGCCACTTCTACTCATTTTTACTCTGTCTGGGAAGACTTTTAACCAGTTTTAGGTTTCCATATCCTATCAAGACCCAGTTCAAATATCACTTCTCATGAGGACTCTATTCAAAGCTGGAGTGTCCTTTACCACAAATGCTACTAATAACCTCTCCCTCCTAAGATACCTTCTACTTTCTCATGGTACTGGTACTTCCTATCTTGAACCATACTCTTTTTTTTTGCATAACTGTTACATTCCCTATACAATTCTGAGTACTTCCAGGGGAGAGTCTACATTTACCTTTTCACTTTGCTGCTTTGCAAAGTATGACAAAATAATGGCTATGTAATTTATTAAGGATCAGAGTAAAGGATATTGATCTTTTCTCTACTACTCAATTCTAATTTCCAAAGTCCCTTTACAAAAAGCAGTAAGAAACTCACACCCAACACCATATACAAAAGTAAATTCAAAATGGATCAAAGACCTGAATGTAAGTCATGAAACCATAAAACTCTTAGGAAAAAACATAGGCAAAAATCTCTTGGACATAAACATGAGCAACTTCTTCGTGAACATATCTCCCTGGGCAAGGGAAACAAAAGCAAAAATGAACAAGTGGGACTATATGAAGCTGAAAAGCTTCTGTACAGCAAAGGACACCATCAGTAGAACAAAAAGACATCCCACAATATGGGAGAATATATTCATAAATGACATATCCAATAAGGGGTTGACATCCAAAATATACAGAGAGCTCACGCACCTCAACAAATAAAAAAGCAAATAAGCCAATTAAAAAATAGGCAGAGGAGCTGAGCAGACACTTCTCCAAACAAGAAATTCAGATGGCCAACAGGCACATGAAAAGATGCTCCACATCGCTAATCATCAGAGAAATGCAAATTAAAACCACAATGAGATATTATCTCACACCAGTAAGGATGGCCACCATCCAAAAGACAAACAACAACAAATGCTGGTGAGGATGTGGAGAAAAGGGAACCCTCCTACACTGCTGGTGGGAATGCAAATTAGTTCAACCATTGTGGAAAGCAGTATGGAGGTTCCTCAAAAAACTCAAAATAGAGATACCATTTGGCCCAGGAATTCCACTCCTAGGAATTTACCCTAAGAATGCAGCAGCCCAGTTTGAAAAAGACATATGCACCCCTATCTTTATCGCAGCACTATTTACAATAGTTAAGAAATGGAAGCAACCTAAGTGTCCATCAGTAGATGAATGGATAAAGATGTGGTACATATACACAATGGAATATTATTCAGCCATAAGAAGAAAACAAATCCTACTATTTGCAACAACATGAATGGAGCTAGAGGGTATTATGCTCAGTGAAATAAGCCAGGAGGAAAAAGACAAGTATCAAATGATTTCACTCATATGGAGTGAAGAACAAACAGCAGCAGACTCACAGAACCCAAGAATGGACTAACAATTACCAAAGAGAAAGGGACTGGGGAGGATGGGTGGGAAAGGAGGGACAAGGGAGAAAAACGGGCACTACGATTAGCAGACATAATGTTGGGGGGGCGTGGGGAGGGCTGTACAACTTAGAGAAGACAAGCAGTTATTCTATAGCATCTCACTACGCTGATGGACAGTGACTGTGATGGGGTATGTGGTGAGGACTTGATGACGTGGGGAGTCTAGTAACCATAATGTTGCACATGTAATTGTAGATTGATAACAAAATTAAAAAAAGACAGAAACTCACACCCATCCCATCCCCACTCCAGAGCTCACTGCCGCTCCCCCGCCCGAACATTTAAAAAAGCAAAAGCAAAAGCAAAACAAAACACTTCTTTCATGTCTGGGGACTTGTATAATATGCCTTACTGCAATACTCTTTTCCATTCTGCACCTGGCTCAAATTTATGGCTCCCACTAGACTGTAAACTCTATGAGGGCAGGGAATTGTTTTAGTCACTGTTACATACTTAATTCTTGAAACCTAAAATAACTATTGAGTAAATGAAGAAGGCTTTTGCTTAAGTGTCACTTTCTAGGGCTTCTGTGATCTTTTCAACCTAAACTGGCTCTTCAAATACAAATAAATGCTTTCCCCTAGATTCCATTTTCCACCCTACATGCTAATCTTTTAAGTCCAAAGTTTATCATCTGCATGTGCATGAAGTGAAGAAAATTGAATCTATTCATGCAGAGTGTAATATTACGGTTACCATCAAAAAACGGCTCTAGAAAAGTTTTGCTCTTTACGTCTTTGCAAGCTCTTACAACCCTTTCTAAAAAATTCTTTTAAAAATGCATTCCTCTACTGACTGATAGTTTAGGGATACGTCTGGAAACGCAGGGGAGGCCAAAAAGACCCCATTCCAAACCGACCAAGTTCTACTGAAGAGCGAAAGCGAAATTTGGAAAAAGAATGTCAATCGTTTGATCAAATCTTGACAAACCGACGGCCTGGCACAGGTAAGGACCTTGACAAGGGAGCCCAAGAGAGGATGAGAGGCGGAAAGAGGGGGCTGTACAGAGAAGTCGCCAAAACCTTCCGAGAAGGGTCTCAGAGAGAGTTCCCAGGACCTAGTCCCTGGGGCCGTGCCCTCAAGTCCGCGTGCCACAGCCTGCAACACCCTCAGAAGAAGCACACGCCCCACTGAAAGGGGACAGCGGCCGGCAAGGCGCACGCGCACGCGCCCGCCCGCCACGCCAGAGTTCCCCATCAGCAGCGCGGAAACCAAGACCCCACGGAACTACTCTCCCGCCTCGCCTCACGCGGAGGTCTCGAGCCTCCCAGAGGCGGCTGGGAGCTGGGTAGCTCGTCACCACTCACCGCTCCGCCCCGCTCCTCCGTCCGCTCCGGTCGCCCCTTGCGAACCGGTTCCAGGGCCAGCCAGCTAGGAGAGCGGAAAAACAAAGGTTCCCGCAGCAGTGTCGAAGGGGGAGCGTTTTGGCTGAGCGACCGTAGGAAGTGACGTCTCTCTCCCCTTCCGGTCCGCCGGATTATGAATGAAGGCAGGCGTGGCTGTTTCCCGCGCGCCTCCCCTGTTTCTGTCTGGGTCTCTCTCGTTGCCAGTGGTCCGCGTGCGAAGACTTCCAGAAGCGGCCTCGGAAAACCCGCTCGGGCTGGGCGTGAAGGCGCAGGCAGCCGGTGTCACCGACAAGCTCAGGCACCCTCCCTGCCTGGCCGCGCCTCTGCGACCAGGTAAAGAGGGCGCTCGGGCCGCCGGCTCCTGCAGTCCCTTTGACCCCAAGTGCTGCTCTTTGCATCCCGCGGCGACAGGGCTGACAATTAGGGGGTAGTGCGGGAAGAGTAAGGGCGTGGAATTTGTGTCCGGATTTCTCTCCAGGCCCGGGGACCCGTAGCCTCTTTAGCCGCAGCTTCTGAGGGTGCGGGCGGAGGGTTCCAGGCCCCTTCTCAGTTTTCCCCAAGGCCTTCTCTGCTGATGGGGGAACAGAGCAGCTTCCATTTGCAGGAGTGTGGGGTCGTTTGCCGTTTGCTGCTAGGTGTGGTTTTTAAGACCTTTTGGTAAGCTTTAACTTTTTTCTCGTTGGCACTTAGCTTTCCATTATAGCCCCTCCTGATTGTGAATTACGCTTAACAGTTACCTCAGAGGTCTTGCTTCCTTTGGGGCCATTCGCTTCTATTGCCGTGTCAAAGCCCTGCTTCACTTCGGTTTTAAAGTCTATGGGATGTTTGAATCTAACTTGCATGAAATTGCTTTGGTTTCAAAAACGTTTACTATACACATACTTCCCATCCCAACTTTCTACCAGTTTCAAAATTAGGTGACTTTTTCTCCTTTATTCTTAATGCCGGGACCCCATTCCTTGTCAAATGCCAACATTTAATGTATCCTGTGCTAAATTATTGATAAGGAAGACAGTATTTCTACTTTTTCTAAGCTTATGTATAGAAACAGTGTTTAATGGAGAAAATGCAAAAAAGCTGGCACGAAATAGTGATGTGACAATTTTGAACATGTAAACATGGTCATTAATTGTGAAATAAATTTATTTTTATATATACAATTGAGTTGCTGTCGTATCTAATAAATCAAACATTAAGCTATGTGAGTTGGTTTTGTTTTTGTTTTTTTTTAACGGCCGGGTGGGGAGTATACACTATTGAGAGGATTGCCTCAAGTGTACTCATTATTTGATATTGAGAGGATTGCCCTAAGTATACTCATTATTTGATACTATGTTTGAGTTATATCAGAAGGGATCATTTTAAGAGGTCCAACTTAAAAAATAAGTCTGTGAAAAGGTGGTATTTTTAAAAATTGTTTTTTAATCAGTTTTTTGTTTTCACTTCTAGTACATGTTTGCTTTAAACAAAGCTCAAAATTGAACTGTGTTATAGTGGGCCCATCAGATTTTTTTTTTAAACCTGTGTTCACTTCGTAGCTTTTATATCACACTGATTTTGAGACAAGAGTAAATATTGACTATCCAATTGGCCATTCTAACAGCAACAGTTTGGCAGATTTTGGAACTTAAAATTGAGAGATAGTCAGCTAAAACATCTGTAATAGACACAGTTCTTAGTATACCTTGTTTTTATCTTCAAGTATTCCAAAGTAGCCTACTGAATTTTGTTAGGATTAGTACTTGGAATGCAAAGATTTAAACCATTTAGATCATAACAAGCACAGATATTATTTGCTTGGGGATTCAGTAATTTTATTTCAGTCTGCTGCTATATCTAACGTGTTGGCATTTTATGCAGTAATCCTTACGAATTATGAAGTCAGGCATAGCAGCAAGTATTATGATTCTATGGCAGCACATGATTCCCTGATTCATCTGAGAGAAGACACACTTCCCTTATGGCTATGGTTACAGTAAGCTTTTTTGCTAGTAAACATTTCCCCCTCCCCCCCATTTCTTGCCCATATAACAGAAGAGCTCATTTTAAATGTTGGACTTTGTCCTCTAGACTAAACTGTATGTAACCCCACATTATATAATGTTTAGAGCACTGGCATAGGTAAGTTTTTCTTTCCTTTTTTAACCTTTAGTATCTAAGATAATTAGCTTCTAACCTTGTAGGGGCAAGCTCTTTTTAATTTTTTTTTAAATTTATATTATTGTAAGAAAAGAGGTTGAGATTTGCAACCAAACAGCATTACCTTGTGAAAAGTCTAAAACAAAGTAAGTTCCATTGGTCATAATGTTGAACATATGATGTGATAGGGAACTTAAATGGGGTTTAAATTTTAAGAAGAAAAAAGTTTGTAATTTTTCATACTAGTAAACTGGGTTGAACTCTTTTCTACAATAAGTAGATTTATGCAAATGGACTTAGGGTATCACATTTATATTCTACCATTTGTGTCTCCTGGCTTTCAGTCTCAGTAGCATTATTTTAATAGGGGTGGGTGGGTAGAGAGAAAACCTTTTCAATTCAACATGAATCCCTACATTTTTTGAGAAGTTTGCAAATATAAAGCATAATTTTGGACTTGCCCATTAAAATTTGTGTTTTTTAATAGTGTCAATAGATAAAGAATTGGGATAAGTTATAAATGAATAATAATAGTATTTAAAGGCTTACTAATGTGATGAGCATTGTTCAATTCTCACAACACACTATATGGTTAAATATTTTTGTCCCCATTTTATAAATGAGGAAACAGGCACAAAAATATTTTACATTGCTACCATATATCAGAACTGGGATTTTAACTCAGCTCTAGATTATAGGATCTTATCCATTACTTTATATTTCTTGGTGTATTAAATAACTCAACTTGCTAAGTATACAGAATCTAGTTAGGTTCCGAGTTCCTTTGCCTGAGTATCATTATACATAAAAACTTAAATGCTTGCTTTATTTATGAGTCTGGATGATTTCTACTTACATTTCTTCCAGTTCACCTCACAAAAGTGTTGTTTCTTCACTTTAAATTATATGTAGTTGACTCTTAAAATCAATTGACTCATTTGAAAAAGAATGGTGTCAAGAAGAATGAGGCTCATGTACCAAGACTAAAATTATCAATAGCACTGTCATTGCAGTCATCACTGATACTCATTTGTGTACATTTATTTATGTACTCATTTCTTAAACTAAAATTTAAGTCTCGTTAAGCATTGGAGGTATGTCAGGTAATAAGTGCTGTAAAGAGAAAGAAAGCTAAGACTGATGGAGTGCTTTTTCAATTCAGGTAGTCAGTAGAGGCTTTTCTCAGTTAATATTCAGAGATCTCAGTAAAATGAAGGAGCAGGCCATGTGAATATCTTGGAGAAGAGCATTCTAGGCAGAGAACAGCAAGTACAAAATATTCTCTAGTGGGAGTGTCCCTGGCATCTTGTAAGAACAGCAAGAAGAACTGGCGGGAGAGGAGTGAGCAACAGGGAAGAGGGGTGGGTCAGGTCAGAAAAAGATAGCTGGGGTTATGTCAAGCCCTATAGGCCATAAGAAATTTGGATTTTATTCCAAGTGTGCTGAGGAGCCACTGAATGGTTGTGAGCAAGGGCATGATTGATGTTTTTGAAGGTTCTCCCTATTGTTGAAGAATGGACTGATGTGTGGAAAGAAGTAAAATAGCTAATAGGCTTTTGGAGTAGTCTTTGTAAGATTTGGATTAAGGTGGTAGTGGTAGAGGTGGTGCTAAGAAGTTGGGTTTAACATTTATTGCAAAGGTAGAAATAGTAGGAGCATGAGAGAAAAAAAGGAGTTGAGCAAGACTTCGGAATTATGGATGTGAGCTGTTATCTGGATGGATGGTGTTGCCGTGTTCTCAAGAAGGGCACTACTTAGGGAAGAGAACGGGTCTGGAGAAATGTCACGTAGGATACAGGAGTCCAAAGTTGAGGAAAAAAGATGTGGCTGAGATAAATGGCAGAGTCATAGATGATATTTAAGCCTATGGCACTGGAGATCATGTGAAACAGTGCTGTTACAATGTGAGTTGTGACCTATTACTGGGTCATGAACTAAACTTGGTAATAGCCAGCATAAAAAAACGAATAAATAAAAAGTGCAGAGTAAGAATTATCAGATATGCCCCCTGTAATGGGATATTTCTTCATGACTGTTTCATTTTTATTCAATGTATAGTGAGTTGCTTTACAAAATTTCTTCTGTGACATGATCAAAAGCTTGAAAGTCTGTATTCAAAGAAATGAGTGTAGGTTGAGAATAGTGCAAAGCACTGAGCCACAGATCACCAAGAGGTCTGCAGAAGATCCAATAAAGGGAATCAGGAAGGAACTATCAAAAAACTGAATCTGGTGCTGAGAATTGAAAATAACTGCCTTCAGAACAGTGGTTTACACCAAGGTTTACTCAGACTGGCACAAATGCCTACAATGACATAATTTCTGATGATTTTCACTTTGACGAAATTGTTGCTGCAATAAAATTACAATATGCTTCAATTTGTGAAATTCTAAGTTTATAAACTAGTGCTATTTATATTAGGAAAATACCTATTAAGTGTTTTCCAATAAGATCTCTTTGTAGATTCAGTTAATGCTTTTGGATTGATGTACAATTCTCTTCTATGTAATGGGAGCAAAATGTGCTTTTAAGGATTATGAAGATTAGAAGTATGAAATTTCTGTGTGCTTAGCACATAGTTGGTGGACAATAAAATGTCTGTAATATTTAGAAATGTATTTTTTGTTCATTTAACATTTATTAAACTCTTACCAAATTCCAGGCACAATGATACTTTGCATTATTATTTGGAAAAGTCCAAATCAACTGGTTAATATTTTGTTGCAATTTTATGCACTTTTTAGTGTTTATTAGGTAATATATAATATTTACTGTTACATAATATTTAGTTGCTGTAGATACAGACTTGAATTTTGAGCACAAAACTTTTAAACTTTTTTGTAGCTCCTGAGGAAGTATGTTTATATTCAGTATGTTTCTTGTGTTTTTTTCCCTACTCTTTTTATAGATGTACATATGCATGTAGTGAAATATTTAAATGATTTTAGATAAGAAAACACCATTTCCCCTTTCACATGGAAATACTTCGATTTATCAACACCAATATATATTAATTAGAATGGGAATGCCAAAAAAAAAATTCTAAGTGCCTGAAATATTAAACCTGAGACTATTTCAGTTGTTTAAAAATATCTTTGAAGATTCCCAACTAATTAAATCCAGGCTTAGTATTTTCTTTTTACCCATTTATTTCCTCAGCAACATTCCCAGGCAGGTCCAGAGAAGAGATGCACCCTCCATCAGTTTTCTTCAGCACCTGAAGTTTGTAGTTTTGTCTGCTGCTTTCTTTTTCTGTCTTAGGAGTAGCTGCAGTGTGGCACCTGTCAAAGCCAAGAAGGAGCAAATGACAGTGCTTCTGTGCTTGGCAGGAATGTCATACGGAGTAACGAGAGCCATGCCACAGAAGCCGGGAGACCCAGAAGATGATCCCACAGTACCTACCTTCTTAAAGCTCATGACATAAAATTAATGAAGTAAAGAATTCTCTAGGCAGAAATGGAGAAGAAAGAAGAGGGGTTTCTTTTGCCTATGGTATTTGCAAACCTTAAGAAAAAAATTATTATACTTCCTTGCAAAATTAAGGACATAGTGCAAACCAAAAACAGAGAGCAAATTTGTGCAGGTCTGTTAATATGTTTTTAGAAATTACATTCATACTTAATGGGGAGAAAGTGCCCAGGGAGAGTAATTTTCTTTTAACTCCAAGATCATTAAGTAACGTTTTTAATCTTCCAAGAGAAAAACACCAATATCTATAATGAGAAAAATAAATTATGTTAAGAATCAACGCATTTTCTCTCAGGCATCTCATTAATTTTTAGGTAACCCTTTGGGCAGGGTATTGCTATTCTATTTTGTTGACATTTAACATTTATTAAGTGCTCACAGTGGGAAAAGTTTAGGATATGTAAAAGCCTATTCTCAAGGTTCTTATGTGCCTTGGAAAGTGGCAAAACACATGTACTCTGTGTTTTTATAATTATTTCTACATGTTTTAAAAAATTATTTCTACACATCATAAATCAAAAGCATAACATTGCTTTTAGGGTTTTTTTTTGTTTGTTTTTTATTCTGTTAGCAGGACTAGTCTTTTAATTACTATTAGACTACTGGGCAAATGAAATGTCATGTTTTCTTTCACATCTACTTCTTGAAGCACTTAGGGATTTTCCTTACAGAATCCCACTGTCAGCAGAGGGAGTTAAGAGTATCAGCAAACTAATCAGGAATAGGTTTACAGGGGCAAACTCCTCAGAGAGTCTATAATCTTCCTGGAAAATGTTGGTTTCCTTTGTCAGTGAGCTTTAATAAATGCCCTTCAGTATTTTGTTTTAAAGTCAGCTTTAGGTGTCAAAAACAAATCAAACAAAACCCCAAAAGGTAATGAAGCTCAGGAAGAAAATGGTTTCCATGGGATAAAAAGTTGTTGCTTTTAAGTTACATGAAATCATTTTCCCCTAGATAATCTTTTAAAGAAATAACAAACCATGGATCTGTTATGTTTTAATGAAAGAAATACAAAACAGTAGTAATTACTTGCATTATTAAGAGGTTCTCTAAAATAGTATTTTATTAATGATATACCTTTGTTATAATGGATTATTATTTTAATTAAAAAATTGAGGATCAAGAAGCTTAAACAGTTTTTGACTTTTTGCTTTTATTTTTTTAAAAGTCTAAGGAATTTAGAATATAAAGGAAATGTAGTACATTGAAGGTTTCCTAAAAGTCAGGGTACATTAATATTTCAAATACACTTAAAAGAAAGTTACATGTGTATTTTTTAAAGGCTTTAAAAATAATTTTTCCTCTAATATACCATCTTCCTATTACATGCTTCTATGGTGAATGCTTTTAAAGAGTGCCATCTAGTGTCAATTTTAGAATTGTGATTTATGGATTAGAACCTGAGGAATTTTATACCCAGGAAATTAGAAATCAAAGTCAAGATAATTGACAAAAATCTTAAGGAATATAACTTGAAAATACCCCTCAATAATTTGATCTCGAGATTGTGTATGTCTGTGTTTTTTAACATAACTGGCATATGTATTCATTTATGCATTCATTCAACAAATACTTCTTGATTATATATACATATTTGTAGTAGGCCCCACTTTAGTCATAGCAGTGAACAAAACAATTTCTGCTCCTGCAGAACATTCTATTTGGGGGAGGCAAATATAGTTTGTTACAACAATGATCAATGATTATATGATTATTATATTGGAGGATCATAAAACAAGCAGTGTGGAAGAACCATCACTCTCAAACTTCTCAGGGCTGTTATCCTCAGACACGTCTCAGTATTCTTGGCTATTTCTTACTTCCCATCCTCTTCATCTCCTGCCCTCACCTGTAGTGAGACCCCCCAAAATACTTGATCAGGAGGGTCCTATTGCAAAGCACCTGAGGCTTGCTCATTTTAAAGAGCTGGGTATAAAATCACCCTGAGATTAGTTAATCCACAAAGTGGCTTTTGGAATTATTTTGGGGGGAATATTTCTTTTGGAAGCCATTTATTCAGTCCAGGAACAGATTTTACAGAATTTTATCACAGATCCTTGCTGATTTCTAGGAAAAGGTTTTTTTACATTCATTTTTTATTTCAGCTTCTAAATTACTGTATTCTAAGGCCTATAACTACTTCAATTTATGCTTCAGGTGACCCAATGAAAGAAGAAAATGAAAGGCATTAAGAAAAGTCTTACAGAAGAACATCTATATTTGGACTTTTCTCACCAAATAGAAGGATGCATCTTTCCCCTTCACACATCTGTAACTTTATTTTTGTTATCATACTGTGATTGCAAAATCTTTAAAGTTTGCTTAGTCCTCACCAGAGAAAGCACAGATATTTCACTAAAAAATGTACTGTCCCAGCATGTCGAAGTACAGATTATTTCAAGACAAGAGCTTCCACCAATAGTCCAGAATTGCTGTTTACCTGCAGTAGTAGAAAAACCAGAACATTTCTGTAGAGCAGGACTTGCTGTTGTACTGAGACACATAATCCAGAAATCATATGAAACAGACCCCTCAAAGAAGGAAATTTTAGAACTTCTGGGTTTTAAGAAGACTTGCTTGAAAGCCTGTGCTGAAGTAAGTATAATGTCTTTCCAGTTAATTAAAGCTATAAAGTGGTTGGCACATTCACTTGGACATTTGATTTAACTTTCAATTGGAGACTAAACTTTTGTTTACTTAAACCCCTAGCAACCAATGAAATAGTTAAAGTAGCCCTTCATGTATCCCAGTATCTCAGTGCAGTACTGGAAAATAAGAACTTAAGATTTAATTCATGAGGTTTTTGAAACCTTTTTTTAGAGAATGACTTAAAAAAAAATCTTTTAGTTACATTGAGGATTTCTAAAGGGAATTTTACAGGAGTTCAAGTAACAATGCTTTGGAAAGCCTGCTTTTTTACAGGGGTGTGTGCTTTAAAGGCTTTGGGAAGTAAGGATTTATGCAGTAAAAAGATACAGGAAGATAACATGTTTGGGAATGCTAAGCCCTCATTGTTTAATGTTATCCCTTCTGAAGTGTAATATGTCTTGATGCCTAGCCCAGGGATGGGTTAGTTCAAGACTTAAATACTCCAAACTAGTTTTATATCCCAATAGAAAGTTATTTTTCTTCAAGCTATGTTGAAAGAATCCTTTCATTTCTTGTTTTGTGTTGCTTTGTAGGTTAGTCAATGGACCAGACTATGCGAAATCACCATCCCTTTAGCTATTGAGAATTTTCTCAAAGAATCTTCTGACCAGCAGCCAACTATCCCTGCAGAAATACTGCAGCTGGAGAAAAAGCTTAGTGAGCCTGTGAGAGTACATAATGATGACAAACTCCGGCGGCAGAAGCTGAAGCAACAGAAGACTGCAGGGCTTGGGCCTTCCCTTGCTGCGGAAAAAATGAAGAGTGAGGTCCACAGACAAGAAACTTATGAAGAATTGGACTCCTCATCCCCGAGCCTGGAACTGAAAGTCGCAGTCTCCAAGCTGACAGTACATGAAGAACCAGCTACTACCAACAGGGAGCCTTCTCACATCAGAAAAGCAAAAGCCTCTGACCTTCCACCTCTGGAGCATGTGTTTGCAGAAGGCCTGTACTTCACTTTGGCAGATATTGTGCTCTTGCCCTGTGTTCATCATTTTTTGGTAAGGTTTATCTGGAGTGGATACGTTACTGTAAGTTCCAGTCTATGAAATTGTCTAGGTTTAAATCCCTATTCCATTTCTTAGTGTCATTATGCTCCTGAACAAGTTACTAATATCTGTCTCCATTTTCTTATCTGCCAGATAGAGATAATAGTACCTATATAATGGGCTCAGTGTGAGGAATAAATGACAATGTGTGTCAAGTGTGGGCAGTGTTTGGCACATAGTAAGCTCTCCATAAATGTTAGTAACCATTATGACTTTTGATTTTGAGTTCTAAAATGTCAGTAATTGTTGTGACTATTAATTTCAAATAGCTTTTGTGATTACCTTCCAATATTAGAGGTTCCAGTATTAAAACACTAAAAAATATTGTCAGCTCTATTTTATAATCAAGTTGTCACTTAAAATACAAATTTCATCATGTTAGGTATTATTAAATCAGAAATATTTTATCTCTATGCTTCTCTGTTCTTCATAAGATTACAGTGGCTGGCTATGCTATTCAATGCTGTAGGAGAATGTAACTGGGAAGTTTTCTTTCCTAGTATAGTCACCTATACATATATGTATGCATTTTTTTCCCCCTCTGTGAGGGAGAAAAGAACAAAGTAAAAATAATATCAGAGTGAACATGGGAAGCTGTAACTCCTTGCAGCTTTCCAGTTGGTTTGCAAGAGCTGCATTTTTCTTGCTTCGAAGCATTTCACCCTTTTCCCTCCTAAGGAATCAGATACCAGGTTTCATTCCCCTTGTACAGCACCAACACTTCAGGTATCTCTACTGATGGATGAGAAAAGATTTCTAATGAAAATCTATATATGTCAAGGCTTGTTCTTTACTAATAGGTGAATTTAGGTGCTATTAATCAATTGGCATTTCTTAAAGAACATTTTTCTTCAAAGTGGAAAATTTTTTTTTTCTCCTTTCTAATCAGGTAGGAAACAAAGTGGAAACAAAACAAGATTAGAAACGAAAATAATTTCAGAATTAAAGGATATAAAGAAGAGAGATATTTAGGAGTTGTTTGGATATTGATTAGTATTTTTAATGTCAGATATATTTGTAGTGTCCACAGAGCTAGGTGGGGAGAAAACATCAATTTTTCTTTTTCTTTAGTCAAGTTATTTCTAAATTCTCTTATCCCTGACCTCACCCCCTTATTAACCAACTTCAGTCATTAAATAAATACTATGAAATATGATTGGTGTTCATAGTTTCTTGGTCTTCTTGAATAACTGATTGTTTTTAATTTCATTATAATTAAATCAAAATAGCATATCCATTAAATCATTCATTTGAGAAATTTAGTGAAAGCCTACTGTATATGGCAGGCACTGTGTAGGCTCTAGGAATACAGTGATGGACAAGACAGATAAGGTCCCAACCCTCATGGAGTCAATATTCTACTAGGGGAAGATAGATAAACAAAAATATACAATTAAATAATGGTAAGTGCTATGATAAAAAAGCAAGTATTTGCTTTTTAATTCAACAAAACTTAAAATTTGATTCACCTACATGAAGTTGGTTTTAGATTATTATCTAGACATCCATCTTTAGCTAGTTTGCAATTTATTTTAGGTTAATTTGAATACTATTTACCGGATTAGGATCAATTGAGGTTGAAATATTCCTAGTTGAAAAGGTTTTTTTCTCCTCTCCAATAAGGTAGGATATCTGCTGATCACTACTGAGTCAATTTATCTAATGCCACTCAGCAACTTAGTTTTCATCTCAGTTTAAATCTGGGGAAAACGCATACACTCAGCTTTTTTCTATTACATGTATTCTATGATTAAATTCTTCTCTTTTGACATTTATATGTAAACATTCTCAAAATATTTTCCTTTGTTTTTTTTCATTTTTCTGGGATCTGCACATTTTCTTTCCAGAATTTCTTTCTTTGCCAAAGCCATGATGTTGTTTATGTTATATTTATTTTGCTCTTTTAAGTCCTCTTGGGTTATGAAGCAATTGTTTTAGTTCAGATAGTGACTGTGATGCTGAACCTTTGTGTTTGCCTTCACACACATTGAGGTGATGGAGTGGAAGTCCAAATGGTCAGAATAAGAGTCAAGTTCATGATCAGGAATGAAGGTCAGGTTACTAGGTTTGGATCAGAAACAGAGCTAAACCTAGGGCCAGGATGTTTAGCCACAGGAATAAGGCCAAGAACGTAAAAGAACAGTCAACTTTGCTAAGTCAAGGTTTGGAATACCAGAGATCAAAATTAGAAGAATTAGGGAAAACACTTAGTGCTTCTGTGAATAAAGCCAAAGATACAAAACAATAGCAAGCTGAGTGGCTGAGGTTTTGCGTCTAAACTTGTTCCAAGCTTTTCTTCCTCTTAAGTGTGTATTAGTTTGTAAAGTTAACCCATGATAACCAAGTACTTCTGCATGGAAAGTGCCTGGCAAAACACTCTCCTCTAGAAAGTTTTAGGAATAGATTAAAAAGGACTAAATTAAAATGCACACTTCTTATGATTTTCCGCCTTTAAATAATTTGCTAGAATCCTCTGGTATTTAGTGTAGCAAGCATAGAGGAGGAATAGCAATGAATAGCTACACTAGGGCAAAATCCTGCTATTTCCTGATATCATGAAATTCTATACTTATTTTTAAGCTACTACTAGTAAACAGTACACTTTGATAGAAGTATTTAAAAGATTATTCTCCTGTAAGACAGATTTGTCATTGTATGAAATCTTTTTGTAATTTGAACACTTATGATTTAACTTTCTACATTTTAACTTCTAATGCTTTGAATTGAGTTTTTTTTAAATGACATATTTATGGGTAAAGTAAAATGATTATAGAAATTGATTTTCAGCAAAAATACCTGCATTAAGTATCTCTCAGTGTCCCCACTAACATAAAATTAGGAATAAAATGAGGATCTCAGTATTGGCTGGTATATTGCAAAAATCATGGATGGCACTTATTGAGTAGTTAATTTTTATTTTCTGTATCTGCTCTGCACTAGGTCCTTAAGAGTTTTCAGTTTAAATCCACAAGTTCTAATTTGTAAATTTAAAAAAATGCAGAATTTGTATTATATTTCCCTTTAGATTGTTTACTGCTTACACTGCTCACCTAAACATTTGTTAGTTACGACTTTTTGAAGGAGTAGACAGAATTAAGGAAATGATATAAAATAAATACAAAATATTTTATATAATAAGTAATTAGAAAGTAATGCAGAGGAGGAGATATTTTGGATAGATGTAGAAATCTTCTTTTGCTTTTTGTTCAGACGGAGATATTTTGGATAGATGTAGAAATCTTCTTTCGCTTTTTATTCAGACAAGTTTTTCCGTCCCTTCTTACAATTAACTACACAGCCTCTAGGGTTTCATTTTGTTCTTTTGGTAGCACTAACTTTTATCATTGTTTAAGAACAAATTCTCTTATTTTCTTCCCCTAAAGTAACTCTGTGGATTTTGTAATAGTTCTGATCTTATCAGTCATGTAACCTTTTGAAAAAAAAATTTCTTAGGAACAAATTTAAGTTTCATGTCATACATTTTTGGTTAGCCATTCCTTAAATATACCTTCTTGAGTGTAATGAATGTGGTTCTGTACCTCTGGAGTTGTCTGGATATTATCAGAGCAGCCTGGCTTGATTAAGTGGGATGACCTGTCATGCAGAGTAAAACTTCTCAATTTCTTTTAAACATGAATTATTGTTACTTAATCATAACTTATTTTCAAATGGAAGGAAAGACTGTTATATGCATCTAACAAAAAAGAATAAATCACTACTAAAGAGAGTAAAGCAAAGGTGAGGAAATGAGAACATTTCTTACTTGATTAATTTATCATGAATTAAACTCGATTCCCTTAGCAAATAAGCTATTTCCAGACAATAAAGAATTTTGGGGAGGATTATAATTTTTTGGCTTCTAGAGTACCAGTTAGACAGCATATTTCAAATGTTTCACTCTAATTCACAGTAAATAATGCATTTTACAAGGTTATTGAGCATACCTATACAAATATATATATATATTACATTTACATCTAAAATATAAATACTTACAAAGTAACCCACCTTACTACCTGCTGTGTACTCATATTTTCTATTTTATTTCACTTTTTAAGAAACCTACTATGTTGATTTCATAACCTCATAATGGGTTATAGTTAATTTAGGGTATTATCCTTTGAGGGTAATACATGGTTCCTTGATCATTCGTTCATCCACTCAACAGAGTATTATTTACAAGGCAGGGTTTTAAGTGCTTGTAGTATATAAGAGATTTAGACATAAACCCCGCCCTTGTAGTCACTTATACTTATTTAAAGTCCAGTTAAAATAGAGTAAAATATATATGTGTGAATTTTTCATGAATTCTCTGTCCTTTCTGGCTCCTGCTTTGGTACTGATTATTGCTAGATATATTTGTAGAGATTTTATATGACTTGACCTTTTTACTTATCTATCTGTTCATAATCTTAAATCATAATCTGTTTGTGACATTATAACTGTTTCCATGGAAACAACATCCAGTGCCTCTTAGAGAAGGGAGAACTAATTTTTAAAGAAATGGAAGTTTGGTGGTGATGCTAGGAAGAAGCATCTGGCCAAGAGAAAACAAAGCGATATTAATTTACATCAGGATAATGGTTTCACATTTTTCTAATTTAAATAAATAAAAGTCTTACTTTAAGAGCTGCATTGAAAAAAAAAGTCCTCTAAATGGTGCTAGTTATCTTTTTCATTTCTGCACATCTGTAATTGTATTTTTTATCTTTCTTACTGTTTTACTTTAGTAAGAAGCCCTTACCTCACCAAGTATCTTTTTTTAAAAAATACAATTTTGAAGGGTGCTTCTTATATTATTTTAAAGTAATTTTGGCTTAAGTCTCTATATGGTTCATATATTCATGGAGAATGGCTTCACTTAAGAAAAAAAGGAACTTTAGATCACTATTAAAAAAGAGTGCAACGTCTCCATTTTCACACATCTCCAGTGAGTGCAAAATTTTCATTGAGACTTCTCGACATATGTGAGTGATTATAGACTGTATAGACATCAGATTCTGATCACTTAAAAATGTTGCACAATTTATTTTGAGAAAATCAACACCTAATTTATTTTAATTTTTTCTGCATTTATCGCTTTTCATAAGTAAATTTAACAGTTTTCATAAGAAAATATGTATTTTAGTTTTTTGTTACAGCAGTATCTATTTACTGTCTGTATATAGTGTATTGAGAACTTATCAAATATAATGAGGGTCAGGGACAGTGGAATGTGTTCATTGTCATGAATTACAGAGAAAGGGTTTCTAGATTTGAAGGAAGTTGATTAAGGAAGAGTTTTGGAGGGGAATAAAAATATATTACCAATTAAAGATGATAGACACTAAAATACAAAATGTAAACTTTTCCAAAATGATTTTTGACCCTAGCATTTGTAGACATTTACAAATGTCATGTTACTTATATTGATTCTTCTTGGAATAATCTGTTCATATTTTTTGTCTTTTTTCTGTTAAGATGGTCTTTTCTATTACTACTTTTTAGTTTTTGGTTTATGAGATAGTATGTGAATACATTCTTAGTTTAAAATTGGATTTTGGTCTTTTCTTGTTTTATAAAGCAAAACATGAATAGCTTTAATACAAAATAATATGTATACTATTTATATATACTATATATACTATTATATACTCTTTTTATATACATATATTTTTTTTAGTGTGTATATGTGTGTGTAATATTTATTATTATTATTATTGTTCCAGTAATCCACAAATACCTTTTGGGCCTCTTATTATTTATGTTACTGCTTTGTCAGTCTTATTTAAATAGTATTTTTAGATTTAGAAATACATTTTTTAATAGAATTTATTTTTTAGAATAGTTCTAGATTCATAGTAAAATTGAGCAGAAAGTACAGAGAGTTCCTGTAGACTCTTTGTGTCACGCTTCCTGTCACCCTTCCTCCACTAATCTCCTCTGTCAGCATCCTGTACAAGTGATACATTATAATTGATGAGCCTACATTAACAAATCACTACACCATAGTTTATATTAGGATTCACTCTTGCGGTTGTACATTCTATGGGTTTTGACAAATGTGTAAAGACAAATATCCATCATTATAGTATCATGCACAGTAGTTTCATTGCCCTAAAAATCTTCTGTGCTCCAACTATTCATCCCTCTGTCCTAACCCTTGACACCCACTGATCTTTTTACTTTCTCCATAGTTTTGCCTTTTCCAGAATGTCATACACTTGGAATCATTCTATCCTTTTCAGATTGGCTTCTTTCAATTATAAATATGTATTTAATGTTCCTCCTTGTCTTTTTATGGTTTGATTAGCTAATGTCTTTTTAGTTTGGATAATATTCCATTGTTTGCACCAGTTTATCCATGTACCTACTGAATAACATCTTGGTTGCTTCCAGCTTTTGTCAATTATGAGTAAAACTGCTATAAATTTCCACGTGCAGGTTTTTATGTGGACATAAGTTTTCAGCGCATTCGGAGTGCAAATGATCTATCATATTGCAAGAGCAGGTTGGCTTTGTAAGAAACTGTCAGATTGTTTTCCTAAGGGGTGTACCATTTTTCTTTCCCACCAATAATGAATGAGAGTTTCTGTTGCTCCATATCCTTGCCATCCATCATTTACTGTTGTCAGTGTTTTGTCTTTTCACTATTTTTAAAGTATGTAGTAGTATCTTGTTTTAATTTGCAATTCTCTAATGAAATATGATGAGGAACAATTTTTCATATACTTAATTGTCATCTACATATTTTCTCCAGTAACTTGTCTGTTCAGACTTTTAACCCATCTTTTCTTTCTTTCTTTTTTTTATTCATTGAAGTATAGTTGATAGACAATTTTATATTGGTTCCAAGTATACAACACAGTAGTTCAGCAGTTACCCATATTATTAAACCCTCACCCCCACTATTACAGTTACTATCCGTCAACATAGGAAGATGTTACAAAATCATTGGTTATATTCTCCATGCTCTTCTACCATCCATGTGACAAATTTATATTATAATTGATAATTTTTATGCTTTTTTTTACCCTCACCTTCCCATCTACCCATCCCAACCCCTCTGCATGGTAACCACCAGTCACTTCTCAGTGTCTATGAGTCTACTGCTATTTTCTTCATTTTGTTTTTAGATTCCACAAATAAGTGAAATCATATGGTGTTTGTCTTTCTCCACCTGGTTTTATTTCACTGAGCTTAATACCCTCTGGGTCCATCCATGTTTTTGCAAATGGCAGGATTTCTTTCTTCTTATGGCTAAATAATATCCCATTATGTATATGTACCACCTCTTCTTTATCCATTCATCTACTGAGAAACTTAGGTTGCTTCCATATCTTGGCAATTGTAAATAATGTGGCAATCAACATAGGTGTGCATATATCCTTTTGAATCAGGGATATTGTTTTCTTCATGTAAATTCCTAGAAGTGGCATTAGTAGGTCAAACGGTATTTCTATTTTTAGTTTTTAGAGGCACCTCCATAATGCTTTTCACAGTGGCTGCACAAATTGACATTCCCACCAACAGTGTAGGGGGATTCCCTTTTCTCCACATCCTTGCCAACACTTGTTATTTCTTGTCTTGGATAGTTGCTATTCTAACTGGCATAAAGTGATACCTCATTGTAGTTTTGATTTGCGTTTCCCTGATGATCAGCGATGTGGAGCATCTTTTCATGTGCCTTTTGGCCATCTGAATTTCTTCTTTGGAGAAATATCTGTTCAGGTCCTCTGCCCATTTTTTAATCGTTTTTTTTTCAGTGTTGAGGCATATGAGTTCTTTGTATTATTTTGGATATTAAAACCTTTATTGTATAAATTGCTTACAAATACATTCTCCCATGTAGGTTTTATTTTTGTTCTGCTCATGGTGTCTCCCTGTACAGAAGAAATTTTTGTTTGATGTAGTTCCACTTGTTCATTTTTTATATTGTTTTCCTTGCCTGGGGAGATGTGTCCAGGCAAAATTTGCTCATGATTATGTTCAGGAGATTTTGCCTCTGTTTTCTTCAAAGAGTTTTATGGTTTCATGTATTACGTTTAGGTAATACATATAGGCAGCATATATTCTAAGTGGAAGAAGACACATTTTATGATTTCACCTTTATAAAATTCTAGAAAAGGCAAAATTGTGGGAATGCAAAGCAGATGAGTGGATACCTGCAGCTAACTGGGGGAGCAGAGATTGTCTGCAGGTGGTCACAAGAAAACTTTTTGGTGTGACGTAAGTGTTCTAATACTGGATTATAATGGTAGTTATACAACTGATAAATTTACTCATTGTACTGTATACTTAAAACATGAAATTTATGGTATGTAAGTTACCTCAGTATAGCTGTTATAAACAAACAAAAAATATATACTTGTGTGTTTTGTTCTTTTCCTGCCTAGGTAATTATCTGCAAGAAACTTTCTGAAAAGCTGATAGAATTTCCACTGCTGGCTGCTTGGTACCGGAGGATGCAAGAAGTGCCAAGAGTACAAACAGCAGCAGCTCAGTGTGGGATCCAATTTCTCCATTTACCAGAGTTGCTGACTACCTCAAATGAACAGCATCCAAACTTAAATGAGGCCCCAGGTGTAGAGGAGCAAAATGATCCTTTGTTTATAGGAGGACCGAGACCCACTATGACCAAGTTAATGGTATTAAAGTTTTCTTTGAAAAATTCCATGTGATAGTGCTGCTGAGTGTTCTTCTCCAACTTGCAATCATTTGTTGACATTATTTTCGTTATAAATTTTATCTGTAGTTATTTTACATCGCTTTTGACCAATTAATATTTCTGCTAGTCTTTAGCACTTAAGTGAAATATAGTAAACTGAAATTTTTTAATATATGTGTCTTTGGAGTCAAGTAAGTCAATATGTATTTTTTTTAAGTATTTTCTCAAAACTTTTTTTTTTAAATATATTCAAGGACCTTGGTCAAGGTTATAATCAGATTTGGGCAAGTGTATTTTTGACCTGACATTTTTCTGTTGCAAGGTTTTGGTCTCAGTTTTCTTTGGTTAACAGAAAGTTTGTTGATTTAGAAAGCTGTAAGATTTTAGTTGACACCAGCCCCTTCTCTCATCAGCTAAACTTTGTTAACCTAGGGCTGAAACAGTGAAATAGCATAATAGAGATTATTTAGATAATAACAAGGCATGTCTAAAGTTTGATGTTACCTTGATCAGGTGGTTTCACTATGCAGGGATCTCTGGTTCCTCTCCTGAGTGTTTTTAAATAAATAATCACCAGGAGATAAATAAATTGTTTTGTATTAAAATGCTGAGTTTTAAAATTTTCACAGACCAAAAATCAGTACTTTTAATTCACACTTTCACAATCTTGAAAGAAAAATTGATAATTCAGATTTTCCTTCCTTGCTTCTTAAGCAGTAAAATGACATTAGGAAAGACATTTGTATTTTATGTGTTTAAAACATATTTATAAACAAGGAGAGATAACTGAAATTAAAATTCATGAAAAGTTAATGATTGTAAACATAAACTCTTGTAAGAATATACAAAATATAAAGAAGTCCTGAATTTTTAATTTATAGGGGATGTGTTAGTTCAGATCCTCCAAGAAGTAGACTCCAAGATGGGGTTAGATGTGCAAGAGGTCTACTGAAGGAAATGTGTGAAGTGCAGTTGTGGGGGATTCCAGGGAGGCTGGGAGCACAGACGAGGGCCTCTGTGCATGAGAAGAAGGAAAAGAAGGCTTGTGTTAGAAAAGTTTTAGACTTTAATGCAGTACTAACAAGGTTTGACCAGTAAATGGAAAATCTTTAAGCCCAGATCATCTGTCAGAGAGTTCCATGTTTCTCAGGAATGGTTTGCTTCAGGACTACCTCTGCAACTCTGTCACTGGCTTGAAAGCAGACCATGGGAAGACTGTACTAGGGACCAAGTGACTTGGGTTGTAATCTCAACTTTGTAGCTAAGCTAACATTGTGATCTTCATTAAGTCATTTAACCAAAAGATTTCAATTTCTCTATTTCTGTGTTTATCTTTTCTGATTTTAAATCTTATGGTTGTATAAAAGATAACTGGAACATTATAGCTACAATTTTTTAAAGCAGAAGGCTCAAATCTGAAAAAAAGTTAAAATTTCAATTCTCATTTAATTCTGACTTCAGCAGTATGTATTAGATACAGTAAATTTCCCTTTTTAATAGGGCATTGTTTTTGCAACTTAATAGTGAATTTCTGTATTGACATATATTTGAAAGACAGCAAATATACCAAATTAATATACTATGTGAAGATATTAATTTTGTTTATATAGTAACTTTTCATTTATGTACAGTCATAGTATTTTGTGCCAATTACATGAGGACACATGAAATTGGTGCTAAGTGGAAGTATAATATAGTAAAATATTTCTTAGGAACATTCACATCTCACTTCTTATTCCCCTTCTATTTTCTTTGGTTCAATCTTGTCTCCAAAATTTCCTTAATTCTTCAGAGGTTTTAAATCTATTTATTCACTCATTCAGTCAAGAAAAATGTGTCCACTAAACAGCAGGCATGTTCTGAATGTTGAATATATGAAGAATAAATTGCACTGCCTTCATGGTACTTACATTCTGGTGAGGGAGGTAAATGAAGAAAAAAAATACAAGTAAAATATAACACATTAGATAATGATAAGTTCTGTAAAAAACATAGTATGTGATAGGTGGGGTGGAAGTAATGGTTGGGGTCCTTTTTAGATAGGGTAGTCAGGAAGGCTTATCTGATAAGGTGTAGATATTAAGCAGATAACGTGAATGAATAGAAGATTTGGAGGAAGTGTTCTAGGCAGAGGGTTGAAGGTCCAACTAGTAAAAAGACCCTGAGCAAATCTGTCAGTTCAGAAAGTAGATCAGTTACTCAAGGCAGGGGACTGACAGGGGAAAAGGGAGAGTATCTGCTAATGGATATAAGTTTCTTTTTGAGGTGATGAAATATTCTCAAATTAGATAGTGGTTATGGTTGCACAACTGTGAATATTTTAAAAATCATTGAATTATATGCATTAAAGGAGTAAATTTTATGGCATATAAATGATATCTCAATGTATCACTTTTTAAAAAAGACCCAAGGTAAGAATAAGTTTGGTGAAATGAGGAATAGCAAGAAGTTCGGTATGGCTAGACTAGAACAAGGGAGATAGGAGACAGGTGTATGATGTCAGAGTAATATGTTTATTTTCTCAAGACAAGTAAGTACTCTTGACCTCTACATATATTGCCGCCCCTAACAAAAGAACCTTTATACTATTTCTTTTGGGACTGGAATTCAGCTGGCTCACATAATGGAGAATAGTCTCATGAACTAACATAAAAAAGGGGTTAATGATAGATTCTCACAGATTTTTCATTTGAATAGGATATTGCTGGAGATAAAAATACCTGAACATGGATATCTATCCTGTGGGCTATGGGCCTAAAATATGTTTGGAAGGGGTCTGGAAATCCATATCTGTAGGTCAAGTATATTTTTAATGGTCTCATTTTTTAACATGTTGGGAACCACTTGGTGAAAACAGAGGACTCCTTTTCTTAGAGATATTGCAGACACTTGTAAAAGACAGGTAACGAATGATATTTTGGGGTATTTATTAAAGTGGAGGCTTTTTGGTCCTGTAAATATAGCTTTTAGACTGTGGCAATTTTCATATATGTAAAAACAGACTGATGGACATATACAGTCAGTTTTTTATTATCTCTGTGTGGATTTTTATCCTCAGGTGACTTTTCCAATATATTTCTAGGTAGCTTATTATTACTATGCAGTTTTAGATGACAATTTTAAAAATTGTATTACTTTTTATTAACTCGGTATAAAAAATATGAAACTTGGCAAAAAATTCAACAAGTCATATTTCTTATGTAACTAAATATTTTAAGGAATACTGGTTAGTAATTGTTAATATATATTTTTCTCCTTGCCAATAAAGAAAATAAAAACTTGGCTTTCTAGAACATAACAGAATTTTATTAATTCATTAATTTGGAAAAAGCCTATTTCCTTTTCTAGGAAAAAGGCATTGAAGTGATGTTTTCTCCTCACCCTTGCCCTTCTTGGACACTTGACTGGAATAATCTTCCTGCAGCAGTGAGCCCCAAAGAAGGTGAGTTTGGTTTTTTTTACTCCTTTAAATTTTATTCATGATCTGGATACCCTATTCAGATCTCTCTTCCAATTCTCTAATTCTCTCTTTGGCTATATTTAATATTCTGATACTACTACTCATTGAGTTTTCATTTTATTTTTATTACAAAAATTTCAAATATACACATTGCTTACATTTAACATTTCCTACATTTGCTGCGTTTATTCCTTTTTTTCTTTGCTGAATATTTTGAAGGAAATTCCAGGTAACATGTCATACTGTAGTACCCATATCTAAAGAGTACTGACATCTTAAATAATCACCATGTTATTATCACACCAAAGAATTAAAATTCCCTGCTCCTATAATGTCCAGTCCATAATCATCTTCCCCGAGTTGTTTAAATTCTTGTTTGAAAAATATATTTTTATAGTTTTTTAGTTTATATTTTTCATTGCTGACATTATATTTGGTTTGTTTGTTATGATAATAATTTTTTCCTTGATCATGTTTCAATTTCTTCTTATTATAATTTTAAAGCATTTTATATTTTGTGTTATTTCTAGTAGCTGATATTAATAGACATCTAATTCTGCTGTTTGTTTTTTTCTGTTGACTTCACTCCTGGTGTCTTATTTCACTGTTAGTTTTGTTATTTTAGATTGTGAATTCATTTTTTTGGCTACCTAAATCTGTAGGAATCTTGTGGGGCTGGGTTAGGAATAAATTACCATAGAAAGGACTTATATTTATTTATGCCGGGCATCTCAAGTTACTAGAACTTAAGACTACTTAGCATTATTTTTTCAGTTTGAGATTTCTTCAGCCTTCTCTATCAGGAGCTGAGGTTTAAGCAGACAAGTTACTTTTTATCATCTTACTAGACTGTTTTTTTTTAGTGCTTATTTTCTTAAGGAATATAACTTTTCAAGTTTCTGCTTTCATGTAGTGATATCAGTTCCCACACCCTACCATTCTAGGGATCACAGACTAGCCTCTTTGTCTTACTGTTAAAGCCTAGATCCCTATTATTAGCAAGTCACTTCCTGGCATCAGTGGTGTCAGTTCAAGATTACTACATACTACACTGCTTTTTCACTACTTTTTAAGGCTATATGGATCACTCTTTTATAGCTCAATGTACTATTTGTTTAATTGTCCACTTATTCTTTAGTTTTATACTAAGCCAATGTAACTTTTGATATTCAAATGTTCTTTGAAATTGTTTGCCTTCCTTTTTCATATTCTTCTCTTCTGTGATGTTTCTAATATTGCCTGTATTTCACTGGCCAATTCTATTCTGTCAATGAAGAAAATAATTTAGAAATCTTCCAGAATGGAAGAAGATTATGTTGCACAGTTAAGAACTTCTGCCTCAAAGATATTGTATAAAAATGAAATTTGTATTTTGGTCTTTTATTAAATATATGAAAAACAGTCACTAATGAATATGTTGATATTTTAATTTTAAATATTTTCTCACACTGAAAAATTTTTAATATTGCCTTTATTGTACTTGCAGTTGGTTTTTTTATATATTTACTAGTATAGTAAAGATATAGTATAGATTTTGAACAGGTTATAAAAATATAATATAAAACTATAATAAATAACAAATCAGCTTCTTACTAACATTTATATTTATCAAGAAATGAATACAGAGTTTTCTAAGTGCCACATGTTTTGCTTTATCTATAATTTAGTATGAAGACAAAATAATATTTTCACTTATTAATTGAGCAATCAGTTACATCTGCTACCAACTCAGAGATCTGACATTGACCATTCATGTCTGGTTGTTTACTGGTTAGAAGTGCATATCTAACAGAGTTCATGGAATATATTACTCATTATATCCCTTTAATTGGAATACTCTCGTTTCATAAATATTATGACAAACAAGGAGCGATGACAGCAAAGCTACCTGGTTTACTCACATTTTATATACTGTTTCTTGAAAGGTTTATAGTCTTTGTTAAACTAAGGCTGAACTACGGGATTTTAGGTTTTGTTTTCAGTCTGGCAATTTCAGTATTGCATGGCTATAGGATCTTTGTGAAATGAAGTTATTATATGTAGGGTATGGAGGTTATTATGAAAGTATTCTCATGATTTGTGCTCTCATACTGTTTTTTAGGAGAGATGGAATTGTAGTAAGATTTTATTGGTACTTGGTTCATTTGAATGTTGCAAAGACATCCGTATACTGAATCCACTGAGTTACATCAAGATTGTGGTGTGTACTATAAGAATCATCCTCTTTACTAACAAAGACCATATTAATCCTTGTGATGGAGTTTAATGTATTTTTTAAGCTTATATAATCTTTTACCCTCTGCTCTCATTCATTTTTCTCCCCACATCTTAAATACCATTTCCTCAACTTTTCATTGTTTCCCTTATATAACCTATATTTATTATCTTCATGCATTCACTTATTTTTCCTCCAGCCTTGAATATTCTGCTTCCTATTTCCCTTCCTATTGCAATTGTACTCATCTTTTAAGGATCAACTCAAATGTTGCTTCCTTCATTAAGCCTTCTATGTAGGCTTTGGAGTCAGCCTGCCTGAGTTTGAAACCTGGTCGGCTAACTAGCTAGATTGCATATGGCCAGATTCGCAACTTCTCTGTGCTTCAATTGCCTCAGCTGTAAAATGGGGATGATAATAGTACCCAACTTATGAGATTGTTGGTACATTCAATAAATTGATATATAAAACAATACAGAGTCTTTTAAATAGTACATGTTAAATAATACCAATATATTAGAATTAATAATTCCCTCTCAACATTCCTGTAGTACTTTCCTATACTTCATTTTTGCTATTTATAGTATGCTTCTCTTATACTATAATTATGTGAATATTGTCCTTCTGTAATGGACTGTGAGCTCTTCGAATATAGGTCCCCATAGATAGGTATTCAACAATATTTTATTAAATTGGATTGATTTGAGGCTTCAGATACTTTTCTTAACTTCCCAAATTTCTGCTTAAACCAGGCAACTTTTGAATTCTTTTGTCTCAGGTGGAGTTAAAGGGCTAAAATAATTGAGGTTATTTAGTTTGAAGGAAAGAGAACTGCAGATTTAATTTACATAATCATTATTGTTTATTATTCTTAGTTATTGTTACATTTTTTATGGACTGTTTGGGACATTATGCCACTTCTAAATACTTAACTATCTCCTTTAAGAACAAGGACATTTTCTTATGTGGCCATAGTACAATTATCAAAGCAGGATATTCAATTTGGCATATACTGTTATCTAATCGACAGTTCAGTAGATTGTAGTGCATTTAATTATCGTGTCTCTTTAGTCTCCTTTAATGTGAAACCAGTCTCTTTAGTCTCCTTTAATGTGAAACCATTTCTTTGCTTTTTTCTTTTTTTTTTATACTTTATTTTGGTATCATTAATCTACAATTACATGTTCAATATTATGGTTATTAAACTACCCACTTCATCAGGTCCGCCCCACCAACCCCATTACACTCACTGTCCATCAGCGTAGTGAGATGCTATAGAATCACTACTTGTCTTCTCTGAGTTGTACAGCCCTCCCCATGCCCCCCCAACATTACATCTGCTAATCGTAATGCCCCCTTTTACCTCTTATCCCTCCCTTCCCACCCATTTTCCCCAGTCCCTTTCCCTTTGGTAACTATTAGTCCGTTCTTGGGTTTTGTGAGTCTGCTGCTGTTTTGTTCTTTCAGTTTTTTTCTTTATCCTTATACTCCACATATGAGTGAAATGATTTGGTACTTAGCTGTTTCGGCTTGGCTTATTTCACTGAGCATAATACCCTCTAGCTCCATCCATGTTGTTGCAAATTGTAGGATTTGTTTTGTTCTTATGGCTGAATAATATTCCATTGTGTATATGTCCCACATCTTCTTTATCCATTCATCTACTGATGGACACTTAGGTTGCTTTCATTTCTTGGCTATTTTAAATAGTGCTGCGATAAAGATAGGGGTGCATATGTCTTTTTCAAACTGGGCTGCTGTAGTCTTAGGGTAAATTCCTAGGAGTGGAATTACTGGGTCAAATGGTATTTCTATTTTGAGTTTTTTGAGGAACCTCCATACTGCTTTCCACAGTGGTTGAACTAATTTGCATTCCCACCAGCAGTGTAGGAGGGGTCCCTTTTCTACACATCCTCACCAACATTTGTTGTTGTTTGTGTTTTGGATGTTGGCCATCCTCACTGGTGTGAGGTGATATCTCATTGTGGTTTTAATCTGCATTTCTCTGATGATTAGTGATGTGGAGCATCTTTTCAAGTGCCTGTTGGCCATCTAAATTTCTCCTTTAGACAAGTGTCATTCATGTCCTCTGCCCATTTCTTAATTGGATTATTTGCTTTCTGTTTGTTAAGGTGTGTGAGTTCTTTATATATTTTGGATGTCAACCCTTTATCAGATACGTCATTTACGAATATATTCTCCCATACTGTAGGTGGTCTTTTTGTTCTACTGATGGTGTCCTTTGCTGTACAGAAGCTTTTCAGCTTGATATAGTCCCACTTGTTCATTTTTGCTTTTGTTTCCCTTGCCCAGGGAGATATGTTCATGAAGAAGTCGCTCATGTTTATGTCTAAGAGATTTTTGCCTATGCTTTTTTCTAAGAGTTTTATGGTTTCATGACTTACATTCAGGTCTTTGATCCACCTTGAGTTTACCTTTGTGTATGGGGCTAGACAGTAGTCCAGTTTCATGCTCTTACATGTAGCGGTCCAGTTCTTCCAACACCAGCTGCTGAAGAGGCTGTCATCTCCCCATTGTATATCCAAGGCTCCTTTATCAAATATTAATTGACTGTAGGTGTTTGGGTTAATGTTTGGATTTTCTATTCTGTTCCACTGGTCCATGGGTCTGTTTTTGTGCCAATACCAAATTGTCTTCATTACTGTGGTTTTGTAATAGAGCTTGAAGTCAGGGAGCGTAATTCCCCCTGTTTTATTCCTCTTTCTCAGGATTGCTTTGGCTATTCAGGGTCTTTTGTGGTTCCATATGAATTTTAGAATTATTTGTTCCTGTTCATTGAAGAAAGCTCTTGGTAGTTTGATAGGGATTGCGTTGAATCTGTAGATTGCTTTAGGTAGTATAGCCATTTTGACAATATTTATCCTTCCTAGTCAAGAGCATGGCATGCATTTCCATATGTTAGTGTCGTCTTTAATTTCTCTTAGGAGTGTCTTGTAGTTTTCAGGGTATATGTCATTCACTTCCTTCATTAGGTTTATTCCTAGGTATTTTATTCTTTTTGATGCCGTTGTGAATGGAATTGTTTTTCTGATTTCTCTTACTGTTAGTTCATCGTTAGTGTATAGGAACGCAACAGATTTCTGTGTGTTAATTTTGTATCCTGAAACTTTGCTGAATTCAGATATTTATTTCTAGTAGTTTTGGACTGGAGTCTTTAGGATTTTTTATGTACAGTATCATGTCACCTGCAAAGAGTGACAATTTGACTTCTTCTTCTTTACCAATCTGGATGCCTTGTATGTCTTTGTTTTGTCTGATTGCCGTGGCTAGGACCTCCAGTACTATGTTGAATAACAGTGGAGAAAGTGGGCATCCCTGTCTTGTTCCCAATCTTAGATGAAAAGCTTTCAGCTTCTCGCTGTTAAGTATGATGTTAGTTGTGGGTTTGTCATATATAGCCTTTATGACGTTGAGGTACTTGCTGTCTATACCCATTTTGCTGAGAGTTTTAATCATGAATGGATGTGGAGTTTTGTCAAATGCTTTTTCACCATATATGGAGATGATCTTGTGGCTTTTGTATTGCTTTTTGTTGATGTGGTGGATGATGTTGATGGATTTTCGAATGTTGTACCATCCTTGCATCCCTGGGATGAATCCCACTTGATCATGGTGTATGATCCTCTTGATGTAGTTTTGAATTCGGTTTGCTAATAGTTTGTTGAGTATTTTTGCATCTATGTTCATCAGGGATATTGATCTGCAATTTTCTTTTTTGGTAAGGTCTTTGCCCGGTTTTGGTATTACAGTGATGCTGGCTTCATAGAATGAGTTTGGAAGTATTCCCTCCTCTTCTATTTTTTGGAAAACTTTAAGGAGAATCGGTGTTATTTCTTCTCTATATGTCTGGTAGAACTCAGAGGTGAATCCATCAGGTCCGGGGGTTTTGTTCTTTCGTAGTTTTTTGATTACTGATTCAATTTCGTTCCTGGTGATTGGTCTGTTTAGTTTTTCTGTTTCTTGTTTGGTCAGTCTTGGAAGGTTGTATTTTTCTAAGAAGTTGTCCATTTCTTCTATGTTTTCCCGCTTGTTAGCATATAGATTTTCATAATTTTCTCTTATAATTCTTTGTATTTCTGTGGGGTCCGTTGTGATTTTTCCTTTCTCATTTCTGATTCTGTTTATTTTTGTAGATTCTCTTTCTCTTAATAAGTCTGGCTAGGGGTTTATCTATTTTGTTTATTTTTTCAAAGAACCAGCTCTTGGTTTCATTGATTTTTTCTACTGTTTTATTCTTCTCAATTTTACTTATTTCTTCTCTGATCTTTATTATGTCCCTCCTTCTGGTGACTTTGGGCCCCATTTTTTCTTCTTTTTCCAATTTCAGTAATTGTGTCTTTAGACTATTCATTTGGAAATGTTCTTCCTTCTTTAAACAGGCCTGGATTGCAATATACTTTCCTCTTAGAACTGCCTTTGCTGCATCCCACAGAAGTTGTTGCTTTGTGTTGTTGTTGTCATTAGTTTCCATATATTCTTTGATTTCTGTTTTGATTTGCTCGTTAACCCATTGATTAATTAGGAAAATGTTGTTAAGTCTCCATGTATTTGTGAGCCTTTTGATTTCTTTCTAAAATTTATTTCTACTTTTATACCTTTGTGATCTGAGAAGTTGGTTGGTAGGATTTCAATATTATTGTATTTACTGAGGTTCTTTTTGTGGCCTAGTATGTGGTCTATTCTGGAAAATGTTCCATGTACACTTGAGAAGAATGTGTATCCTGCTGCTTTTGGGTGCAGAGTTCTGTAGATGTCTGTTAGGTCCATTGTTCTAGTGTGTTGTTCAGTGCCTCTGTGTCTTTACTTATTCTCTGTCTGGTTGATCTGTCTTTCAGAGTGAGTGGTGTGTTGACGTCTCCTAAAATGAATGCTTTGCTGTCTATTTCCTCCTTTAATTCTGTTAGTATTTGTTTCACATATGCTGGTGCTCCTGTGTTGGGTGCATATATATTTATAATGTTTATATCTTCTTGTTGGACTTACCCCTTTATCATTATATAACGTCCTTCTTTATCTCTTGCTACTTCTCTTCGTTTTGAAGTCTATTTTGTCTGATACAAGTACTGCAACACCTGCTTTTATCTCTTTTTTATTTGCATGAAATATGTTTTTCCATCCCTTCACTTTTAGTGTGTGTATATCTTTGGGTTTGAGGTGAGTCTGTTGTAAGCAGCATATAGATGTGTCTTGCTATTTTATCCATTCTGTTACTCTGTGTCTTTTGATTGGTGCATTAAATGCATTTACATTTAGGGTGATTATCGATAGATATGTACTTATTGCCATTGCTAGCTTTAGATTCGTGGTTACCAAAGGTTCAAGGGTTGCTTCTTTACTATCTAACAATCTAACTTAACTTTCTTGTTAAGTTATTGTAAACACCGTCTGGTGTTTCTTTATTTCTCTCCCTTCTTATTCTTCCTCCTCTATTCTTATATACTTGGTGTTTTATTCTTTGCCTTTAGTTAGTATTTGGATGGTCTGCTTTCTTTGCTATGATTTTATTTTCTCTGGTGACATCTTTTTAGCCTTAGTTCTGCTTCCATCTAGAGCAGTCCATTTAAGATATCCTGTAGTGGTGGTTTATGAGAGGCAAACTCTCTCAACTTTCGTTTGTCCAGAAATTGTTTAATCCCTCCATCATATTTAAATGATAATCGTGCTGGATACAATATTCTTGGTTCGAGGCCCTCTGTTTCATTACATTAAATATATCATGCCATTCTCTTCTGGCCTGTAAGGTTTCTGTTGAGAAGTCTGATGATAGTCTGATGGGTTTTCCTTTGTAGGTGATCTTTTTTCTCTCTCTAGCTGCCTTTCATACTCTGTCTTTATCTTTGATCTTTGCCATCTTAATTATTATGTGTCTTGGTGTTGTCTTCCTTGGGTCCCTTGTGCTGGGAGATCTGTGGGCTTCGGTGGACTGCGAGACTATTTCTTTCCCCAACGAGGGAAAGTTTTCAGCAATTATTTCTTCAAAGACACTTTGTATCCCTTTTTATCTCTCTTCTTCCTCTGGTACTCCTATAATACGAATATTGTTCCATTTGTATTGGTCACACAATTGTCTTAATATTCTTTCATTCCTAGAGATCTCTTTATCTCTCTCTGCCTCAGCTGATCTGTATTCCTGTTCTCTGATTTCTGTTCCATTAACAGTCTCTTGTATCTCATCCAGTCTGCTGTTGAGCCCATCGATCGCTTGTCTGATTTCTACATTGTCCTCCTCACTTCCCTCACTTCCTCCTCAGCTCCTCCACATTTCTCTGTAGATCCATCAGCATGGTTATGACTTTTATTCTGAATTCTTTTTCAGGAAGATTGTGCATTTCCATCTCTTCAGGCTCCCTCTCTGGGGTTGTCTGGTTGATCTTAGTCTGGACCATATTCCTCTGTCTTTTCATGGTTGTAGAAGTGGTCGCTGGTAGTTGTCATGTGTGTCAGCTGGGCTCTCTAAGACTTGAAAGAAAAGAAAAGAAAAAAGAAAGAGAAGAAAAAACAAAAAACAAAACAAAAGAACCAAAAAAGACAGAAAAAACGCCCACCGGGAGTGGATTCTGTGGGGATGCTGTAGGTGGCGCTGTTGCCCCACTATTTCCCAGCCGCCCGCGCTGCTCTGCACGGCCGTTTATAGCTGTAGCCAGAGTGGGAACGAAATGGAGGCTGTTGATCTCTGTGGAAGTCGAAGTGCAGCCACCCTTTCCCTGTCGCAAGCTCAGGGGTCCGAAACTGCCCAGGACTCCCAGCCCTCTGAGCTGTGTGTGCCAGGGCAATTCGGCTCCTCTGCTGGGCTCCTGTCTCTTTAAGACCGCTGAGAAAAGTGCGCGCATTTTTTTTTTCCTTTTTCTTTTTCTTTCCTTCCCCGGAGCTGGCTGCACGCCCCCTGGTGGTGTTCCCCGCTCAGATCCTGCACCCTCTGTCTCTCCAATCTCCGCTACACTGCGCCATGTGTGTCAGCACTCCCCATGCAGGTCACTGGGGCTGGTTATTTCGGGGGTGTACTTCCACTCCCTCCCGGCTCTGAATCCTCTCCTCCCGCCGGTGCGCTGGGGTGGGTGAGTGCTCGCGTCTCACTGGGTCACGGCTCTTTATCTTACCTGCCTTGCGGGGTGCCGTGTCCTCTCAGGTGTATCTGCACGCTGTGCGCTTTCCTGTGTATTCTGGTCTATCTTTTAGGAATAGTTGTATTTGATGTATTTTCATAGATATATATAGTTTTGGGAGGAGATTTCTTCCGCCCTGCTCACGCCGCCATCTTCACTGAAGTCTCCATTTCTTTGCTTTTTATAATAGGACTTTTTTGAAGAATTCAGACCACTTTTTGTAGAACACCTCTCAATTTGGGATTTGTCTAATGTTTCTTCATGATTAGATTCAAGGTATGCATCTTTGTGAGGAGTGATGTTATGTCCTTCTAAGTGCATCATACCAGGAGGTACATTATGTCCATTTGGCCCCAGTGATGTTAACTTTAATCATTTGGTTAAGGTGGTGTCTGCCAAGTCTCCCTACTGTAATGCTAGTATTAATAGTTTATGGGGATGTATTTGAGACTACATAATACGTTGTTTATTTTAAAATTTTTATTCACTCATTTATATTCATTTCCTGCCTCTTGCTCATAATAGTTGTAAAATGGCAATTTTTCAGCTCCATCATCTTTCTATATTGTTATAAGTTGCCACTCTACTGTTAGAAAGTTTTTCCCATCTTAAATATCATTCTGTCTCTTCATTATCTGTATTGACTCATGGATTTTTATTTTATTAAATAAGTTATATCCATCATTGTCATTATTTATTGCACTGTTCAAATTGTCCCAGACTGTGAGCCCCTTCAAGGTAGCTTCTGATCCTTTGCAAATGCCCCAGTCATTCTATGACCACTTCCCTAATTTCATGGCATAACAGAACAGTACAGGCTCATTTTGTCATTTCCTTGCTGCAGCCCTAGAATCAGCTGTTTCTCCAAGGAGCAGCCCTTCCTTTTGGTAGAGAATAGTATTTAGGAATTAAGGTTTGGACACAAAGTGTGCTCGGTGCTAACAGCATTACTGCTTCTTGGTTACTCTCAGATGGGAGATGAATGTATAAATAGAACGATGAGGAATATTAGATATATGTATATGTACATATACATACAATCATCATCACACACATCAGTTTCTACTGCTATATCTATATATCTGTATCTGTTATCTCTACATACTGAAAATCATGACCTTACGTTGATACCTCTAATTTCAACCAACACCACAGGATCCTTGTTAGTTTTTCTTAATTCAGTATCTGTATCTACTTCCAACAGTAAAATTCAGAGCTCCCAGTATCACCAGTGTGTCTGCTCATTTGTTTAGAATTGCGATACGCATATGTCTGTGAAAAATACACCAACTAAGCTGAATTTCAACTGTTTGCAGTTATTTCCATCTTTTACGATACATGGTCAAAGTTCTCATGCAGATAGTTATGATCAGATGGTTTGGTAGCGATGAATTATAAAAAGTGAGGAATGAAAAGTTTTAGTATTAATCATGTCTGCTGATAGAAAATATTCAACCAACAGTTTTCTCCTGCATGGAGAAGATCCAGCCTATCGCCTACTCTCTATGACTGCTTGGTTTCAAATAACTGTGATTTCCTACTCTAATGAACTAGGATAAACACTGTGTGAGCCTGAGGACTCCTTTTGTTAAATCCAGAGGCATCTCTGTTCTGGTTCTCTGAATTTTTACCCTCTGGATATGAAGGAAGGAATGGATATAAAATCATTTTCCTTAAGACCTAAGATAGAGCTCCCCAAGCTGCTCACTCCATGCGATATTTTCCTATGGCCTTTTCTGTTCTCCAGGAGCTTTTAGGAGGGTGGTTCCTATATAGGAGTTACCCTTAGCCCAGAATCACCATATCAATCACATGGGAGGGAAGGGAGTCAGAAGCATGACCTTACAGAAGATAAAGGCAACAAGATGATAGTTGCTTAGTTGTTGTTCCACTTATAATCCCTTTTATTCTTATATTCAAGGCTCCCCTGTCTTAGAAGCATGGCCCAATCGGGTATCACAAGGCCTTGGTTCTGCTTTGAGCTACATGAGAGCCCATCTCCCAGGGAGACTGAAATTACTGATTAAATTTATGGTTCTAAGAGAAAACAGGATTTTTCAATCCTAGTGGCAGATTATTCTCTCTTAGTAGTAAGATGTTTCTTTTTATCAACCTTTATATATAGTAATTGTAAATAATAATGGCTTTACATTCAAAAATTTATTCTCATGAAGGTTATTTTTGGAAGCATCCATTTTTTTCTCCACGTATTTTCTGTAAAATATTTAGGGTTGAAAAGAATGAATTGATCCTTGACCTTAGGAAAAGATAGAAAATAAGATAGTGATATACAAGTACAAAAAATGGGCCAAAATGCAGAGTCCCTTCTACCATTTAGTTGTATACTTCTACAAATAAAAGAATCACCCTTTCTTCTTCCAGCAGAAGTGATTTGGGGAAGCAAGGGAAGTGTGTGATCAAGGGCTTTGGAGAGAGTTGGATCCAAGATGGAGAGTGGAAGGACTAGACAGAGCCTTTCTCCCATCAGTGATTCTTTACAAGGTTCTTACTGACCCTGGGAGACATGGCAGATCACATAATTTATTACTGTTTGTGCCAGAAGGCCGGGGATGCTATAAATTCACCTTAACAAAAAATTATCTCACCCATAAATAAGTACTGCCTTCCTTTGGAGAATCTAAAACATAAAAACTTGTTTTAGAGCCTGTTGCAGGGTATAAGGAAGCTTCATTGTCCTAAAACACTGCTTTTCAAACAAGGACATCCATCAGAATAATTTGGAAGGCTATTGAAATAGATTGCTGAGCCCTACCCCATAGTTACTCAAACAGCTGTGAGATGAGGCCCTAAAACTTGCATTTCTAAGAAGTATCCAACTAATGCTGCTTATCTACTTTGGGGACCACCCTGGGGGAAGTAGTAACTAAATAACTGATACAGCGCATGTATTTCCTGCATTGATTGCAAACTTTTGCCGCTAAAAAAAGATGAACGACAAGATTAAAGCTAAATTTAAAAAAAATTAAATTTTCTTTTCTGCTTTTAGCATGGAGTACAAAAAAGAGCCTGTCTATACCTCTGAATTATTTTGTAACTATGAACACTACTCCTTTAAGCCAATTATAGTACCAAATATAAGTGGAAGTAGATGTATCTTTTTTTTAAGCGTTTTTTTTTGCTATCATTAATGTACAATTACAAGAGCAACATTATGGTTACAAGACTCCCCCTATTATCAAGTCCCCACAACATACCCCTTTAGAGTCATTGTCCATCAGTGTAGTAAGATGCGATAAATACACTAATTGTCTTCTCTGTGTTAACTTGCCTTCCCCGTATCCCCCCGAAACTCCATATGTGAGCTAATTGTAATACCCCTTTCTCCCCTTTATCCCTCTCTTCCCATCCCTCTTCCCCAGTTCCTTTCACTTTGGAAACTATTAGTCCATTCTTGGGTTCTGTGAGTCTGCTGCTGTTTTGTTCCTTGAGCTTTTTCTTTGTTCTTATACTCCACAGATGAGTGAAATCATATGATACTTGTCTTTCTCTGCCTGGCTTATTTCACTGAGCATAAGACCCTCTAGCTCCATCCATGTTGTTGCAAATGGTAGGATTTGTTTTCTTCTTATGGCAGAATGATATTCCATTGTGTATATGTACCACTTCTTCTTTATCCATTCATCTACTGCTGGACACTTAGGCTGTTTCCATTTCTTGGCTATCGTAAATAGCGCTGCGATAAACATAGGGGTGCATATGTCTTTTTCAGACTGGGCTCCTGTATTCTTTTTTTTTTTAATATAATTTATTTTATTATCATTAATTTACAATTACATGTGCAATATTACGATTATTAAACTACCCCTTCATCAGGTCCCCCCACCAACCCCATTACAGTCACTGTCCATCAGCGTAGTGAGATGCTATAGAATCACTACTTGTCTTCTCTGAGTTGTACTGCCCTCCCCGTGCCCCCCCAACATTACATCTGCTAATCGTAATGCCCCTTTTTCCCTCTTATCCCTCCCTTCCCGCCCATTTTCCCCAGTCCCTTTCCCTTTGGTAACTATTAGTCCGTTCTTGGGTTCTGTGAGTCTGCTGCTGTTTTGTTCCTTCAGATTTTTTCTTTGTTCTTATACTCCACATATGAGTGAAATCATTTGATACTTGTCTTTTTCGGCTTGGCTTATTTCACTGAGCATAATACCCTCTAGCTCCATCCATGTTGTTGCAAATTGTAGGATTTGTTTTGTTCTTATGGCTGAATAATATTCCATTGTGTATATGTACCACATCTTCTTTATCCATTCATCTACTGATGGACACTTAGGTTGCTTCCATTTCTTGGCTATTGTAAATAGTGCTGCAATAAACATAGGGGTGCATCTGTCCTTTTCAAACTGGGCTGCTGCATTCTTAGGGTAAATTCCTAGGAGTGGAATTCCTGGGTCAAATGGTATTTCTATTTTGAGTTTTTTGAGGAACCTCCATACTGCTTTCCACAATGGTTGAACTAATTTGCAGTCCCACCAGCAGTGTAGGAGGGTTCCCTTTTCTCCAAATCCTCGCCAGCATTTGTTGTTGTTTGTGTTTTGGATGTTGGCCATCCTCACTGGTGTGAGGTGATATGTCATTGTGGTTTTAATCTGCATTTCTCTGATGATTAGCGATGTGGAGCATCTTTTCATGTGCCTGTTGGCCATCTGAATTTCTTCTTTGGAGAAGTGTCTATTCATGTCCTCTGCCCATTTCTTAATTGGATTATTTGCTTTCTGTTTGTTAAGGTGCATGAGTTCTTTATATATTTTGGATGTCAACCCTTTATCAGATACGTTATTTATGAATATATTCTCCCATACTGTAGGATGTCTTTTTCTTCTACTGATGGTGTCCTTTGCTGTACAGAAGCTTTTCAGCTTGATATAGTCCCACTTGTTCATTTTTGCTTTTGTTTCCCTTGCCTGGGGAGATATGTTCATGAAGAAGTCGCTCACGTTTATGTCCAAGAGATTTTTGCCCATGTTTTTTTCAAAGAGTTTTATGGTTTCATGACTTACATTCAGGTCTTTGATCCACCTTGAGTTTACCTTTGTGTATGGGGCTAGACAGTAGTCCAGTTTCATTCTCTTACATGTAGCTGTCCAGTTTTTCCAACCCCAGCTGCTGAAGAGGCTGTCATCGCCCCATTGTATATCCAAGGCCCTTTTATCAAATATTAATTGACTGTATATGTTTGGGTTAATGTTTGGATTTTCTATTCTGTTCCACTGGTCCATGGGTCTGTTTTTGTGCCAATACCAAATTGTCTTGATTATTGTGGCTTTGTAGTAGAGCTTGAAGTCAGGGAGTGTAATTCCCCCTGTTTTATTCCTCCTTCTCAGGATTGCTTTGGCTATTCGGGGTCTTTTGTGGTTCCATATGAATTTTAGAATTATTTGTTCCAGTTCATTGAAGAAAGCTGTTGGTAGTTTGATAGGGATTGCATTGAATCTGTAGATTGCTTTAGGTAGTATAGCCATTTTGACAATATTTATTCTTCCTAGCCAAGAGCATGGGATGCATTTCCATTTGTTAGTGTCCTCTTTAATTTCTCTTAGGAGTGTCTTGTAGTTTTCAGAGTACAGGTCTTTCACTTCCTTTGTTAGGTTTATTCCTAGGTATTTTATTCTTTTGATGCAATTGTGAATGGAATTGTTTTTCTGATTTCTCTTTCTGTTAGTTGATCATTAGTGTATAGGAAAGCAACAGATTTCTGTGTGTTAATTTTGTATCCTGCAACTTTGCTGAATTCAGATATTAGTTCTAGTAGTTTTGGAATGGAATCTTTAGGGTTTTTTATGTACAGTATCATGTCATCTGCAAATAGTGACAATTTGACTTCTTCTTTACCAATCTGGATGCCTTGTATGTCTTTGTTTTGTCTGATTGCTGTGGCTAGGACCTCCAGTACTATGTTGAATAACAGTGGAGAGAGTGGGCATCCCTGTCTTGTTCCCGATCTTAGATGAAAAGCTTTCAGCGTCTCGCCGTTAAGTATGATGTTAGCTGTGGGTTTGTCATATATAGCCTTTATGATGTTGAGGTACTTGCCGTCTATACCCATTTTGTTGAGAGTTTTAATCAGGAATGGATGCTGAATTTTGTCAAATGCTTTTTCAGCATCTATGGAGATGATCATGTGGTTTTTGTTCTTCTTTTTGTTGATGTGGTGAATGATGTTGATGGATTTTCGAATGTTGTACCATCCTTGCATCCCTGGGATGAATCCCACTTGATCATGGTGTATGATCCTCTTGATGTATTTTTGAATTCGGTTTGCTAATATTTTGTTGAGTATTTTTGCATCTACGTTCATCAGGGATATTGGTCTGTAATTTTCTTTTTTGGTGAGGTCTTTTCCAGGTTTTGGTATTAGAGTGATGCTGGCTTCATAGAATGAGTTTGGAAGTATTCCCTCCTCTTCTATTTTTTGGAAAACTTTAAGGAGAATCGGTGTTATTTCTTCTCTCTGTGTCTGGTGGAATTCAGAGGTGAATCCATCAGGCCCAGGGGTTTTGTTCTTGGGTAGTTTTTTGATTACCAATTCGATTTCGTCACTGGTGACTGGTCTGTTTAGTTTTTCTGTTTCTTGCTATTTAACATATATTTTTTGAAAGGCAAAATAGTTTTAAGTTTTCCTTTTCTAGTTGGCTATTTATGCATCACTTAGAGGCAGACTTTTAAAAATTCACAATTAAATACAATGATAATTCTTCCCCAGACGTCACTACATAAAACAATAGCAGAGCATCTTTTCATGTGCCTGTTGGCCATCTGAATTTCTTCTTTGGAGAAGTGTCTGTTCAGTCCTCTGCCCATTTTTTAATTGGCTTATTTGCTTTTAGTTTGTTAAGGTGTGTGAGCTCTTTATATAATTTGGATGTCAACCCCTTATTGGATATGTCATTTATGAATATATTCTCCCATACTGTAGGATGCCTTTTTGTTCTACTCATGGTGTCCTTTGCTGCACAGAAGCTTTTTAGTTTGATGTAGTCCCACTTGTTCATTTTTGTTTTTGTTTCCCTTGCCCGGGGAGATATGTTCATGAAGAAGTTGCTCATGTTTATGTCCAAGAGATTTTTGTCTATATTTTTTTCTAAGAGTGTTATGGTTTCATGACTTACATTCATGTCTTTGATCCATTTTAAGTTCACTTTTGTGTATGGGGTTACACAGTAATCCAGTTTCATTTTCTGACATGTAGCTGTCCAGCTTTGCCAACACCAGCTGTTGAAGAGGCTATCATTTCCACACTGTATATCCATGGCTCCTTTATCATATATTAATTGACCATATATGCTTGGGTTTATATCTGGGCTCTCTATTCTGTTCCACTGTTCTGTGTGTCTATTGTTGTGCCAATAACAAAGGAGAAGAAATTCAGGTGGCCAACAGGCACATGAAAAGATGCTCCACATCGCTAATCATCGGAGAAATGCAAATTAAAACCACAATGAGATATCATCACCTCACACCAGTTAGGATGGCGGCCATTCAAAAGACAAACAACAACAAATGTTGGCAAGGATGGGGAGAAAGGGGAACCCTCCTACAGTGCCGGTGGGAATGTAAATTAGTACAACCTTTGTGGAAAGCAGTATGGAGGTTCCTCAAAAAACTCAAAATAGAAATACCATTTGACCCAGGAATTCCACTCCTAGGAATTTACTCTAAGAATGCAGCAGCCCAGTTTGAAAAAGACATATGCACCTCTATGTTTATCACAGCACTATTTACAATAGCCAAGAAATGGAAGAGATGTGGTACATATACACAATGGAATATTATTCAGCCATAAGAAGAAAACAAATCCTACCATTTGCAAAAACATGGATGTAGCTAGAGCGTATTATGCTCAGTGAAATAAGCCAGGTGGAGAAAGACAAGTGATTTCACGCATCTATGGAGTATAAGAACAAAGAAAAACTGAAGGAACAAAACAGCAGCAGACTCACAGAACCCAAGAATGGACTAACAGTTACTAAAGGGAAAGGGACTTTGTAAGATGGGTGGAAATGGTAGGATAAGGGGGAAAAAGGCTATTACAATTAGCAACATAATGTAGTGGCAGTCGGGGTGGGGTGGATGGATACAGGGAAGGCAGTATAACAGAGAAGATAAGTAGTGATTCTGTAACATCCTTCTACGCTGATGGACAATGACTGCAATGGGGTATGTGGTGGGGACTTGATAAAAGGGGGAGTCTAGTAAACATAATGTCGCTCATGTAATTGTATATTAATAATAACAAACAAACAAATAAATAAATAAATAAACAATAGCAGAACTCATAGAATCTTCGAATGCTAGGTCTGGTAGAGGTCTGAAAAAAACTCTCTTAGTAAATATCTAATAAAATTCAACCCAGAGCGATTAAATGAATTGCTTAAGATTGATTCTTAAGGTTGATTCATTATTTAATTAATTTTAAGCAAAAAATGTAATTGTATACCTATTAAGTGTTAGGCAAGGATATTAACATATGAAATATAAAATAAAATATGAGACATGCCTTATGCTAAACAGCTAGTTGAAGTTTCAGAGCCAGAATCCACGTCTCCTGATTCTCACAATTTATTTTGTAACAGGAGCCTGCTTTTCACTTGTCCCAGGGCATTCCATTCTTTTGAAAATATTAAAGGATTGGATTGCCAAAGCTCAACTTCCAAGTAAAGATTACCTTAGTTGTATCTGATGAGAATCCATTTGAAAATCTAGAAGGACTTCAAGAGTGTCAATGATTAATTGTGTACTTGCACTAAATCAAAAGACAAAAACCCATTTGGGGAACATAGTCCAGTAATCCTATAAATGTAAGGCTGTACTTTTACAACCACATGGTTTAGCTCATGTCTCTCTAATCTAGTGTGTGCCATAGTTTATGCTCAGCTATACTATAGTTTACTATACTACAATTTATCTTTCATTGAAAAGTTCTATTTTTTTAATATTTACATTTTTCTTTTTTTGTTTTTACTTTTTATTAAGGTATTATTGATATACACTCTAATGAAGGTTTCACATGAAAAAACAAAGTGGTTACTACATTTACCCATATTATCAAGTCCCCACCCATACCCCAATGCAGTCACTGTCCATCAGTGTAGTAAGATGCCACAGACTCACTATTTGCCTTCTCTGTGCTGCACTGTTTTCCCCGAGACCCCCCACACCATGTGTACTAAACATAATACCCCTCAATCCCCTTCTCCCTCCCCCCCCCCGCCCTCCCACACCCCTCCCCTTTGGTAACCACTAGTTCCTTCTTGGAGTCTCTGAGTCTGCTGCTATTTTGTTCTTTCAGTTTTGCTTCATTGTTATACTCCACAAATGAGGGAAATCATTTGGCACTTATCTTTCTCCACCTGGCTTATTTCACTGAGCATAATACCCTCTAGCTCCATCCATGTTGTTGCAAATGGTAGGATTTGTTTCTTTCTTATGGCTTAATACTATTCCATTGTGTATATGTACCACCTCTTCTTTATCCATTCATCCACTGATGGACACTTAGGTTGCTTCCATATCTTGGCTATTGTAAAAGCTGCAATAAACATAGGGGTGCATATGTTTCTTTAAATCTGAGAAGTTGTATTCTTTGGGTAAATTCCAAGGAGTGGGATTCCCAGGTCAAATGGTAATTCTATTTTTAGCTTTTTGAGGAACCTCCATATTGCTTTCCACAATGGTTGAACTAGCTTACATTCCCACCAGCTGTGTAGGAGGGTTCCCCTTTCTCCACATCCTCACCAGCATTTGTTTTTCTTAGTCTTTTGGGTGCTGGCCATTCTTACTGGTCTGAGGTTATATCTCATTGTGTTTTTAATTTGCATTTCCCTGATGATTAGTGATGTGTAGCATCTTTTCATGTGTCTGTTGGCCATCTGAATTTCTTCTTTGGAAAACTGTCTCCTCATATCCTCTGCCCATTTTTTAATCGGGTTATTTGTTTTTTGGGTGTTGAGGCATGTAAGTTCTTTATATATTTTGGATGTTAACCCCTTGTTGAATATGTCATTTACAAATATATTCTCCCATACTACAGGATGCCTTTTTGTTCTGTTGATGGTGTCCTTTGCCATACAAAACTTTTTAGTTTGATGTAGTCCCATGAGTTCATTTTTGCTTTAGTTTCCCTTGCTTGAGGAGATGCGTTCAGGAAGAAGTTGCTCATGCTTATATTCAGGAGATTTTTGCCTATGTTGTCTTCTAAGAGTTTTATGGTTTCGTGACCTTCAATTTTGTCTTTGATCCATTTTGAGTTTACTTTTTTGTATGGGGTTAAACAATAATCCAGTTTCATTGTACTACATGTAGCTGTCCAGTTTTGCCAACACCAGCTATTGAAGAGGCTGGCATTACCCCATTGTATGTCCATGGCTCCTTTATCATATATTAATTGACCAAAGATGGTTGGGTTTATATCAGGGCTCTCAAGTCTGTTCCATTGGTCTACGGGTCTGTTCTTGTGTCAAGACCAAATTGTCTTGATTGCTGTAGCTTTGTAGTAGAGCTTGAAGTTGGGAAGCATAATCACTACAGCTTTATTCTTTCTTCTCAGGATTGCTTTGGCTATTTTGTGGTTCCATATGAATTTTAGAACGATTTTCTCTAGTTCATTGAAAAATGCTGTTGGTATTTTGATAGGAATTGCATTGAATCTGTAGATTGCTTTAGACAGGATGGCCATTTTGACAATATTAATTCTTCCTATCCATGAGCACGGGATGTGTTTCCATTTATTGGTATCTTCTTTAATTTCTCTCATGAGTGTCTTGTAGTTTTCAGAGTATAGGTCTTTCACTTCCTTGGTTAGGTTTATTCCTAAGTATTTTATTCTTTTTGATGCAACTGTAAATGGAATTGTTTTCCTGATTTCTCTTTCTGCTAGTTCATTGTTAGTGTATAGGAATGCCAGAGCTTTCTGTGTGGTAATTTTGTATCCTGCAACTTTGCTGTATTCTGATATTAGATCTAGTAGTTTGAGTGGATTCTTGAGGGTTTTTTTATGTACAATATCATGTCATCTGCAAAAAGGGACAGCTTAACTTCTTCCTTGCCAATCCGGATGCCTTTTATTTCTTTGTGTTGTCTGATTGCCGTGGCTAGTACCTCCAGTACTATGTTGAATAGAAGTGGGGAGAGTGGACATCCTTGTCTTGTTCCCGATCTTAAAGGAAAAGCTTTCAGCTTCTTGCAGTTAGGTATGATGTTAGCTGTGGGTTTGTCATATATGGCCTTTATTTTGTTGAGGTACTTGCCCTCTATACCCATTTTGTTGAGAGTTTTTATCCTGAATGGATGTTGAATTTTGTCAAATGCTTTTTCAGCATCTACGGAGATGATCATGCGGTTTTTTCCCTTCTTTTTGTTGATGTGATGGGTGATGTTGATGGATTTTCAAATGTTGTACCATCCTTGCATCCCTGGAATAAATCCTACTTGATCATAATGTATGATCCTTTCGATGTATTTTTTAATTTGGTTTGCTAATATTTTGTTGTGTATTTTTGCATCTATGTTCATCAGGGATGTTGGTCTGTAATTTTCTTTTTTTGTGGTGTCTTTGCCCGGTTTTGGTATTAGAGTGATGCTGGCCTCATAGAATGAATTTGGAAGTATTCCTTCTTCTAGTCCTTGGAAAACTTTAAGGAGGATGGGTATTAGGTCTTCACTAAATGTCTGATAAAATTCAGTGGTGAAGCCATCTGGTTCAGGGGTTTTGTTCTTAGGTAGATTTTTGAGTACCAGTTCAATTTTGTTGCTAGTAACTGGTCTGTTCTGATTTTCTGTTTCTTTCTGGGTCAGCCTTGGAAGGCTGTATTTTTCTAGAAAGTTGTCCATTTCTTCTAGGTTATACAGTTTGTTAGCATATAATTTTTCATAGTATTCTCTAATAGTTCTTTATATTTCTGTGGTGTCCATAGAGATTTCTCCTTTCTCATTTCTGATTCTGTTTATGTGAGTAGACTCTCTTTTTTTCTTGATAAGGTTGGCTAGGGGTTTATCTATTTTGCTTACTTTCTCGAAGAACCAGCTCTTCCTTTCATTGATCCTTTCTATTGTTTTATTCTCCTCGATTTTATTTCTGCTCTAATCTTTATTATGTCCCTCCTTCTACTGACCTTGTGCCTCATCTCTTCTTCTTTTTCTAGTTTCGTTAATTGTGAGTTTAGACTGCTCATATGGGCTTGTTCTTCATGCCTGAGGTAGGCCTGTGTTGCAATATACTTTCCTCTTAGCACAGCCTTTGCTGCATCCCACAGATTTTGTGGTATTGAATTATTGTTGTCATTTGTCTCCATATATTGCTTGATCTCTGTTTTTATTTGGTCATTGATTCATTGGTTATTTGGGAGCATGTTGTGAAACCTCCATGTCTTTGTGGGATTTTTCATTTTCTTTGCAGAATTTATTTCTAGGTTCATACCTTTGTGGTCTGAGAAACTGGTTGGTACAAATTAAATCTTTTTAAATTTACCAAGGCTCTTTTTGTGGCTAGTGTATGATCTATTCTTGAAAATATTCCATGTGCACTTGAGAAGAATGTGTATTCTGCTGCTTTTGGGTGTAGAGTTTTGTAGATGTCTGTTAGGTCCATCTGTTCTAATGTGTTGTTCAGTGCCTCTGTCTCCTTACTTATTTTCTGTCTGGTTGATCTGTCCTTCAGAATGAGTGGTATGTTCAAGTCTCCTAGAATGAATACATTGCATTCTATTTCTCCTTTTAATTCTGTTAGTATTTGTTTCACATATGTAGGTGCTCCTGTGTTGGGAACATAGATATTTATAATGGTTATATTCTCTTGTTGGATTGACCCTTTTATCATTATGTAATGTCCTTGTTTGTCTCTTGTGACTTTCTTTGTTTTGAAGTCTATTTTGTCTGATATAAGTACTGCAACTCCTGCTTTTTTCTCCCCATTAGTTGCATGAAATGTCTTTTTCCATCCCTTCACTTTTAGTCTGTATATGTCTTTGGGTTTAAAGTGAGTCTCTTGCTGGCAGCATATTGATGGGTCATGCCTTTTTATTCATTCAGTGACTCTGTGTCTTTTAATTGGTGCATTCAGTCCATTTACATTTAGGGTGATTATTGAAAGGTATGTACTTATTGCCATTGCAGGCTTTAGATTCGTGGTTACCAAAGGTTCAAGGTTAACTTCCTTACTATGTAAGAGTCTAACTTAACTCACTTAATATGCTATTACAAACACAATCTAAAGGTTCTTATTTTTTCTCCTCTTTTTTTTCCTCCTCCATTCTTTATATATTAGGTATCATATTCAGTGTTGTCTATCCCTTGATTGACTTTGGAGATAGTGAATTTAATTTTGCATTTGCTTAATAATTAGATGTTCTACTTTCTTTACTGTGGTTTTATTACCTACGGTGACAGCTATTAAACCTTAGGAACACTTCCATCTATAGCAGTCCCTCCAAATACACTGTAGAGATGGTTTGTGGGAGGTAAATTCTCTCAGTTTTTGCTTATCTGGGAATTCTTTAATCACTCCTTCAAACTTAAATGATAATCTTGCCAGATAAAGTATTCTTGGTTCAAGGCCCTCTGCTTCACTGCATTAAATATATCATGGCACTCTCTTCTGGCCTGTAAGGTTTCTGTTGAGAAGTCTGATGATAGCCTGATGGTCTTTCCTTTGTATGTGATCTTATTTCTCTCTCTGGCTGCTTTTAATAGTCTGTCCTTATCCTTGATCTTTGCCATTTTAATAACTATACGTCTTGGTGGTGTCTTCCTAGGGTCCCTTGTGTTGGGAGATCTGTGCACCTCCATGGCCTGAGAGACTATCTCCTTCCCCAGATTGGGGAAGTTTTCAGCAATTACCTTCTCAAATACACTTTCTATCCCTTTTTCTCTGTCTTCATCTACTTATACCCCTATAATAAAAATATTGTTCCATTTGGATTGGTCACACAGTTCTCTCAATATTGTTTCATTCTTAGAGATTCCTTTTTTCTCTCTGTGCCTCAGCTTCTTTGTATTCCTCTTCTCTAGTTTCTATTTCATTTATCATCTCCTCCATCATATCCAATCTGCTTTTAATACCCTTCATTGTGCTCTTCAAGTGGAGTTCATTCCTGAATTCTTGAATATCTTTCTGTACCTCCATGAGCATGTTAGTGATTTTTATTTTGAACTCCCTTTCAGGGAGTTTCATGAGGTTGATATCATTTAAATGTTTCTCAGGAGTTGTATTAACAATTTTACTCTGAATCGATTTCCTTTGGCATTTCATATTTGCTTTTGGTGCCCTCTTGTGGCCAGAAGCTCTACTCCCTGGAGCTGCTCAGCCCCTGAAACAATGTCGGGGGTCACAGGGGAGTGGTATTGGTGCCTAGGGGAAGGAAAGAGCTGTTTCCTGCTTCCTGGCTGCTATGCTTGTCTCCACTGCCTGAACCAGTGTGCTGAGCACACAGGTATAAGCCTCTGTGCTTTGCGTTTGTAGCTGCTGTAGACAGATCTTCCCTCTGGCTGGCCTAATGCCAGGGTAGGGTTTGCCAGTTTCTGAGCCAGGTGGGGCTGGCCGGGAGAAAGGCACAGTAGGCTCCCTATCACAAAGGGGGTTCTTGGAGCTGTGTAGGCAGCCAGGGAGCTGGAGCACCTGAAGATCGTGAAAGCTCCCAACCTGCTGGGCAGAGTGCACCCAGACAATTTTGTCTACCTGTCCTTCCTTCTGAGCAGTAAGCTCTGTGCAGTCCTTGCCCCTTTAGCAGCCATCTTGCTAAGGGCTTAACTTATTAGGAAATCTCTCACACTGCCCTCCTTTATTTTGTCCCAGAGCAGCCAGATATGGATCACTGCTTTCCACAAGCAGCTGGAATCTCAGTCTCTCCAGGAATTCTGCCTGTCTTAGCTTTCCAACCCCATAATCATGAGACTATCATACAAGCACCATGAAATGTAGGTTTGTGGTCCCAGAGCAGATCTCTGGAGTTAGGTATTCAGCAGTCCCAGGTCTCCACTCCCTCCTCTTCCCTTTCTCTTCCTCCTGCCGGTGAGCTTGGTTGGGGGAAGGGCCTGAGTCCTCTGGGGCTACAGCTTTAGTGCGTTACCCTGTTCTGTGAGGTCTGCTCTTGTCTCCAGGCGTATGCAGTTTGGTGCAGTCCTCTCTCCTGTTGCTCTTTCAGGAATAGTTGTATCAGTTATATTTTTGTATTATATGCCATTTTAGGAGGAACCCTGTGTCTCACCTCTCATGCCACCATCTTTAATCTCCTCTCTATCGAAAAGTTTCATTTTTTTAAAAGAGTGAGAGGTAAGGAGGAAAATCTATACTACAAAATTTAATGAGTATACACAGCTCCCAGGGATCTTGTTAAAGTGTTGGTAATGACTGAATAGATCTGGGGAGGGACCTGAAATTCTGCATTTCAAAAAATTTCTGGGTGATAACAATGCTGCTTGTCCTTAAAATATAAAAGATGCTAGAAAGAATGAGTTTAAGATTTATGTTAGCCTGGCTGGATTTCAACCAGTAGAAGTATCAATGTCCTGAGAAAAGTTAACCAGAAGGACATAAAACCCTCACAGGCCATTCAAAGGTAGTCAGATATCTTCTCTTTCTTAATATACTGTTTCCACATATGGCTAAATATAGGGAGTAGAAGTAAAATGTGGATTTTCTATGTCTGCCTTAAGAGAAAATTTAAATAGCTAAATATCCTTTTCCTTATCCAAGTATAATAAGCAAAATATATCAGGGCTTAACTGATTTAATGATTGGCTTCTTAAGACATCTTTAGGGCTATTTTTTATATATCTATGTAAAGACTATTCACTGATATATGTTAACTTAAATTTATTAATTTCTAAATCAGATGATCCTTGCAAATCTTGTCCTTGTCACTTTTAATTTAATTGGCTTCATCCATGTGAAAATCACTTCATGATTTTATGCCATCTGTTATTTTGGATATTTTTATAGGAAGAAAAATAAACCCAGTCAGTCAATTTGGCCAATTCAGTCAACAAACCACTCAAAAAATAATATAATGTGCTCTTTTGCTCAATTTCCAAGGCATTTTCTAAAATTTACAAATTGGTTACTTATGTCACTTAGAATATCCTCCACTTAGTAGATTCTGATACAACAGAATATGCTGTTCTCTGAAGCAAGATACTCATGTAGGCTTGGTTAAAGTTCACTTGAAAGATTTCCTAAAATGCCTGATATTTTCTTACTGTTCATATATGACAGTAGGATAGCTGTTGAGTCAGAGATTTATCTTAGTTTTAGTAATAGAAACCACTGTTTAAAACTTGTTCAGAGTAACAGAGACTTCCGGGAAGATGGCGGTGTGAGCAGGGCGGCAGAAATCTCCTCCCACCACTATATTTATCTACGAAAACACAGAAAATACATCTATTCCTAAAAGAGAGACGAGAATTCACAGGAAAGGGCACAGCGTGCACCTACACCCGAGAGGACTCGGCACACCAAGAGGCAGGTAAGATATGGAGCCGCGACCCGGCGGGACCCGAGCCCTCCCCCACGCCAGCGCACCGGCGGGAGGAGAGGATTCAGAGCCGGGACGGAGTGGAAGTGCACCCCGCGAAGTAGCCAGCCCCGGTGATCTGCACGGGGAGCGCTGACCCACATTGCGCAGTGCAGCCGAGATTGGAGAGACAGAGGGGCAGGATCTGAGCGGGGAACGCGTCAGGGTGCTTGCAGCCGGCTCCCAGGAAGGAAAAAAAAAAAGCGCGCGCTTTCTTCAGCGGTCTTAAAGAGACAGGAGCCCAGCGGAGGAGCCTGGATCGCCCCAGCACACTCAGCCCAGCAGGCTGGGAGTCCTGGGGAGTTTCAGACGCCTTAGCTGGCGACTGAGGAAGCGTAGCCATACTTAACACTTCTCACTGAGATCAACAGCCTCCTACTCGTTCCCAACCCTGCCAGAGCGATAAAGGGCCCTGCGGAGCGGCACAGTCACAGCTGTGGAATAGTGGGGCAATAGCGCCACCTAGAGCATTCCCACAGAATCTACGTCCGGTGGGCATTTTTTTGTTTTTTTTTGTTGTTTTTGTTTTTTCTTTTCTTTCTTTTTCTTGTTTTCTTTCTTTCTTTCTTTCTTTTTTTCTTTTTTTTTCTATTTTTTTTCTTCTCTTTTTAAAGTCTTAAAGAGCCCAGCTGACATACGTGGCAAATATCAGTGACCAATTCTATAGCCATGAAAAGACAGAGGAATATGGTTCAGACCAAAATCAACCAGACAACCCCAGAGAGGGAGTCTGAAGGGATGGAAATGCACAGCCTCCCTGAAAAAGATTTCAGAAAAAAAGTCATAACCATGCTGATGGACCTACAGAGAAATGTGCAAGAGCTGAGGGAGGAAGTGAGGGAACTGAGGAAAAACAATACAGAAATTAGACAAGCGATCGACGGGCTTAACAGCAGAATGGATGAGATGCAAGAGACTGTTAATGGAATAGAAAACAGAGAACAGGAGTACAGAGCAGCTGAGGCAGAGAGAGATAAAAGGATTTCTAGGAATGAAAGAATATTAAGAGAACTGTGTGACCAATCCAAACGGAACAATATTCGCATGATAGGAGTACCAGAGGAAGAAGAGAGAGAAAAAGGGATAGAAAGTGTCTTTGAAGAAATAATTGCTGAAAACTTTCCCTCGCTGGGGAAGGAAATAGTCTCGCAGTCCACCGAAGCTCATAGATCTCCCAACACAAGGGACCCAAGGAAGACAACACCAAGACACATAATAATTAAGATGGCCAAGATCAAAGATAAAGACAGGGTATTAAAGGCAGCTAGAGAGAGAAAAAAGATCACCTACAAAGGAAAACCCATCAGACTATCATCAGACTTCTCAACAGAAACCTTACAGGCCAGAAGAGAATGGCATGATATATTTAACGTAATAAAACAGAAGGGCCTCGAACCAAGAATATTGTATCCAGCACGATTATCATTTAAATATGATGTAGGGATTAAACAATTTCCAGATAAACGAAAGTTAAGAGAGTTTGCCTCTCATAAACCACCACTACAAGATATCTTCAATGGACTACTCTAGATGGAAGCACACCTAAGGCTAAAAACATGTCACCAGAGAAAAAAAAATCATAGCAAAGAAAGCAGACCATCCAAACACCAACTAAAGGCAAAGAATAAAACACCTATTATAGAAAGAATGGACGAGGAGAAATAAGAAGGGAAAGAAAGAAAGAAACATCAGACTCTGTTTACAATAACTTAACAAGAAAGTTAAGTAAGACTGTTAGATAGTAAAGAAGCAACCCTTGAACCCTTGGTAACCACGAATCTAAAGCCAGCAATGGCAATAAGTACATAAATATCAATAGTCACCCTAAATGTAAATGGACTGAATGCACCAATCAAAAGACACAGAGTAACAGAATGGATAAAA
>JAVSCE010013366.1:0-69609 GCA_032199065.1 Smutsia gigantea
AATTCCCCCTGTTTATTCCTCCTTCTCAGGATTGATTTGGCTATTCGGGGTCTTTTGTGGTTCCATATGAATTTTAGAATTATTTGTTCCAGTTCATGAAGAAAGCTGTTGGTAGTTTGATAGGGATTGCATTGAATCTGTAGATTGCTTTAGGTAGTATAGCCATTTTGACAATATTTATTCTTCCTAGCCAAGAGCATGGGATGCCTTTCCATTTGTTAGTGTCCTCTTTAATTTCTCTTAGGACTGTCTTGTAGTTTTCAGAGTACAGGTCTTTCACTTCCTTGGTTAGGTTTATTCCTAGGTATTTTATTCTTTTTGATGCAATTGTGAATGGAATTGTTTTTCTGATTTCTCTTTCTGTTAGTTCATCATAGTGTATAGGAAAGCAACAGATTTCTGTGTGTTAATTTTGTATCCTGCAACTTTGCTGAATTCAGATATTAGTTCTAGTAGTTTTGGAATGGAATCTTTAGGGTTTTTTATGTACAGTATCATGTCATCTGCAAATAGTGACAATTTGGCTTCTTCTTTACCAATCTGGATGCCTTGTATGTCTTTGTTTTGTCTGATTGCTGTGGCTAGGGCCTCCAGTACTATGTTGAATAACAGTGGAAAGAGTGGGCATCCCTGTCTTGTTCCCGATCTTAGATGAAAAGCTTTCAGCTTCTCGCCATTAAGTGTGATGTTAGCTGTGGGTTTGTCATATATGGCCTTTATGATGTTGAGGTACTTGCCGTCTATACCCATTTTGTTGAGAGTTTTAATCATGAATGGATGCTGAATTTTGTCAAATGCTTTTTCAGCATCTATGGAGATGATCATGTGGTTTTTGTTCTTCTTTTTGTTGATGTGGTGGATGATGTTGATGGTTTTTCGAATGTTGTACCATCCTTGCATCCCTGGGATGAATCCCACTTGATCATGGTGTATGATCCTCTTGATGTATTTTTGAATTGGTTTGCTAATATTTTGTTGAGTATTTTTGCATCTACGTTCATCAGGGATATTGGTCTGTAATTTTCTTTTTTGGTGAGGTCTTTTCCAGGTTTTGGTATTAGAGTGATGCTGGCTTCATAGAATGAGTTTGGAAGTATTCCCTCCTTTTCTATTTTTTGGAAAACTTTAAGGAGAATCGGTGTTATTTCTTCTCTATATGTCTGGTAGAATTCAGAGGTGAATCCATCAGGCCCAGGGTTTTTGTTCTTGGGTAGTTTTTTGATTACCAATTCGATTTCGTCACTGGTGATTGGTCTGTTTAGTTTTTCTGTTTCTTGCTTGGTCAGTCTTGGAAGGTTGTATTTTTCTAAGAAGTTGTCCATTTCTTCTAGGTTTTCCAGCTTGTTAGCATATAGATTCTCATAATATTCTCTTATGATTCTTTGTATTTCTGTGGGGTCCGTCGTGATTTTCCTTTCTCATTTCTGATTGTGTTTATGTGTGTAGATTCTCTTTTTCTCTTAATGAGTCTGGCTAGGGGTTTTATCTATTTTGTTTATTTTTTCAAAGAACCAGCTCTTGGTTTTATTGATTTTTTCTATTGTTTTATTCTTCTCAATTTTATTTATTTCTTCTCTAATCTTTATTATGTGCCTCCTTCTGGTGACTTTGTGCCTCATTTGTTCTTCTTTTTCCAATTTCAGTAATTGTGTCTTTAGACTATTCATTTGGGAATGTTCTTCCTTCTTTAAATAGGCCTGGATTGCAATATACTTTCCTCTTAGAACTGCCTTTGCTGTGTCCCACAGAAGTTGTGGCTTTGTGTTCTTGTTGTCATTAGCCTCCATATATTCTTTGATTTCTGTTTTGATTTGGTCGTTAACCCACTGATTAATTAGGAGAATGTTGTTAAGTCTCCATGTATTTGTGAGCCTTTGATTTCTTTCTAAAATTTATTTCTAGTTTTATACCTTGGTGATCTGAGAAGTTGGTTGGTAGGATTTCAATATTTTTGAAATTACTGATGTTCTTTTTGTGGCCTAGTATGTGGTCTATTCTGGAAAATGTTCCATGTGCACTTGAGAAGAATGTGTGTCTTGTTGCTTTTGGGTGCAGAGTTCTGTAGATGTCTGTTAGGTCCATCTGTTCTAGTGTGTTGTTCAGTGCCTCTATGTCTTTACTTATTCTCTGTCTGGTTGATCTGTCCTTTGGAGTGAGTGGTGTGTTGAAGTCTCCTAAAATGAATGCATTGCTGTCTATTTCCTCCTTTAATTCTGTTAGTATTTGTTTCACATATGCTGGCGCTCCTGTGTTGGGTATATATATTTATAATGGTTATATCTTCTTGTTGGACTGACCCCTTTATCATTATGTAATGTCCTTCTTTATCTCTTGCTACTTTCTTCGTTTTGAAGTCTATTTTGTCTGATACAAGTACTGCAACACCTGCTTTTTTCTCTTTGTTGTTTGCATGAAATATCTTTTTCCATCCCTTCACTTTTTAGTCTGTGTATATCTTTGGGTTTGAGGTGAGTCTCTTGTAAGCAGCATATAGATGGGTCTTGCTTTTTTATCCATTCTGTTACTCTGTGTCTTTTGATTGGTGCATTCAGTCCATTTACATTTAGGGTGATTATTGATAGATATGTACTTATTGCCATTGCTTGCTTTAGATTCGTGGTTACCAAGGGTTCAAGGGTTGCTTCTTTACTATCTAACAATCTAACTTAACTTTCTTGTTAAGTTATTGTAAACACAGTCTGATGTTTCTTTATTTCTCTCCCTTCTTATTCCTCCTCCTCCATTCTTTCTATAATAGGTGTTTTATTCTTTGCCTTTAGTTAGTATTTGGATGGTCTGCTTTCTTTGCTATGATTTTTTTTTCTCTGGTGACATCTTTTTAGCCTTAGGTGTGCTTCCATCTAGAGCAGTCCATTTAAGATATCCTGTAGTGGTGGTTTATGAGAGGCAAACTCTCTCAACTTTCATTTATCTGGAAATTGTTTAATCCCTCCATCATATTTAAATGATAATCGTGCTGGATACAATATTCTTGGTTCGAGGCCCTTCTGTTTCATTACATTGAATATATCATGCCATTCTCTTCTGGCCTGTAAGGTTTCTGTTGAGAAGTCTGATGATAGTCTGATGGGTTTTCCTTTGTAGGTGATCTTTTTTCTCTCTCTAGCTGCCTTTAATACCCTGTCTTTATCTTTGATCTTTGCCATCTTAATTATTATGTGTCTTGGTGTTGTCTTCCTTGGGTCCCTTGTGTTGGGAGATCTATGAGCTTCGGTGGACTGCGAGACTACTTCCTTCCCCAGCGAGGAAAGTTTTCAGCAATTATTTCTTCAAAGACACTTTCTATCCCTTTTTCTCTCTCTTCTTCCTCAGGTACTCCTATAATGCGAATATTGTTCCGTTTGGATTGGTCACACAGTTCTCGTAATATTCTTTCATTCCTAGAAATCCTTTTATCTCTCTCTGCCTCAGCTGCTCTGTACTCCTGTTCTCTGTTTTCTATTCCATTAACATTCTCTCGCATCTCATCCATTCTGCTGTTAAGCCCGTCGATCGCTTGTGTGATTTCTGCATTGTCTTTCCTCAGTTCCCTCACTTCCTCCCTCAGCTCTTGCACATTTTTCTGTAGGTCCATCAGCATGGTTATGACTTTTATTCTGAATTCTTTTTCAGGGAGGCTGTGCATTTCCATCCTTTCAGACTCCCTCTCTGGGGTTGTCTGTTTGATTTTGGTCTGAACCATATTCCTCTGTCTGTTCATGGCTATATAATTGGTCACTGATAGTTGCCACGTATGTCAGCTGGGCTCTTTAAGACTTTAAAAAGAGAAGAAAAAAAAAAGAGAACGAAAAAGAAAGAAAGAAAGAAAGAAAGAAAAGAAAAAAGGAAGAAAAGAAAAAACAAAAACAAAACAAAAAAACAAAAAAAATGCCCACCAGACGTAGATTCTGTGGGAATGCTCTAGGTGGCGCTATTGCCCCACTATTCCACAGCTGTGACTGTGCCGCTCCGCAGGGCCCTTTATCGCTTGGGCAGGGGTGGGAACGAATAGGAGGCTGTTGATCTCAGTGAGAAGTGTATGAGTATGGTTACGCTTCCTCAGTCACCAGCTAAGGCGTCTGAAAGTCCCCAGGACTCCCAGCCTGCTGGGCTGAGTGTGCTGGGGCGATCCGGCTCCTCCGCTGGGCTCCTGTCTCTTTAAGACCGCTGAAGAAAGCGCGCGCTTTTTTTTTCCTTCCCGGAGCCGGCTGCAAGCACCCTGGCGCGTTCCCCGCTCAGATCCTGCCCCTCTGTCTCTCCAATCTCCGCTGCACTGCGCAATGTGGGTCAGCGCTCCCCGCGCAGATCACCGGGGCTGGCTACTTCGCGGGGTGCACTTCCACTCCCTCCCGGCTCTGAATCCTCTCCTCCCGCCGGTGCGCTGGGGTGGGGGAGGGCTCGGGTCCCGCCGGGTCGCGGCTCCGTATCTTACCCGCCTCTTGGGGTGCCGAGTCCTCTCGGGTGTAGCTGCACGCTGTGCGCTTTCCTGTGTATTCTCGTCTCTCTTTTAGGAATAGATGTATTTTCTGTGTTTTCGTAGATAAATATAGTGTTGGGAGGAGATTTCTGCCGCCCTGCTCACACCGCCATCTTCCCGGAAGTATTGGATAATCTATTTTAAGTCAACTAGTTAGCAATCTTCATCTGCCACTTTACTTCACCTTCTCATTGTAACATAACATAGCCATAGGTTTGGGGGATTAGGGTGTGGACATCTTCTGAAGACCATATTGCCTACCTCACTCTTCTTGCATGGTTGTTGTAAGGATTACATGAGACAATACATATGTAAATCTGGCTCATTGCAAATATCCAATAATTGCTAGCTAATATTATTATTTACTTTGTAAAGGCAAGGTTCAAGTGTGTTACCTCAGATTGAATGCTCACCGATCACAAATGCTACTGCCTTTCACATTCAGGTAAATATTCATGGGGATTGGATTTTGAAAATTCTTAAGCAGGCTCAGTTGCTGAGCATTTGGGACTTCAGTATCTGCCTGGTGCAAAAAAGGATGGAATCCAGTGATTGATAAATGCTATAATTTTCAGGACATGACCTTCATTAGCAGGATGATCATCATACACATGGTATTCTAAACTGGTATTCAATCTAGGTTGGTGTTCAGTAGCCATGGAAGGCAGAGTAATTTACTGATCATTAGTGTGGCTACAAGTGGCTTATTTGGTTTGGATCTGAGCCAGTGGATAAAGAAGCTACAGTCTGCTTATACTGAAAGTTATCTTGATGATTGTGCTCCAGCCAAGGGCAGCTCCAGGCCTACCTGGGCAAATGGAATACACAATAGGAAACTGAAGTACAGTTTGAGCACTGAACCTTAGCACAAACAAACCAGTTGCTGAGCAAACAAAGCAGCCTGGTGGGATCATCTTGGCATACTGGCTACTCTGGTTAGGGAAACAAGACTAATTCTAGATGGAATCAGTGGATGAGTCTGAAGCTGCATATACTTAATAGCTTTGGCCAGATTTGGCTCAGGATGTGGGCAGGACTTTACTTGCTAATTGCAGGACATAGCTGTCCAAACCTGAGGAATGACAATGGTGACATGTCATTAAAGTCATATAATAGCTTGACATTAGTCATTCATTTAGCAAATAGTAATTGAATTCTGTTATATGTGTGTATGTTGAGCGGCCTAAGGAAAAAGTGGTGGGAAGAATACAGGTTTCATTTATAGGCAAAATTGTATTTAAAATTCTGCCTCTAAAAGTCACAAGGTTTATGACCTTCAGCAAGCTACAAAACTCTTTGAGCTATTGGTTCTTCATCTGTAATATACACAAGGTTGTGTGGATTAAATGACATAGCATGTTAAAGCACCCAGAATGGCCTAGCACATAGTAGAAATGCCATAAATGATGAATGTATTTCAATTTGACAACTTGAAGGTCATACAAACTACAGGCTGTAGTTTGCTAACCCTCACTTTAAATAGATTTAAGTTTTCTTCTAGCAGACAGTTAAATTACAGGCAGGTCATTTTGAACTTGTGGGGTTTGGTTTTGCGATTTGCTGTATCAGGACTCTTAGTTTTGTCCTTAGTTCAACAGAATATCCCTTTGTCCTGGGATGTAGTCTTTACTTTCAATGTGTGATATTTCTGTAAAATTTCAATAGGAAACCCAAAATGTTTACCAAGCCCTTCTCATTTAGTTGCATTTGAACTCTCAACTGCTTCTCTGCAGCAGGTAGCACCTGAAATACTTGACTAGTGTTTTTGGCCTGTCAGTCTTTCCCTCTGGCTTCCTTAGAGTCTCTTTCCCACATACATGCAGTTGAGGAAACAGCCAAGGATTGGAGGGGATATTTATATGCAACTTTTGAGGCTTTCTTTCTGTGACTACAGCTTTTCTGGAAGGGAAATCCTTATACCCAGGCCAATAAATCTGCAAATTTTGGGGCAGCTCTATATTCCAGACAGCACAGAGATCCAGAGAGGGCCTCAGGAGAAAAGCTATATAAACCCAGGGTGATTTTCTTACTTCAAGGTCAAAACACCTCCAAATTCTGCCTGCTTTTTGTCTCCAGTGCTTTAAAATTGTTAAATATTTTGTATTTTGTGTGGAGTTTATAATGGTTTTTTGAGGAAGGGTTAGTCTGATGCAAGATGTTCTGTCATTATCGAGCTGGACGTCTCTGAGATCATAACATTTGAAATTCCATTAAAACCTTTCAAAGAAGAAATAAAAGCTGTATACTGAAAGGAACACTGGCAAAATGATGAAGAAGTTTAGACAGAGTGTGACCTGGTCTGATGGATGTTTTGAATAGATCTCTTGGTGGAAGTGTGGATGATGGATTTGAAAGAAAAGAACCTGATGCAAGAAATCCAGTTAAGAGAATTTTGCAATAATTCAGGTGAGAAACATCAAGGGCTAGAGATGGTTCTAGAGAAGAAAAGATAGACTTGAGCATTATTTAGGAAGTACAATTGGCTGAAATTAGAGACTGAGTGGATGTCAGGGGTGAGATCTAGCATGTTTCCCAGATTTTAATTTTGGTGCCTAGTAGCAAGAGCAGATGCCCCCGAGAGAGGGAACATAGGAGGACAAACAGATTTAGGGGCAGAGAAGGTGGAGTTTATTTTCACCACATAATCATCCATGGCAGGCTTTCAAATCCTTAGTCATTGTATGTTGGCAGTGGATATATTTTAAGGAAAAAACCTAGAAATTCAGAATTTCAAAATGATATATTGATTACTTCAAATTCATTATATGCCCTACTAGTCATGTTGGGTTTCTAAAATATATTCTCAATGTATTGATACTGAGTAGGACAGAATTCCAACATTTATTTCAGTATTTTTATTTTCCTCCATCTTCTATAACATTCATTATTACCCTTCATGGGACTCTTGGTTTGTGGCTGTTTTCCAGTATCTTTGTCTCACCAATAATTTCTGTAGATATAGAACACATAACAAACATTTTTTAAAGAATTGTTATGTATTGAAAATTCCCCCTGCCATGAACAGATTAATATTCTGTATTCTTTTAGTAATTCTTTAAAATGAAATCTAATTGTGGGATCCATTAAGATTTTGTTTCAATTATTTCTCTGCAAAGAATATACTAATTCTTCTCATAAAGAATAGATGTCACATAGAAAATATATTTCATTGCTGTATAACTCAAACTACTTTGCATCAAGATTTTCCCAATCTGTACATTCTCAATTATGCTAAGTATATTAATATTTACATGCAGATATTTTATAGCATTAAAAATGTGAACACTGGATTTCTTCTTACCTGTGGCGACAGCTAACTGAAGTCTGAATGACAGTGGTTGCTTCACAGAGAGTATTGTGGATTTAACTCAGAGCTAGAGATGATCTGAAAAATTGAATTGCCTCTTCACATAGAATGACTAGGAGATACTTAGGGAACCACTGGGCAAGACTCTGAATCACTTAAACTATTTTTTAGTCCTTGATGGAAACAGAGTTCTATGCTTAAATTCCTGGAATCATATTTTTGAGCTCAGTAACAGCCTCACTTTCAAGCTATTATCTTGATTCTTCTTTATCCATTTCCTGTCATCCTTCTCCTTCACTCTTCCCTTCCAATCAGTCAATTTCACTTTCTAAAAATGTCCTGACTCCATCCATTTCTCTCTATTCCTTCTGCCACTATCGTAGTCCAAGTCACCATTACCTTTCACAGCTTCTTACCTGGTCTCCTACATCCTAATTTACCCCTAATCTGTTGGCCACATTGTTGTCAGTGACTTTTTTCTAAAATAATCATTTATTCAATGGCCTCCTATATTCTTTAGGGAAAAAGAGCTCCTTAATGTAGCTTGCAACTTTCTGTTTAATCTCACTTGTATTTCAGCTTCATCTCTTACCACTCCACCCACTCCCTCTGATTCCAGCCATTCTGAATTTGTCAGTTCTGTTTTCACTGTACTTCATTTGCAAAAACATGTTTTGCCAATGTTTTAAACATCCTTCTACCTCTGCTCCGCTTTTCCTAACTCACTCTGACTCATCTACCCTCAGGTGTCTGAACAGGTAGCATTTCCTTCAGAAGGTCTTCTCTTGACGTTTCCTTAACAGTACTGTACCCTGAATTTCCTCTGCCATAACACACATCAAATTTTGTTGCAACTTCTTGTTTAGTTAGCTGCCTTGATTCTGTAGTGTAAGTTCCACGGGATCTAGGTTGGGGCCTTACTGATTCTAGTTGCCTGGTATTTAGTAGATTCTCAACAGATATTTATATAAAAAATAGTCTTGTCTGTTCTAAAACCTCTTTCAAAAGAAGACAGACTACGTACTGTTCTACTAGATTCAAAGCCTTAAAGTCAGAACTAGATCCCTAAGTTTATGGAATCCTGAATCCCATTTGTACCAAATTCAGACTCTTTTGAATTCCTCTGGCTTCAGTGGAAAAAAAAGAAGCTTTCTGACATTCCATCATCATTATCTGTTTTAATTATATCTAACAGGGCTTAGAAACTTAGGGAAAGTTTATCAAGAAAGTTGGAGTATGTAGACTATTTTCCTCATTGGACAATCATCAACATCTTTCAAAAATGTCCACTGAGGCTCTACATCACTAATCATCAGAGAAATGCAGATTAAAACCACAATGAGATATCACCTCACACCAGTGAGGATGGCCAACATCCAAAACACAAACAACAACAAATGTTGGCGAGGATGTGGAGAAAAGGGAACCCTCCTACACTGCTGGTGGGACTGCAAATTAGTTCAACCATTGTGGAAAGCAGTATGGAGGTTCCTCAAAAAACTCAAAATAGAAATACCATTTGACCCAGGAATCCCACTCCTAGGAATTTACCCTAAGAATGCAGCAGCCCAATTTGAAAAAGATATATGCACCCCTATGTTTATCACAGCACTATTTACAATAGCCAAGAAATGGAAGCAACCTAAGTGTCCATCAGAAGATGAATGGATAAAGAATAGGTGGTACATATACACAATGGAATATTATTCAGCCATAAGAAGAAAACAAATCCTACCATTTGCAACAACATGGATGGAGCTAGAGAGTATTATCCTCAGTGAAATAAGCCACGCTGAAAAAGACAAGTACCAAATGATTTCACTCATATGTGGAGTATAAGAACAAAGAAAAAAACTGAGGAAACAAAACAGCAGCAGACTCACAGAACCCAAGAATGGACTAATAGTTACCAAAGGGAAAGGGACTGGGGAGGATGGGTGGGAAGGGAGGGACAAGGGGGAAAAAGGGGCATTACAATTAGCAGATGTAATGTTGGGGGGGGGCACGGGGAGGGCTGTACAACTCAGAGAAGACAAGTAGTGACTCTATAGCATCTCATTACACTGATGGACAGTGACTGTAATGGGGTTGGTGGGGGGGACCTGATGAAGGGGGTAGTTTAATCACCATAATATTGCACATGTAATTGTAGATTAATGATACCAAAATAAATTAAAAAAATATATATCCCAGTAAAAAAAAACATGTCCACTGAGGACCATGAGCTGGTTCAAAAGCCAAATCATGGTAGACTAGTCTGAGATCTGCACTGAGTGTGTCTTACAATGTTATTATGTCAATTATAGCTCAGTAAAGATGAAAAAAAATAGTGTCTTTGTAATAATCATAAAACCATTCCACTTGGAATTCAACAGTAAGGGAAACTTTGAGGACAGCAGTTGAGTGAGATCATGGTTATTCATTCTGAGAGCTATCATGTTTTCCCAGTACTTCCATTCGTGGCAATTCAATCAAGAAGGCTAGAGCATTTGATTAGTCACATAAAAGTATCACCTCTACTTTTTGCAATAGGGACTTATAGAAGGGCTATTCAGAATAGAAATAGTAAGAGCTATAGAAATGTGGTTGATGAAGTTTCCATGGCTGAGATGGAAAGCCTGAATTTATGGGAAAAAACCTTGAGGGTCATACAAACTACAGGCTGCAGTTTAGCTACCCCCTCTGTAGGAAGAAATCCAATGTTCACACTTTTAATGCAATAAGATATCTGTGTGTAAACACTGATCTACTAATCATCATTTGAGAAAGTACAGATTGGGAAAATCTTGATGCAAAGTACTTTGAGTTATACAGAAATAAAATATACTTTCTATATGACATCATTCTTTAAGAGATATGAAAAATTAGTATATTCTTTACATTGAATTTATGGCTCTGAATTTAGAACAGTTGGAAAGTGCACAAAAAATCTCTCCCCCTTTGGTGTATTGTCCTGTTACCAGAAAGTGATTAGTCTGGCATAGAGCAGTGGGGGTGTAGAAAAAACCAACAGGCATTATAAATACTAATTTAGGACAAGAGAGAGACAAATCTAGACTAGTACTGACACAAATCTGTACTCTGCCCACAGTGACTTCAGAATATTACCTATCCCCTGGTGAAGAAGAATTGGCAGTTAACATCAGAGACTACTACAGTTACATTTTTGTGTTATTTATAATTTGTTCCATATTTGTATGTTTGAGAAAATCTTAAACTAACTTAAAGGCTCTATCAAAAGATCTCCAATTGTTGGGGAGAAAAATTGAAAGAAATTGTATTCAGTACATCTAGGTATTTCTGAAACCTTTTGAGACTAATGGATTGTTTCAAATTTCTTTCAGATGTTTGCATTTACATTGATAGTATTTCACATAAATGGATAGCTTTGGCATCTGCACATTGAACCGATTTCCAATAAATATGAAAATGAGAACAGATCTTGAAAACTGGACATGGAAATAAAACTTAAAAGCAGTAGCCATGGATCCTACCCTCTCCTTCCCCTTTTCTACTGCCATTCCCTTATTCATGCACCATCTATCTGATAGGTGGTGGTTAAAGTAGAATCAAAGGCAAAATTTTAAGAAATTTTAAGTATATCTATTTATTCACAGCCCTCCCACCACTCAAGAAAGTTAAGTCTCTAAATAATTAAATTAAGGCAATGTGTTGCAATTTTTCCAACTGATGGACAAAACTCAGTCTTATGAAGAATAAAAGGTCTAAAGTTTTGAGGAAATGCTCAATAAGCTATGGAGATAAATTGTTTGTCAATAGGCCCCACTTCTAAACGTTGGTATGTTTCTGCTAATACAAGGGAACAATAATACTCTATACAAGAAAATGCTAATACGCAGTACTTCAGTTGAAAATCCATTAAGGTGGTAAAAAACATGGTTGCCTCCTTGAGAAAATGGACCATTTAGGAAACTATGATTCCTTTTTTTGTGATTGTTAAACAGATTCTTGTCTTACTGAGTTTTGTTATGTTCTTAGTAATGGTGATGGCTGACAGACAACTTGATCAGAGGCAGTTATCCCTCTGAACCTATCTAGAGGTGACATTACAGCCTCACCTCCATAGAGTGCAAACAAGTTTCTTTCATAATTTCAGACTAGTGCAGAAAGGAGTCCAAAGGATAGAAACGAATGTACTCTGTCAGCTTGTTATATTAGGGAGAGTTTGTTCCACTTTCTTGTTCTCAGCAGATTTCCTATTACCTCGGAGTCTATTTATCTTGATAGGGAATGGCTGAAAGTACGTGAATTAGTGGGAGAGAAATTGCTTACCTTCATGTTCGAGTGAAACTTTCTTTTCCTTATTTATGTGCTGTTTCCTTTAAAATTATTTACTTTTGACAAATAAAAATTGTATATATTTAAAGTGTACAGTATGATGTTTTTATATATATGTTCATTTCACAAACTAATTAATATATCCATCACCTCCCATAGTTATCTTTGTGTGTATGTGTGTGTGTTGTGAGAATACTTGGTATGTACTCTCAGAAAACTTCAAGCATACAATTCATTATTATTAACTATAGTCCCTATACTGTACATTAGGTCTCTAAAACTTGAATTCATCTTATAAGAGAGTTTGTATCCTTTGGTCAGTATCTCCCTTCCCGCCGCCCCCCCCCCCCATCCCCTAGCCTCTGGTAACCACCATTCTACTTTGTTAATGTGAGTATGACTTTTTTTTTTAGATTCCATGTATAAATGAAATCATGTGATATTTGGCTTTGTGTGTCTGGTTTATGTCACTTGGCATTATATCCTGCAGGACATACATGTTTTCACAATCTTAAGATTTCCTTCTTTAAAAAGCTGAGTAATATTTCATTATATACATATATACACACATACCACATTTTCTTTATCCATTCATCTGTTGACATTTAGGTTGTTCCCATATCTTGGCTACAATAATGATACAGTGACATAGGAGTCCTTTGTGTTCCAAATGTTTATTTTTCTTTATCTGTGGAAAACGCATTAGAATTTTCAGAGGGATTTCACTGAATCTGTAGATAACTTTGGGTAGAAGGGATATTTCAACATTATTAATTCTTCAATCTGAACATGGAGTATCTTCCCATTTATTTGTGTCTTCTTCAACCTCTTTAATCAATGTTTTATAATTTTTGGTGCACAGATTATTTCTTTATTGAATGAATTTATTCCTGATTATTTCATTCTTTTTGTTGCTGTTTTATTTTTTATTTTTTTAATATAATTTGTTTTATTATCATTAATTTACAATTACATGTGCAATATTACGATTATTAAACTACCCCCTTCATCAGGTCCCCCCCACCAACCCCATTACAGTCACTGTCCATCAGCGTAGTGAGATGCTATAGAATCACTACTTGTCTTCTCTGAGTTGTACTGCCCTCCCCGTGACCCCCAACATTACATCTGCTAATCGTAATGCCCCTTTTTCCCTCTTATCCCTCCCTTCCCGCCCATTTCCCCAGTCCCTTTCCCTTTGGTAACTATTAGTCCGTTCTTGGGTTCTGTGAGTCTGCTGCTGTTTTGTTCCTTCAGTATTTTTTCTTTGTTCTTATACTCCACATATGAGTGAAATCATTTGATACTTGTCTTTTCGGCTTGGCTTATTTCACTGAGCATAATACCCTCTAGCTCCATCCATGTTGTTGCAAATGGTAGGATTTGTTTTCTTCTTATGGCTGAATAATATTCCATTGTGTATATGTACCACCTATTCTTTATCCATTCATCTACTGATGGACACTTAGGTTGCTTCCATTTCTTGGCTATTGTAAATAGTGCTGCAATAAACATAGGGGTGCATCTGTCCTTTTCAAATTGGGCTGCTGCATTCTTAGGGTAAATTCCTAGGAGTGGAATTCCTGGGTCAAATGGTATTTCTATTTTGAGTTTTTTGAGGAACCTCCATACTGCTTTCCACGATGGTTGAACTAATTTGCAGTCCCACCAGCAGTGTAGGAGGGTTCCCTTTTCTCCACATCCTCGCCAACATTTGTTGTTGTTTGTGTTTTGGATGTTGGCCATCCTCACTGGTGTGAGGTGATATCTCATTGTGGTTTTAATCTGCATTTCTCTGATGATTAGCGATGTGGAGCATCTTTTCATGTGCCTGTTGGCCATCTGAATTTCTTCTTTGGAGAAGTGTCTATTCATGTCCTCTGCCCATTTCTTAATTGGATTATTTGCTTTCTGTTTCTTAAGGTGCATGAGTTCTTTATATATTTTGGATGTCAACCCTTTATCAGATACGTTTTTTATGAATATATTCTCCCATACTGTAGGATGTCTTTTTGTTCTACTGATGGTGTCCTTTGCTGTACAGAAGCTTTTCAGCTTGATATAGTCCCACTTGTTCATTTTTGCTTTTGTTTCCCTTGCCCGGGGAGATATGTTCATGAAGAAGTTGCTCATGTTTATGTCCAAGAGATTTTTGCCTATGTTTTTTTCTAAGAGTTTTATGGTTTCATGACTTACATTCAGGTCTTTGATCCACCTTGAGTTTACCTTTGTGTATGGGGCTAGACAGTAGTCCAGTTTCATTCTCTTACATGTAGCTGTCCAGTTTTTCCAACACCAGCTGCTGAAGAGGCTGTCATCTCCCCATTGTATATCCAAGGCACTTTTATCAAATATTAATTGACTGTATATGTTTGGGTTAATGTTTGGATTTTCTATTCTGTTCCACTGGTCTGTGGGTCTGTTTTTGTGCCAATACCAAATTGTCTTGATTACTGTGGCTTTGTAGTAGAGCTTGAAGTCAGGGAGTGTAATTCCCCCTGTTTTATTCCTCCTTCTCAGGATTGCTTTGGCTATTCGGGGTCTTTTGTGGTTCCATATGAATTTTAGAATTATTTGTTCCAGTTCATTGAAGAAAGTTGTTGGTAGTTTGATAGGGATTGCATTGAATCTGTAGATTGCTTTAGGTAGTATAGCCATTTTGACAATATTTATTCTTCCTAGCCAAGAGCATGGGATGCATTTCCATTTGTTAGTGTCCTCTTTAATTTCTCTTAGGACTGTCTTGTAGTTTTCAGAGTACAGGTCTTTCACTTCCTTCGTAGGTTTATTCCTAGGTATTTTATTCTTTTTGATGCAATTGTGAATGGAATTGTTTTTCTGATTTCTCTTTCTGTTAGTTCATCATTAGTGTATAGGAAAGCAACAGATTTCTGTGTGTTAATTTTGTATCCTGCAACTTTGCTGAATTCAGATATTAGTTCTAGTAGTTTTGGAATGGAATCTTTAGGGTTTTTTATGTACAGTATCATGTCATCTGCAAATAGTGACAATTTGGCTTCTTCTTTACCAATCTGGATGCCTTGTATGTCTTTGTTTTGTCTGATTGCTGTGGCTAGGACCTCCAGTACTATGTTGAATAACAGTGGAGAGAGTGGGCATCCCTGTCTTGTTCCCGATCTTAGATGAAAAGCTTTCAGCATCTCGCCGTTAAGTATGATGTTAGCTGTGGGTTTGTCATATATAGCCTTTATGATGTTGAGGTACTTGCCCTCTATACCCATTTTGTTGAGAGTTTTAATCAGGAATGGATGCTGGATGTTGTCAAATGCTTTTTCAGCATCTATGCAGATGATCATGTGGTTTTTGTTCTTCTTTTTGTTGATGTGGTGGATGATGTTGATGGATTTTCGAATGTTGTACCATCCTTGCATCCCTGGGATGAATCCCACTTGATCATGGTGTATGATCCTCTTGATGTATTTTTGAATTCGGTTTGCTAATATTTTGTTGAGTATTTTTGCATCTACGTTCATCAGGGATATTGGTCTGTAATTTTCTTTTTTGGTGAGGTCTTTGCCCGGTTTTGGGATTAGAGTGATGCTGGCTTCATAGAATGAGTTTGGAAGTATTCCCTCCTCTTCTATTTTTTGGAAAACTTTAAGGAGAATCGGTGTTATTTCTTCTCTATATGTCTGGTAGAATTCAGAGGTGAATCCATCAGGCCCAGGGGTTTTGTTCTTGGGTAGTTTTTGATTACCAATTCGATTTCGTCACTGGTGATTGGTCTGTTTAGTTTTTCTGTTTCTTGCTTGGTCAGTCTTGGAGGGTTGTATTTTTCTAAGAAGTTGTCCATTTCTTCTATGTTTTCCAGCTTGTTAGCATATAGATTCTCATAATATTCTCTTATGATTCTTTGTATTTCTGTGGGGTCCGTCGTGATTTTTCCTTTCTCATTTCTGATTGTGTTTATGTGTGTAGATTCTCTTTTTCTCTTAATGAGTCTGGCTAGGGGTTTATCTATTTTGTTTATTTTTTCAAAGAACCAGCTCTTGGTTTTATTGATTTTTTCTATTGTTTTATTCTTCTCAATTTTATTTATTTATTCTCTAATCTTTATTATGTCCCTCCTTCTGGTGACTTTGGGCCTCATTTGTTCTTCTTTTTCCAATTTCAGTAATTGTGTCTTTAGACTATTCATTTGGGAATGTTCTTCCTTCTTTAAACAGGCCTGGATTGCAATATACTTTCCTCTTAGAACTGCCTTTGCTGCGTCCCACAGAAGTTGTGGCTTTGTGTTGTTGTTGTCATTAGTCTCCATATATTCTTTGATTTCTGTTTTGATTTGGTCGTTAACCCATTGATTAATTAGGAGAGTGTTGTTAAGTCTCCATGTATTTGTGAGCCTTTTTGATTTCTTTCTAAAATTTATTTCTAGTTTTATACCTTGGTGATCTGAGAAGTTGGTTGGTAGGATTTCAATATTTTTGAAATTACTGAGGTTCTTTTTGTGGCCTAGTATGTGGTCTATTCTGGAAAATGTTCCATGTGCACTTGAGAAGAATGTGTATCCTGTTGCTTTTGGGTGTAGAGTTCTGTAGATGTCTGTTAGGTCCATCTGTTCTAGTGTGTTGTTCAGTGCCTCTGTGTCTTTACTCATTTTCTGTCTGGTTGATCTGTCCTCTGGAGTGAGTGGTGTGTTGAAGTCTCCTAAGATGAATGCATTGCTGTCTATTTCCTCCTTTAATTCTGTTAGTATTTGTCTCACATATGCTGGCGCTCCTGTGTTGGGTGCATATATATTTATAATGGTTATATCTTCTTGTTGGACTGACCCCTTTATCATTATGTAATGTCCTTCTTTATCTTTTGCTACTTTCTTCGTTTTGAAGTCTATTTTGTCTGATACAAGTACTGCAACACCTGCTTTTTTCTCTTTGTTGTTTGCATGAAATATCTTTTTCCATCCCTTCACTTTTAGTCTGTGTATATCTTTGGATTTGAGGTGAGTTTCTTGTAGGCAGCATATAGATGGGTCTTGCTTTTTTATCCATTCTGTTACTCTGTGTCATTTGATTGGTGCATTCATTCCATTTACATTTAGGGTGATTATCGATAGGTATGTACTTATTGCCATTGCTGGCTTTAGATTCGTGGTTACCAAGGGTTCAAGGGTTGCTTCTTTACTATCTAACAATCTAACTTAACTTTCTTGTTAAGTTATTGTAAACACAGTCTGATGTTTCTTTCTTTCTCTCCCTTCTTATTCCTCCTCCTCCATTCTTTCTATAATAGGTGTTTTATTCTTTGCCTTTAGTTGGTATTTGGATGGTCTGCTTTCTTTGCTATGATTTTTTTTCTCTGGTGACATCTTTTTAGCCTTAGGTGTGCTTCCCTCTAGAGCAGTCCATTTAAGATATCCTGTAGTGGTGGTTTATGAGAGGCAAACTCTCTTAACTTTCGTTTATCTGGAAATTGTTTAATCCCTCCATCATATTTAAATGATAATCGTGCTGGATACAATATTCTTGGTTCGAGGCCCTTCTGTTTCATTACATTGAATATATCATGCCATTCTCTTCTGGCCTGTAAGGTTTCTGTTGAGAAGTCTGATGATAGTCTGATGGGTTTTCCTTTGTAGGTGATCTTTTTTCTCTCTCTAGCTGCCTTTAATACCCTGTCTTTATCTTTGATCTTTGCCATCTTAATTATTATGTGTCTTGGTGTTGTCTTCCTTGGGTCCCTTGTGTTGGGAGATCTATGAGCTTCGGTGGACTGCGAGACTACTTCCTTCCCCAGCGAGGGAAAGTTTTCAGCAATTATTTCTTCAAAGACACTTTCTATCCCTTTTTCTCTCTCTTCTTCCTCTGGTACTCCTATAATGCGAATATTGTTCCGTTTGGATTGGTCACACAGTTCTCTTAATATTCTTTCATTCCTAGAAATCCTTTTATCTCTCTCGCCTCAGCTGCTCTGTACTCCTGTTCTCTGTTTTCTATTCCATTAACAGTCTCTTGCATCTCATCCATTCTGCTGTTAAGCCCGTCGATCGCTTGTCTGATTTCTGTATTGTCTTTCCTCAGTTCCCTCACTTCCTCCCTCAGCTCTTGCACATTTCTCTGTAGGTCCATCAGCGTGGTTATGACTTTTATTCTGAATTCTTTTTCAGGGAGGCTGTGCATTTCCATCCTTTCAGACTCCCTCTCTGGGGTTGTCTGGTTGATTTTGGTCTGAACCATATTCCTCTGTCTTTTCATGGCTATATAATTGGTCACTGATAGTTGCCACGTATGTCAGCTGGGCTCTTTAAGACTTTAAAAAGAGAAGAAAAAAAAAAGAGAAAAAAAGAAAGAAAGAAAGAAAGAAGAAAAGAAAAAAAGAAAGAAAAGAAAAAACAAAAACAAAACAAAACAAAACAAAATGCCCACCGGACATAGATTCTGTGGGAATGCTGTAGCTCGCGCTATTGCCCCACTATTCCACAGCTGTGACTGCGCCGCTCCGCAGGGCCCTTTATCGCTCTGGCAGGGGTGGGAACGAATAGGAGGCTGTTGATCTCAGTGAGAAGTGTAAGTATGGCTACACTTCCTCAGTCGCCAGCTAAGGCGTCTGAAACTCCCCTGGACTCCCAGCCTGCTGTGCTGAGTGTGCTGGGGCGATCCGGCTCCTCCGCTGGGCTCCTGTCTCTTTAAGACCGCTGAAGAAAGCGCGCACTTTTTTTTTTTCCTTCCCGGAGCCGGCTGCAAGCACCCCTGGCGCGTTCCCGCTCAGATCCTGCCCCTCTGTCTCTCCAATCTCCGCTGCACTGCGCAATGTGGGTCAGCGCTCCCCGCGCAGATCACCGGGGCTGGCTACTTCGCGGGGTGCACTTCCACTCCCTCCCGGCTCTGAATCCTCTCCTCCCGCCGGTGCGCTGGGGTGGGGGAGGGCTCGGGTCCCGCCGGGTCGCGGCTCCGTATCTTACCCGCCTCTTGGGGTGCCGAGTGCTCTCGGGTGTAGCTGCACGCTGTGCGCTTTCCTGTGTATTCTCGTCTCTCTTTTAGGAATAGATGTATTTTCTGTGTTTTCGTAGATAAATATAGTGTTGGGAGGAGATTTCTGCCGCCCTGCTCACACCGCCATCTTCCCGGAAGTCTGATTCCTTTCTGCCTTTTAAGAGATTATTTTACCACTTCCTAAAGCCACTGTTGTATTTTCCCTGACCCAATTGCACCATACACTTCGTATATTCACATGCCTGTAGATACATAGGTAGAGAGGTTTGCTACTGTAGTTGACAAGATGCCAATGACTCATGCGACTGTCAGAAATGGAAAACATTGGCAGAACTACATAGAAACTTAAATGAGCTGGGAGAGGCTTTTGCTGGCAGCTCACGCCACTGCTGCCATTGAAAACCTGGCTCATGTCAGTGTCATATCCTCCAGGAATAATGTCCAGTGAGTTGTGCTGAAGTTTGCTGCTGCAGTCACTGTAATCACTCCTATTGCGGGCTGCTTCACTCCTGGAACCTTCACTAAGGGGATCCAGGCAGCCCTCCTGGCGCTGCGATTTCCACTGGTTACTGAACCCACGGCCGACCATCCTTTCACAAAGGCATCTTATACAAACCTGCCAACCACTGCCGTGTAACAGGCTCTCCTCTGCACCAAGCGGACATTGCCATCCCACAGGGCACCAAGGGCGCTCACTCAGCAGTTCCGGGATGACCCGTGCTGGCCGGGGAGTTCTGTGCATGCGCGGCGCCACCCAGTGGCCTCCTTGGCAGGTCTCGCCGGCCGCCTCCAGTTCTACACAGATCCTGAAGAGATTGGAAAGGGAGAGCAGGCCACGCTGAAAAGGCTGTGACCAAGGAGGAAATTCAGGGTGACTGGACTGTGCCAGCTCCCAAATTTACTGCCACTCAACCTGAGGTGGCAGGCTGCTGTGAAGGCGCGGGCACCCTCCGCGCCCTGCCGGCGTCCGGCCTTCCCTGCCGAAGACCGCAGCGCGCCACGGAGGACTGGTCTGTGACTCCCACTGCTCAGGCCACTGGACTGGTAGGAACAACCATTGAATGGTTCTTTCCCAGACGCTTAAACAAGACATAAGGGATGGAAGTAAGGTTGATGGAAACTAAACTGTTCTGGGAGGGAAAAAAAAAGAAACCAACCAAAAACCCATAGCAAGGTGCAAATAGTGCAAGTTTCAAAGGGAAATGTCGAGTACGAAAACCTTGCTAATTGCTAGCCTGAGTTGGAAGGGGCTGCCCTTCAGAAGGCCATAAATTGCCTCCACACAGAGGCTAAGTGCTTTGAGGAATGTTGTAGAAAGAGCTGTTCATTTTATAAGGAGTTGGAGAAAATTATTGCTCAGGTCTCCACTCCAGTGTTGCATGATTCTGGAATCTTCTCATTTAAAACTTAATGCATTATTCAAAAATGAATGAACTTTGGAAATTGCATGACCTGACGATGGATAAGGAATAAACTGTTGTGGTCAGTGAGGTTGAGATAAGGAAAAAGACTCAGCGGGCCACTTACAATGTCTTTCCAGGCCTTCGGGTTTCCCCACTTTTGTTTCAGAAAGGCTTTGAGTGAGAAGACACTGCTATTGAAGAAGGTTAGCCTTCTTCCAAATCTGACTGGATTTGGCTGGTTGGTTGTTTTTTATAGGCTCAGATAAAGAAACAATACCTACCTTGTAGGGAAGTTGAAAAAAAGATGCCAAGAGAATAGAAATTACTTATGCCTGCTTGATGCGTTTTTGAATATATATACTGTCCCTGCTGAAATGGTCAATCAAGCCAGATATACAAGATGGAATGTGAACCCACACCACTGTTTTCCCTTCTTTTTTGGACCCTCTCATCTCAATCATGTGATGATCCTAGGTTGAAGTAAAAAAAAATGAAAGCAGAATGAAAAAAAAATGGAGGCAGTTTTAATGCCTCCTATGGATTCATTTTCACAAAGTTCTGAAGGGCAATATTGTAAATGACATTCGTTCATCCAGCACCCTTGCTCCCTAGTGCCCCGGATGGATTTTCTCTCTTGCAAAGTTTAGGCAGGAGGAGGCAAGCTCTAGTTTTGCCTGAATCCTCTTGTTTTAGAGACTTAGCTAAATCCTTCAAGCTTAATCTTGACCTTTGTTTAGAAAATAAATGGTTGATCTCCAATGGCAAGCTCTGAGAGTTCAGTTTGCAAGGAGTGCTGCCAAGGATCCTTAAACACTACTCACGTTTTTCTTGTGAGAAAATGCCTTAAAACGTTACTTGAAGTACAGGGGAAATAGGTTGCTGGTAGACCTTATTATTCCAAGTTGTGTCATGGGAGCTGTCCCAGACAGGAATAAGGTTTGCCCAGAGGGCTCTACTTATCCTCCCTGTCCTGCTCAGCACCAGAATCTTAACTGCAATGATCAGTTGGGATTTCCCTGAACTGGCTTTGCATCTTCAATACCTAGATGGATCTTTTGTCTCTAGGCTTTATGAAAAAAATAAAGGATTAGTTGAAGTCATTGAAACTATAGTTTGGAATGGAAACTGTATAAAGCTTACAATATTGAGCATATTACTTACTATAAATTATAAATAAAGTTTGTAGGTCTCTGACCCAATTTTGAATCCTTTCATTCCAAGAATAAGTCAAGTGTGTGTTGGCTAATCATCTATCGTTTGGTCTCATTTGGATTTCTTTTCCTTTGTCATCTAGACCCTGCTTATTCTCATCTGTATGACCCTTGCTGTCCCTAGCTGACCTTCACTAAGGTAGTCATTGCTTTATATGTTGGTGTTAGTAATAGCAAAAACTTCTTGGTCATTGATTTATTTCATTTATGGTCTTCATCAAGTGATTTTTCCCATAGTGCTGCCTTCTGGGTACCTTCTGGAATGACTTCTATTTCTATTTGCCTGCATCTATGCTTTCTGCTACTCTTGAGCACTGATTACTGTGTCTCATTCAGTCTGTTCCCTCCACATTCTCCTTAAGAGTAGGACTGGAGGGAATTATAAAATTTTGCTCCCTTCAGAAAGAAGAATAACTTTCAGACTGAGTTGAGTTGAAAAATTGATCCTCTACTTGGTAGAAAGACTAATGCTATGACATTTCCTATGTAAATGTTACTGAATTTCCACTGAAATGATTAATCAGAACAGTCTTCGGTTTTGAGCCTTTCCTCTGTGGGATGTGACAAAGAAAAGAGAAGACAGAATGTCTGCCTTCTTGTCAATCCTCCAAACACCACTTTCATGCATCTAGACCATTCCTCCAGCTGTTCCCTCCAACTAGAATTCCCTTAACTTCTTTCACTATCTACCCAAATCCTTTTAATCCTTATGATCTGGCTCAAACTTCACTTTCTCTTTGAAAACTCCTCACCTGCACAACCACCAACCACGCTCTTTGAGAGAATGAGGGACTTCTGTGCTCCCACTTTTTTATTAGAATCTTTCCACTTCTGTTCTAGAATCTTCCATCATATATGGTATATGCACATTCGGTGGTATATGGTATTGCACATGTATATGTACATACTCTCTCTGTTCTTTACATAGTTGCTAAACCTATGTTGTGAGACCATTATCCTTACAAGCCTGCCATAGAGACAGAATGTACATCTCTATAGTATATTATTACTATGAAAATACCCTTATTTTGAAAATTGTATTTGCATGCCAGAAAAGGGAAGAAACCCTTTGTCAAAACAGGGACTTAGTGTAGTGACCTGCTCCATCAGTGTACTTAAAAATTTTTTCTTTCTGGCATCCCATGATATAATTTAGCAGCAATCAAAATTCCTATGATTTTACCACCATTTTTTGCTGGCACATATTATAACTAATAGTAAAATAGGGGTCTGATAAATCACATCTTTAATGTGAGCACTGAAGAACAGCCCGATGAGCTAATGGGTCAGGTGTACTCCATCGAACCCAAACACCTCTCCTTTTTTGGCAGAGCTTCAACCACTGCATTTAAGTTTAACATGATTTGGCCAGCCCCTCCACATCTGGGAAGAATTTTAATGCTTCTGAATACAAATATGGCCCTTCACACCCACTCCCGCCCACTACCTCACCCGCATGTCGTTTCCCAGACTGAGCTTTATAATGGACCTGATGCTATGTCTATAATGACATTTTCATTCTCCCCTGAGGGTCCTCGTATATTCTTCAGTAAATTCAATGTCATGCAATTGTTGAACAAATAGACCATAAATCAGCCTGTCTGTGAGAGTAGATGATGATAGCTTGTTTAAAATAAGAATGATAGGAGGGCCTGAGAGAAAATAAGAAAGGTGGAAATTTGCCAGAAGGCAACTCAAGGAAATTGAAATTTTTGTCACTATGTCCGTTAGAACAGGTTTTAGCCTTAATAAAACACAAGTTTTTTCCTTTTATAAAGACATTTTCCATGTGAAATGTTTATAATTGCATTATTCATAATAGCTAAAACGTGGAAATGACCCAAATGTCCATCAACTGATCAATGGATAAACACAATGTGTTGTATTTATATAATAGAGTATCATTTGGCCATAAAAAGGAATGCATTGCTGGTACATGCTATAGTGATGAATCTCAAACTAAGTGTAAAAAGCCAGTCACGAAATATCACACATGATAATCTATTATATGGAATGTCCATAATAGACAAATCTGTAGAGACAGAAAGTAGATTAGTACCAGGTGATAAGGTGTTGATAGCCAAAGGATACAGGGTTTCTTTTTGAAATAATAAAATTTAAAATTGCTGTGGTGACGGTTGATGGTTTAGTATATTTGTGAATATACAAAAATCCATTGGATTGGACATTTTAATGGGTGAGTTGTATGAAGTATTAGTTTACTAGGGCTACCATAACTGGGTGGATTAGACTGGGTGCATTAAACAAATGGGTGGAAATTAATTTCACACAGTTCTAAAGTCTAGAACCCCAAGATCAAGCGCCAAGATTTCAGAAGGTTGTGAGGGAAGAATCCATTCCAAGCCTCTCTCTGACTTGTACATGACTATCTTCTCCCTGTGTATTCACATGTTCTCTCTGTATGTGTCTGTGTCCATTAATAATTGTTCCTGTTAAATGCATATTTTTTACATCGGTGCTTTGTACATGTTAATTAATAAAAGCCTTACAACAACCCTATCAAATATTATCCAGTAATATTATCCATTATTACCCTTTACAAAAATTGAGGTTTAGAGTGTTCTAGTTACTTTCCCATGGTCACACTTCCACAGTCTGATTTGCTCCAGGGCCTGGGTTTTTTCCACTTTCAAAACTTCAACTTGATTTTAAAAGTATTACACCAGATATTCATAGCAAGAAACTGACTGAGGGCATGAGAATAGTAAAGCAAAGGGGTGATTCTTAAGGTTTCCAGAGGTTTTATTTCCTTGAAAATCAAATTAAATATTGAGGTTACTTTTTGGAAAGTGTGATCTAATGGTTAAAAAAAAGATAACATAATTTATGTATTTTGTTACTTTTGCACAATTTTTAAAACCAATTTTTTGTTACTTTGCCCACATTTTGAGGGTAAAAAGGTGCTAAGAACTATGGGAAGGAAAGAAAAATATATTCTGAAAGAAAAGATGATATAACTAAGGTTTTACAACAGGATAAACTTACTTTGGTATGAAGTCTTTAACTTTAGAATATTCTACTATATTATTTCATTTATGCTCATGCATCTAAGTTTGCATTTTCTCTTTCACAGCTCCTGATTTTAGATTAGGTAAGAGCCCACATTATTTTCTTAAGGCTCAGAAAACTCAGTAACACTCTCCATGCAAGACTCAACTACAGGCTGACTTAGAGTCATGTCAACTCCCAATTAACAAGACAGGAATAGTATTTATTGTTATGAAACTAAGATGTGTGCAGACCATATCCTGTGCTTTAAATGATACGTCTCAGTAGTTAGTTCATGCTGATTCATGAAAGATGTAAGAAAATAGCCACACATTAGCTTCCTTTTGCATGTGGGCATAAACATATAAATCCATCTTGTACCTGGCTTGTTTTCTTTACCTGGTGATTTTACTTACGCGCGGGAGTCCAGCCTTCCAGTGGCTCAGTCCAAAAACACTGGGTTCCAGCTTGACTCCTCTCATCCCCTTCCAGTCCATATCCTATCCATCAGCAATCCTTGTTAGCATTAGCTTCAAAATACATTAGAAATCTGATCATTTCTCACCATACTTCCCCTGCTCTTATCCTGGCCCGATCATCACCATCTCTCTTTGGGATCATTGCAGTGACCTCCCGACTGGATTTTCTGCTTCCACCTTTACTACTCTGCAGTCAATTTCAACAAAGCAGCCAGTGTGATTCTAACAGAGTGATCATACAACATATATTTTAAAGAGTCATTGGTGTGCTCAAAATTCTCTAATGGTTTCTCATCAATACACAGGATAAAAGCCACAGTGGCTTGCAACATCCTGTACCATGGCTCCTATTTTTCCCTCTTTGAACTCATCTCTCTGTTCAAGCCACACAGGCCGCCCTGATCTCTGTGTAGCCTCACCACACCACCTCCAGTCCTTGCTCAAACAATGACTTCTTTTCTGTAAAGTCTTCCTTGACTACCTTACTTAAAATGGATCCTGCCTACTTCCCTGACACCCGTCTTCCTACTTTATTTCCCTCTATTGTTCTTATCATTATTTTACACACTTCATACAGTTTAGGTATTTATTTTTTAAATCGGTCTCCTTCCTCTGGAATATGTAGGCTTCAGGAGGGCAGGCATCGTGTGTGTTTATTTATATTCACCATTGTATCTTCAGTGCATAGAATAGTATCGGACATACAGTAGGTTCTCAACAGGTATTTGTGAAATTGAATCCTTTCCAGACAAAAGTTACTTCTGACTACAATTAAGACACCTCAGGTGAATATCTATTTGGGGGTAAAGCAAGAGATTAAAACTACCTTCCTCCCCTCTCCCCTTGACTAGCAGGAAATTTGGCAGGGAGTAATATGGCATGGTGAAGTCCACTAAGGTATGCGGTGTTTCAGAGCAGGGAACACTTTCTGGAGGAATTGTACCAGTCCATCTGCACACTTTTGCTCCATCTCTGCAATTCACTTGTGAGTTGGATAGTTGAGTTTATGGTTTTAATTAGCATCATACAAGATAGCAAGCTTAAAATTTAAAAGGACTGAGCCATATTCCTGTCTTGGGAGAACTATTTTTTTGACTAAGCAAGTCAACTGGCCACTTCTACCATTGATTTCCAGGTGGTGTTGAACTTCAGCCAAGCCAAGAATAGACTGTCCCCACCAAGGCAATGGCATGTGAGTAAAGTGGAACTGTGATTTCCCTAAGTAGAGGTGTGCATGTTAGTTTCCTGGGAACACCTGGACTGTGAGATCTCCAGTCTCCCCTTCCGAGGTCCTGAACTGCCAGCTGCAGCAAAGACTGCTAAGTGCCAGCCTTCTTGATCTTGTAAAATGTCACAGTCACTAAATAGGTTCTTTTCTCTTTTAAAAGAGACATGAGCTTTTGTGCTTCATAATCCCAAACAAACATGCCAAGCAGCTTAAGAAATTATGCAGAATCAGGAGTAATACAGGCTGCCAATTCACACATGTCAAAGGTTTCTTAGCACCACTCAAAGTTTGCTTTGACTACCAAAGCCTGTGATGCTAGGTCTGAGTTCCCAGCAAGTCTGGAATGAAGGATCTGGCAGAACGTATTATGTTTTTTTTTTCTTGACAAATTTTCCTCTACATTTCTCTGACTTTCCTGACACCCATCATGTCATGCCCCATCATGTTAGGCTGAGCGACATCCCACAACATGGTGGAAAACAATTTTAAGAAAACTAGGGGATTAGGTATTTTTGTAGAGCTTGCCTAGCACCTCAAATAAGTAGCTTCTGGGTACACAGTTTGTATGGTCGTAGGTGCTGACACCTGAACTCCTGCAGTGGTCACTCTATAGGACTGTTAATCTGAGAGTGAAGCCAGCCCCTCAATCAAATTGATTTGATATTGATGAAATACATACAGACCAAAAGCTAGAACTATGGAAAATAGAAGCAGAGGTTGGAAAGAATCATGCATGTATATCACTATGGAAGAGTGGCAGAACCAATGAAAAATCCTTAATATAAAGAAGTTTTCAAAGGGCAAGGTTTTCATGGATTTTAATATTATTTGCTTTAACTTCTTCTCATTGTAAATACAACTCCACAAAATAGAGTTCTTGCAATGCAGGTAGTAATAATCTTAGTGTTTGGTTATTGGCTCTTGTTAAGTGTTCTATCTCATTAACCCTCTCTGTCTCCCCAGGGCCATTATCCACCTTTTCTGTCCTGCTCTGTGCTGGTGTTCCCTTGCTAAGACTTTGGCCCATATAGTACTTGGTACTGAGAAGGCCTCAGGAAACAGGCCTTCTGGAGGAAATTCTGAAACCAGGGCTGCTCACATATTTTATGAGCACATGAATGACCTTCTTGCTAGGTGGAAATTGAACTCTGGTAATAGGTGGCCCATAGTCATGTCATGATTCCTCCAGTTATCACCGGTGATGTTATGAGATGGTGAGCTGATGGAGAGCAAGGTTTTGAGTGATCAAGTGGAGGTTACATCAGATTGCTATGCCACAATGGTGATTACAAAGGTTATAGTGTGTGTAACTGCATCTGATTGTATTAGCTCATGAAAACAAGTTTGGAGCACTGAACTCCCAACTCAGTGCAGGAATGAAGAACCAGAAAGCTTTTATAATGGTAGGACTATGGCTATGTCATGAGCTCAAGAACATGAAATTCACATTACCAAAGCTGTTCTGGCTACAGCCATTGCTATAGCGCAAAACCAAAAGGAGCCCCTGGTAAGTCATTATTCCAAGGGAAAATAGCTAGTTGCCTGGAGAAGGCAGAGATGTGTTCCCAGAATAGGGATGTATTTCAGATTCAGATTTGCTTTCCAAGCATGCAGTGCCTTTGCCAAGACCACAAGACCACCATTCCTATCTTAGGCTGGGCTTTTCCTGAAAGGTTTTGCTGTAGAGTCTCCCTCCCTTCATGGACTAGTCTTTTACATTCTCAAGTAGAAAGCTTTACATCTGTACCTAAACATTGTACATTTTAAAGATTCAATTAGAGTGCAAGCATCATATTATAAAAAGGATCTTGGTATCTCTTGAATTGGATTCAGGTGTATTAAATAAGAGAGAATAACCAAAGGCTAAATTTCTTGAAAACATTGTTGATTAAGAACCAATCAGAAACCAAGAAAGGCAAATACAAAATTAAAACAATGAAAATAGATGAGTCATTTAAAAAAATAGTTTCTTTCACTTTACCAGAAAGAGTGCTAAAATGTTCACCTTCTCTGTTTAATTCTGAAGACCTAGCATGTTCTTCAGGTGTACCAGACACACAGTGCTTAGAAGTCTTGTGCTAAAGAGGGAAAGGAGAAGATAAAGATGGGGTTAGACTGGGAAGAGGAAGGGGGAGACCTCTTGGCAGACCATCCACATTTCAAGGCCTATTTCATCCTGTAGGTGCTCCAGGCATAGTGCTTGCCATCTTTTCAATGCCTGTTGTACTGGACAAGGTTTGTCCTGCCCAGAGGCCCTCTGTCCAATCACCAAGCACTGTGCTTCTGTCCCCCAGCCTCTGTATTCTTTGCTATTAAAAGCTCTACTGTCTGTCAGAGGACTGGCCTAGGGCACATAAAGCCTTACCAGTAAGAGATGTGCCTGGGAATATTCTTATCCTCTGATGTTGTGAGGGTACAAAAGCCTGGTTCCTTTGCCTCAAAAGGCAGGACGAACCCTGCTGTGTGATTATGTTCCGGCACCCCCAAAGCATCAGACTGACACCTAGACTCCATCTGAATTCACACCTCTGCTTGGCTTCTTCCTCTTCTCTGTCTGGTCCCCATCCACTTCTCCCACCTTCTGGAAGTGCTTCTGTACTAAGCCATCTGTACATGAATCCTCATCTTAGGTTCTGCTTCTAGGAGACCTGGAAAAAAATATTTGAGAAAATGGAAAAAAATATTTGAGAACTTAAAACAAATTGATATCAGAACAAGAAAATGACCAAATTGAAATAAATGAATGTATAAATATATCTTTATATATAATATATTCACAAACACATGAGTAAACTACCAAATGAAATAAATTCCTAGAAAATGACAATATATTAGTGACTGTTGCACCTCAATTTAGTTGACGTAATTAAATATAATCTATAGTGTGAATATATTTTAATGTATTAACTGTGCCGAGGAATGTCATTTTCAAAGGCAAGTGGGCCACAGCCATGCCTGCTTCCAAAAGCTATCAAGGAAGGACACTACCCTTTATGCACATCACTTATGCATGGATTCTGCTCAGGAAGTAGGGGCCTATCTGGGTTGGGGAGACCACAGATCTTCCTTGAAGAAAAGTCCCTGCCCTCTCAAATGAGATAAACCTAGTGTGACTTACAGTTGTCAAAGTCTACTGAATAGGAAAAAAGAGCCTTCCAGTCTACAATTAAGACCAAAGGCAGAGTCTAGAGATGCAAATACTACTGAATAGTGTATAGACAGACAGTCACATTAAAGTGTGATTGGTCACTCCATCAATTTGGGTAGATAACCCACATCAGATCCTTCCCATTTTGTTTGGCGTTAACACTAAGACTGGCAAAAAAGACTGGAAGGAAGTTGGTCCTTGAAGAAGGGATGGAGGTAATGAACATAGCAAAAGCCTCCCACAGGAAAGCTGTGGGACATAAGACAATCTCAAGACAATCATGTTCAAGCACAATTTAGCCTTTCTTCAGTTGGGTGGTGCCAGAGGAACTGTATTCTGGAAACCAACTCCAAGGAGATTGAACATTACCTCAAAGATGGTTCAGTATGATGAGAAATCACTGGCTTTCTCCTGTTTACTAATTCTTATTTTGTTAAAATAGTGATGTTAGGCTAGTTTTTAGATATCCTTTCAGCTGGATGTTCAGCCAGAAGCTTAACAATAAATATTAATAGTAATGATATTCAACCACTTCATGCCAGAACTGCTTCAGGCCTCTGGCTTGTGTGTGCTTTCTCTAGGGAACAGCACTTAATTTGTGGTTGTTCAAATGTGGTCTACAGATTCTTTTCATTGGTCTTTAGCCTGGGGAAGATAGTGTGCCAATATTTGCTTCAGGTATTACAAAGTGTACATGAATGCTGATAGTTTGTTGGAGATTTTCTTCTGCAAAGAACAGAAACACATGGGACACATTGTACTGACTGCTGATGTGGGCTTTTTTAAGATCATGAAAAACATTCCTTTCAGATTTTCTTGAAATAGAGCCATTATCCAGCCAATCCTTCTTACATCAGCAACTTCAGGACAGAGTTTCCTTTGGTATGTCTTCTCCTTATCCTGGAGATCACACTGCTCCTCGGTCCTTGAAACAATAGGTTTTGTGCTTCAGGGGAAGGGTGTCAGAACATAGTCCCCAACAGGACTTAGTGAGTCTATTCAGCTTTGTCAAATTAGATCTTAGTTTGTGTCTACCACTTGAAAAACGTAGGCTTTTTTAAGAAAAAAAGGACCATACATTTCTTTAACATATCCAGACACAGGTCTGGTGGACTTATCTCATATTTCTCCCATAGCACAAAGGGGGTGCCCCTTCCCTCTCATCCTAGGTGTGATGCCTGTGGAGGACAAGAAGGACCCCTCAAATTATCTGTGAGGAAGGACCACTTTTTTAAAGTTTCCAACACATCTTGCATTATAATTTTGTAAAATATAATACAAATGAATCATGAGGAAAATAAAAAAGAAAAACAAAGACATATAAAATAAAACCCGTATATTTTTACTAGATTCAACAGATATAAATAGTCTGCCAGACTGATATAAGTGTATCTAAAAATTTACTGTGGATTTCTGTGGTTTTTGTGGGCCAGTAAGAGCCCATGACTTGGTATCGGTTTGAGTATCACTGGTATAGAGGAATTAGAAAGTCAGAAATGTACTTTGTGTCTGTACCCTCTAGCCCTAGAGATTTTAAAGAGGAGAGAGAAGCAGAGGGAGAAAAAAGAATACAAGACTCTTGTGTTTTGCTTACACTGCCATCCCCTATTGGCTTTGTAGAATTCTGATCCACTGGCATCTAGTTCCATCATAGCCAAGAGCAATGACATATCTCATTGGCAGAATGTAGCAAGGGAGGCAGATGAAAAACTCAGAAGTGCCTGCATGACCCTTGGCAGGTGCTGAAGGAGGCTAAATTGTGCGCAGGGGTCTACTATAGGGCCAAGAGGCAAGGCATCAAGAGGTTGGCTAGTCTAGGTCAAGATAGAGTTGGAGAACATGCCAGAGACTTAGAGGGGTCTGTAGCACCAATGTGACCCTGGATGGGGCCAGATCGCTCAGGGATGGTAGCGTGTGACTAAGTCAAGAGAGGGATTACAATTTGTACCAGCTGCAAACTTCAGCAGCAGATGCCTTCTAGCTCAGGGATGGAGCCAGTCACACTGAGTGGTTCCTAAGAGGCACCAGACTGTAGCCCAGAGCAGCCACTCCTTAGCAGAGAAACTAGAGGACGGCTCAACACATGAATCCGTATACCCAGGGCCTTCTTGGAGAGGAGCTGGATGTGAATAGAACCAGCAGGACTGGGTCTTTTACCTGAAAGAGATTAAGCATTTAACCTAATAGTCTGTTTATCATTTCAGCTTAGTTCATGAGGTTGAACTAAAGCTTCCTCTCCCCTAAGTATTAAGGATAATCTGACAGGTTACAGAGAAAATAATGAAACTATTTTCTCTGCATATCTGTGCTGTAATGTTAAAAATTGCACGACTACTGCTGAGGAATTTGCATATCTGTGGATGGGAGGAAGGAGCCCTTGGTAAATTCACCATCCTGTGCCTCCCCTGACATCTTTCTTTGAAGTATAGAGACAATAACTTCATTCATAGTTGTATTGTTTCTGGATAGGCATGGTCAGCAGAAAAAGTTCCAAATTCCTAACCTCACTATAATTAATTTTCCTTAAGAATGTCTGAAAATGACTGTAAAAACACATCATCTGCCTTCCAGTCAAATCATTTGGCCTTTCCTCAGCCATTCATCCAGAGTTTCTCCCTACAAGTGAAAGTATACTGGCAAAAGGGAGCAAAGGCTGATTCAGCTTCCCAAGGATTTATTGGCTCTTAGATGACAGTTAAAACCTCACCTTGAAACAGATAACAAAAATATTACTAATGAGACCAATTTCTAGATGTAGTAAATTCAATTCCTAGTGAATGGAACATCTCTCGCAACCTCTAGGGGAAGTGAGGTATTCATTTAGTTTTATTTGTGAGTTTATCTCAAGATTATTTTTCTAACATAATCATTTTACAAACTTGTGTAGAAAAGGAAAGTTGTATGAGAGACATTCTAAAAACTTATTTGATACCTAGAACTTAGAGAAGTTTTAATCCTTGAATAAATTATTAATGAAAAGATTTATAAACTAAAGGGGAAAGGAAATTTCTACTATCTGGACTGACTTAAATATAGTTGAATAACTACTCAAACATCAAGACAGACAATATTTAATAAGACCTTGTAGCACAGGATATCTCCAACTTTAATAAGCAAAGGATGCACTTGATTCAATAGTCCAACATAGGGCCCAAGATTCTGCATTTCTACAAGCTCCCCATTGATACTACTGCTATATGTCAAGGAGTAACACTTTCTTTAAAGCAGACCTACATTTCATGTTTCTGAGATTAAAAAATTGACCAGTGGGGTTAAGGGTCTTTGACACAAATAGTTCTTGAATAATGTAGGGGAGAAACTTCATTTCACTATCTGTCAATCTGGGTATATTGCTTGGAGACCTTCCCGAAAGAGGGAGGGTTGAACTTTTACTCCAGCCCTGCATTTTCTTGCTCCAGCATTCCCCATTGGCCTGCTGATTTTGATTGATTCTACTGACTTCTCCACTGGCAGGATTCACTCCCTCTCCATTTCTGATGTAAGTGATCACAGGAAAGCAGTTAATTGTAACATGTCTGATTCCATAGTTTTAATGTTTCTTCATGCAGGAGGCTGGCTGTCCTAGGAATCTATGTGTCATTGACAGACCTTTGATAGAACAGTGAGCAGTTTTGATTTTTCTAAATGTGTATTCTATGATTCATGATGCCCACTAGCCTATTTTGAATTGGGGTAACGTTGCTTGCCATAGTGTTTGGTATTGCTTTTCCACAATTCTTTTTTTCTAGGTGTTTCTAGTACATGTTGTTATGAACAGAAGAATGATTGCTTAGCATGACTGCTCAGTTCATTCCTTCATTCCTATTTTGTGGAGAAAACAGGACCTGCTAGGTAGCTGAGAGTAGAAACTGATAAGAAATGGTTTATGCTCTTGAGGGGTGATTCATTCTGGGATTAAATTTTAGCCAAATGTAGCTGAAAATATTTTTGGTTTAAAAAAAATATGTTTGCAGAGAGAAATCTTCTTTAATTTCTTAAATGTATTGATGAATAATTTAGCATTAGCACATTAATTGTTATGTGCATGTAACTACTATAAATGCATTTGAAAAATGTTTCTTACATTAACACTTCAAAATACATCATATTAAATATGATGACACTAAAAAAAAACCACGTGTTTATTCCTCTCAGGTCTTGAGTGTTCAGTTGCCGGCATCATTTCCACATCTTGAGAAATCAGAACAGAGGTCTTTGCAATTCTCTTGGTCTTTTTCTCAGGTCACCTACAGCTGTAACAGCTACAGCTCTAGAAATTGTGTTCATATTCCAGACAGGAGGACAGAAGAAGAGGGTAGAATTTGTTCCAGAAAAAATGAATTGTCAGAAATCCACACTTGACTTCTGCTTCCATTTCACTGGCCATACCTGTGTCACATGATCTATCCTTATCTTCAAGAAAGGCTATGAGATCTCTGTATTTTTAATTTTTCCTTTGTTTTGTTTAAAATTGAGCACATTAATATTGCCAGCAAAATCATGAATGTTAGGAAGAAGTAGATATTAGGTAGATATTTAGTTGAGTCTACTCAAGGAACTTAAAATCCATGGGATATGTTATCAGTTCTGCCTAATTTGCTTTGAAGGGCTATGGAAAACTCATTGCACATATGCTAAAACATAGGCTTTAAAAAAGTGTCTTCAACTACCAAATCAAGAGTCACTGATGGAAAATTCTGACCTTTCTAGATCATCTTCTTGAATATTTACCATAAAAATATTGAGGATACTATAGGTGTTCAGTTGAGGAGGTTTGTTTCATTGCATATGTGAAGGTCCGGAAAGTGTTTCTCTTCTAACTTGTTGGTGTTGGTGGCAGTTTTTAACCTATGCATGACTGAACATAGATGATTTTTATAAATGTCATCTATCTGTATGCAGGCCAGTGCACTGCATAAAAGAACATCTCAATATTTTGTTTTCATTTTACTATGAATATTGTTTACTTTCCCTGTCTTGATTTAGACATAAAGCAGCACAGAAAAATACTGATCTCAAGGGCTTGTATTTGCTGATGTTTTACCCTAAGAATTGTAAACCAGTTTAATATATTTAAAAACACATATTTTACAAAATCACAATATCAACACCTCATCATTTTCCCCCTTTTTAGTATCTTCCTAACCAACTTCAAGATCAAAAATAGTTATTGGGTGTGTTTACTAGCTTGGGCATGTTCCTGCTGCAGCATTTGATGATCCAGCGAATGTGTACTTAAAACCAGAAGAAAGTAGAGATGGAGAGAAAAAATGGCATGACGATCCCTGACTCATAGTTGAGTAAGTGCCAAATCATGGCAAAATCCATGCTCACCTGGAGAATGGTCACAAAAGCTTCCCCATCCAACTGTCCATCCATTCATCCATCCATTTTTCACTATTTCATATTCAGCATTTATTGGAGGATAAACAATGATGAATAAGATAAATGTTCTTGAAGAACCAAATATTAATAGAGAAGATGGCATAAACACACACTCTTATTATAAAAGAAAAACAGAGGTGATTGCAATTGGGTTGGGAGAGTCAGGGATGGCTGGTGTGATGTGGCTAGGTAAGTCTTAAAAGTGATAGAGGCACTGACGTTCAAACCTGAAAGATTTGAACATATGGAGATTGGGAGGTGAGGTGTAGAGGATGTTGGTATTTTAGTCAGAAAGAATAGCATGAACAAACATTGTAAGCAAAGAAACAGAAGTATATGTGTAAGAAACTGTAGACTATTCAATTTGTCAGGAGCAAAGTAATCAGAGATCATATATGTCTGTTACTTTCATAGGAGAATCTTTTCTGTCTCCAAGGTGTCTGGATGTCTTTGCTCTGTCATCCCACAGTGTTTATCTTGTGCTTATCTCCATCATAACCAAGAGTATATGGCTCTGGAGTCTGGGAGGGACAGTGTTTTTCAAACTGGAAGCTGTAGTTTGAAATCATTTTATTTTATCTGTTTTTTACAGCCAACATTCATTAAGGTTTGCCCACCTATTTATTTTTTCTTGTGCTCTTCATTTCTTGTATGACTGACCTTCCATCTGGGATCATTTTCCTTCTACTTGCAGAACTCCAGTATGTATTTCTGTAGTGGCAACAAAATTCTCTGTTTTGTTTGTCTGAAAACATTTTCATTTTTGTCTTCATTTTAGAAGGTTATTTTCCCTACATAAAGAATTTTAACTTGGCAGGTATTTTCTTACAGCACTTTTTAAAGATATAATTTCATTTTCTTTCATTTTCTTCTGGTTTCCAACATTTCTGTTGAAAATTTTGAAAAGCCAAGTGTTGATCTTTTGTTACCTCTTTGAAGGTAATGTGACTTCTTCCTCTGAGTGCTTTTAAGATTTTCTCTTTGGATTTTGGCTTTCAGTAGTTTTATTATGATGTGTTAAGCATAATTTTCTTTGTAGTTATCCTGCTTTGAGGACAAAGGGTTTCTTAAATTTCTGATGTCCTTAGTTTGGCAAAATTTGGGGCCAGTTATTTCTTCTCTTCTCCTTTAGGAAGTTCAGTTACATATATGTTAGGTCTTTTCTTTGAGTCCCAGATGTCTCGTTCTTTTCTCTTTTTTTTTTCTGTTGTGTACCAATTTAGATATTTGCTATTGAACTCGATCCCATTTCATGAATCTGGTATTCTGCTGTCTGTAATATTAAATCCATTTTGAACTTTTAATTATTGTTTTGTATTTTTAAGTTCTATAATTTCAATTGGATGCTTTTGAAGTTCTCTATCTTTTTAAAAATATTAATTTTCTTGAAAATATTAATCATGGTTGTTTTAAAGTCTGTGTTTGATAATTTCAGTATCTCAACCATTTATTGATTTATTTCCATTGTCTACTTTTGTTCTTGGTTTTAACTCATTTGATTCTTTGCACATGTATGCCTATTAATGTTGTTGTTTTAAAAATACGTTTGCATTGTATTTATTCAACATCTAAACATATGTATGCCTGTTAATTTTGGATTGAATGTTATATGTTGTCTATGAAAAATTACAGGAGATATTAATTTTCTTCAAAGAGATTTTAATTTTCTTCTGCTAGGAAGACAGAGTACCAGCAAGTTACCTTGATTAAATTAGGAACTGAATTGATTTCTGATTATTTTTCATGGTTTGTGAAAACTGGTATATTTATAATACATACTTACTCCTAACTTGGAAGGATATTAAGTGAAATCCAGGAGTATTTACTAAGATTTACCTCCTTAATGGGATATGAACTCCAATTTTTGCCTATCGCCAGTTCACATCTTAGGGATTGGTAAAATGCATGCAGAATATTGGGCTCACTTTTCTTCAGAATGTCTGTCCTTTAAGCAATGGCTGTTGCTGTAGTTCTGAACTCAGTTTTTTTTATCTCAGCCCAGTGAGACTGCCACAGACTTCAGAATACTATTTTCTCTGGCTTTGGTGCCCGAAAGTGTGAATTAGAAAATGCTCAGGAGGAAGAAGTTGCAGTAAATATAGGCCCACCGCAATGCATTTTTCTTCTCTCTGTATCATATATTCCTGGCTGCTTTGGTTGTTCTTTAGTTTTTTCAAACCGATAGTTAAGTTTTAATTGCCAACTAATTGTAAATGTGAGTGGCTGAGCTGTGCAGACTTTGTAGGGCTAAAGGACCAGGAAATCTGCTCTGTCTGCTGATACAAAACCACATGGCAGTTGGCATCTTGTGCTTATTGTTTCTAAGATGTTCTGATCAGGAAAATACTTTCTCTACCATCCAAAAACATTTCTACTATATCTGGAGGTACTTCCCAGACAACCAGAAAGAAAGGAACAAGAATTCCTCTAAGTTTTTCTGTGACTTTCATTTTTAAAAGGTAATAAATATTGTGATATCCTATTTAAAATAAAAATGGGAACAAATAGGCAAAGCACAATTATGATGAATAAAGAAGCAATTCTTCCATTTAGTGTATAACCTTTCCTTTTTCAACGTATTCCTATTACTTTGGGTATCCTCTTTTGATCTTAAGGGTAAGAGTTCTTGTTGATTTTAAAAGTTAGGAATTTACCAGAGTTCTAATATGAAAATTCTTAAGACTTTTGACAATTATAAAATTTTTTATTTATTTTCCAAGTGTTTCGCTATGAGCTGCTGAAACTTTTGCTCAATCTGGGAAGGGTCACTTTTCATGTTACTAACATTCTATTTTGATCCCAAGGTTAGTACTATAGCTCCAAAGAGATAAGAACACAAATTCAGTTGGGCCTCATTTAAAAATAAGTCGTGCTTTCTTAAAAGTATCTTATTGTTTTTATAAGCCATCCTGAAATTGAGATAATAGTTGTTTAATTCAGCCGTGTAATTGCTATAAACACCAGCTGCTATAATTGTAGGTATTCCCACATGGAGGATTTTTACCAACTGTTAGAAAAATATTTTAAAAGGAACTCAAAGAATTCTGGAAGGATGAAACAAAAGCACACAATGCCTATAAAAATACAGAAATTTTAGTCCATCTATAGCTCACAATTTATATTTGTTTCTGTCTGATAACTTTAGACTGTTAGTTGCTCTTTTATTACATCAGAAATATACTTAAAATGAGGAGAACCAAGATAACTACACAGTAGTAGTTGCAGATTAGAACTAATCACTAAATTTCCGGAAGAGTAAAGATTATTTTCAAATTTTACTGATTCACATCAAAGGACTTCTTTATGATTATATTTCTTCCTGATATGTAACAATAATATGACAATATGACATAGGCATAAATACATTTTCAATGTATATTTTGCATTTGGGTTATACAGAATGCTAACTTAGAAAATACATCAGAATAGTGTCCTCTTAACATATCTGTTCATACATGATGTTTCCCCTCCTTCAAATCTTTTCCCACTGGGGTACGTACTCCTGTGAATGGTCCCTCATCTACGCAGCTCATACTTGACTTGCTTTGTCTCACCTCTCCCAACACATCAACTGCCAAATCCTGCTAGTCCTGCTAAAAATAATGTATCTTCTATAGGAAATAATATTTTTAAGGTAACTTTCAATATCTTTTATGAAGAAAAAATTTAGATGTAACCAAAAGAAAGGAAAAGAGTACAATAAATCCCTGATTTCCATTAATCTTCCTGGAGAGAAAATAAAAACACATAATGAAAGTAAAATGTGAATCTGGCCAGTATCTGCAGTGGATCAATCTCTCAATTCCCCTCCAGATCAAACATTTTAAGTTAGACTTACAAGATTATTTTTAATCTATAGGCCTCCCTTGTGGGTCCATATTAGTGAATCCAAAATATGACTTCTTTAACTGGAAGATTATCAGACAGAAAAATTGACATAGCCTCACGAACTCAGATTATAGCGGAAATTGACAATCTGAAAGGGGATTGTATTAGTCTAGTCAGAGCTCTTCAGAGAAACAACCAGTAATACATACATGTGCACTTATTTATTATGAGGCATTGGCTCATGTGATTATGGAGGGTGAGAAGTACCATGATCTGCCATCAACAAACTGGAGCCCCAGGAAAGTCATTGGTATAATTTAGCCCAACTCTGAAAGCCTGAAAATTGGAGGAGCCAGAGGTATAAATCTCAACCCAAGGGAATAAAAAGACTGATGTCCCAGCTCAAGCAAGCATGGAGAAGGGGGGTGAATCCTTCTTTCCTCCACTTCTTTTCCTCTTCAGGTCCTTAATGGAGTAGATGGTGCCCACTCACACTGGAGAGGGCAAGCTGCCTTACTGAGTCCACTGAGTCAAATGCTAATTTATTCCAGAAACACCCTCGTAAACACACCCAGAAATATTGTTTAACCTGCTATCTGGACATTCTTTGGCCCAGTCAAGTCAACATATAAAATTAACCATTACAAGGGTTAACCTGAGGGAAAAAAATAGCATGTCTTGTGAGCCCGCAAGATAAATTACTTAAGAAGAGCCCTACCCTTTTTCAGATTATTGTTGCTCTTGGACTTTGCAAGAGTGACAGAACAAAATTATTGAATATTTGCTGGATAAAATAGCTTTTGTGGAAGACTACATTATTGTTCCATATAATAAGTACTGATGACTTTTCCATCTGCTTACATTTCTGTCCTTCATCTAACTGGCTTGCTCTATACTGTCAGTCCCATAGCTAGTTCTGACATGAATGTTGGTTGTTATTTTCATTTGTGTTAATGTACAATATGAAAGTGAAGCAATGAAAATGTATGTCAGAACCTTACTCATTGACCAATAGATGATGTTGGTGATTGTGGTGAATCAGCTCATAGTTTCTGAATACTAAAAGAATACTTCCTTAATTTTTTGTGTTATTGACAATGTAACCTCTACAGACCTAACACTCTTCTAATTTAATCTGCATTATTAACATTTTCTCCATGGCATCCTTAAATCTAGCTAATCTACAAAGCAATAAATCAGCCTTGATCCATAGCATTTGTCCATTTCCATGGTATAAATACTCTATTGATAGAGATTTCAAGGCACCAACATGAGGTCGCTGAACAGAGTTGGGAAGAGATGTGTATTACCACACCATTATGTAATATTTCCACTAGACTGATATTGTAATAGATGTAAATAACCTCAATAGCATAGATAATAAAAAAAATCACTGAGCTATTTAGGCCATGATTACTTTTGAATACTTATTATGTTCATTTGGTATTACAAATTTAATAGTTTAAATTATATTTAAGTTTATATAATTCATTTTTAAATAATGGCTCTGCTCAAAATAAAAAACTGAAGGAACAAAACAGCAGCAGACTCACAGAACCGAAGAATGGACTAACAGTTACCAAAGGGAAAGGGACTGGGGGGTGGGGGGGTGGGAAGGGAGGGAGAAGGGGAATAACGGGTGTAACAATTAGCACACATAATGTAGCGGGGGACACGGGGAAGGCAGTATAGCACAGAGAAGACAAGTAGTGATTCTGTAGCGTCCTACTATGCTGATGGACAGTGACTGTAATGGGGTATGTGGTAGGGACTTGATAATGGGGGGAATCTAGTAATCACAATGTTGCTCATGTAATTGCATATTAATGATATCAAATAATAATAATAATAATAATGGCTCTGTTCAGAGTAGAAAGTGGTTTCCGAGGGCTGGGGGTAGGAAAAGTAAGGAGAGGCTGGTTAAAGGGTAAAAACTTTCAGTTATAAGATGAATAAGGTCTGAGAATCAAAAGTCTAACATGGCAATTATAGTTGATAACACTGTATGATATCATTGAAATTTGCTAAGAGAATAGAACTTAAATGTTTTGCCAAAGAGAAAAAGAAAAGATAAATGCGTGAGATGATGGGGGGAGTCCTTTCACAATGTGTACATATCAAACCACCATAGTGTGCACTTATTGTAATCTTGTCAATTATACCTCAATAAATATGAAAAATAATGATGTTTAAAAACTGGCTCTTAAAACTCCTGTAAGTTCCTGAGTATCCATCCGACTTTTCCAAGCCAGTATGAGCTGGTTCCAGCACACCACTCGGTCCTTGCCTTGACCTGTTTCCCTCTGACCAGTTTCAGATCAATTTCCCTGTTCGAGCCTTTTTTTCTTATACATTTGAGGATTGAAGGTGATACTTTATGTCCCTTCCAAGATAACCCCTCCCAATATAACTGTTTCCAAAACTTTATTTCCTTTAACACTGAATCTTTAAGACTTTGATAACATAATTTTGGGGAATAATGTATTCCCCTTTTGGAAATGATCTTGTATGTTAACATTACTAAATGCTCTGAGAAATCCTGCAGTAAGAAAGCCATCCAACTTTGAAAGCTCTCTAACCCTTCTCAAATTTATGGATTATGGAACTCTTTTCCTTCTTCACATAACATGCATTAATGGAATACAGTTTGGAAAACACAGCAGAGGGTAATCAGACGTAGATACATTCACCAGTTTTTGAATGATTCCCTCTATACCATCCAGGGGAAGTTCATTTTAGTCAGTCATATCACATTTCTTTCCATATGCCAATGAAAAGTGCTATGTGGCATCTATAATAATGACAATAGTAACAATAAAAATACTGACACTGATTAATACTTGTTTAGTCTTCACCTTGTGCCAGGCACTGTTGTAAGGGATTCCCATGGATTTATTCTTAATATTCACAGCAATGCTTTGAGGCAGGAACTTTATTATTGCTATATTACATATGAGAAAATTGAGGCAGAGATATACTGAGTAACTTACCAAAGGTCGTTAAGCTGGTGTCATCAAGTGTCAGAGTTTGGATTCAAACCTAAAATAACTGCAGAGTTCATGTTCTGAAGCATCACTCGATACCGGTCTTTTGGGTAATTTCAATGCAACTTGAATTTTAAAGCTCATTTAAAATTCTTCTTTTTGAGGAAATTTCAGGCCTGCTTGTCTGTCTGTCTGTACCCTAGGGTTTTAGCCCTTTCACAGAGGAACTGAGTTTAGAAAGCCTGAACATGGATATGGGAGTTTTTGACAGTGGGCAAATCACCTATTTATTGCTGTGCATTTAAAATGTTTAATGATATTTGGGGTTTAATATTAATTTTGGATTGAAGCAATAAGCATTTAATAGTAAGAACAGTCATCACCATCATCCTCAACTGTGGAATGGTATCTATGAGACAGGAGATGTGGCGTGCCTCTAGAATGTCATCTCAGAGAAGGTAGTGGCTTGTCTGGCTAGTTCCCTGCTAAATGTTGGGCACTTACATGATGCCTGGCATGTGGAAGGCATTTAGAAGGCATATAGTAAACATTTATTGATTAAATGAATGAATGAATGCATGATATACATGTACTTTTTCCTTTAACCCTCAATATTCTCCCAAGGAAGGCATTATTAACATCGTTGAAGATGTGAAAACTTATTTGCCCAATATGACATAACTGGTAAAGTCAGCTAGGATTCAAATCCAAGTCTGTCTGATTTCAACATTTCTGCTCTTAATGAGTATATCATGCAACCATGTATTTATAAAATAAGCTACATATATAATAGGAAGCAATTTAACAAGGTCCTTTATAAGCAGAGTACCACGAGAGCTACTTTAAGTGTAGCATTCAGAGAATGTTTAACAAGAATTCTTCACAGTCTAAATAGTGGTCACTCAGATAGGTCTCATTGCAGATCAACACGCATTTGTCCTTCTACTCTACTTTGGAAAATGTTACAGGCAATGAAAACTGAGTTTTTTTTAGCCCTTATAAACTCAGCAAATGTAGGTGAAATCAGTTCATTTTTGATGGGGAGGAATTTAAAGGAATTATCTGTCTGGTTTGTATGTTCCGGTGGCTCTTCAAATTTTACAGATTTTGTATTTGCTAATGATACTTGCTGAGTTGTTCTTACCTCAGAAACCTTGGAGTCTCCACTTTACTATTTTGTTCTCATGCATTTTAGATGAGCTCAGTGGGTAGTTAAGTTAAATGGCTACTATTAAATTTCTCACATATGCCTCTTTATACACACCCATTCATTTCTCCTGCGTCCACTTAACTAAATAATTAATAGACGTGATGTTTTAACTGTGACAGGTTAATTATCTAAAATACAAGCATACTTTATACTTATGGTGAAAGTAAATTTCTCTGATAAGAATGTTCTAAAGTCTTATTTGCTAGAAATAGTTATAAGGGAGGTGTACATGGGTGATCTAAGGAGATGACAGAGTAGAGAGGAAAAGAGATGAAAGAAGCCAGTGGCACAGAAATACAAAATGCTGATTACTATGATATGTGTTGACTTGATGGAGTAATGCAGTCAGGGATCTCAGACTTGAGAGCTGTCTTCAGGGACAGTCTGGAACAGTGCCCAACCTTCAAGCAGGTTTCATTATACTTATTTCACAGATGAGGTAGGCTCAGAAAAATTGCATAATCTGCCTAAGGCTGATAGCTAATAGGTGTCAGAGAAGGCTCCAGAAATATTTCTCTTGTATTGTCCTTTCCCTTAAACTAGGTTGAAAGCCTTTAGTACTACATTATGAATTTAAAATACATTTTGGAAGTAAAAAAAAAATATCTTCCCTGTGAGAGACCCCAGGAAGCAGCTACAGAGAGGTGCCCAGGTGGTTCTTTTGGGAAGGACTTCTTGCTGCCAAATTTTCCCTAATAGGTGGATAGAAATATGGGAAGACAGGAAAAGCCAATAAGACTAGCCCAGAAAGAGTTTTCCAGATGTAATGAGCCTCTGCCTTGGACATTTCAGGAAGGCTGGGGTACTAATAGGCACCAACAAAGTGCCACAACCCACTCACTAAGTTCAGCAAACATAATAATGATGTGGCTATGTGCTTAGAGCTAAATATAAACAGAGCAGCAGATGGGTAATATTGCTTTTAAATAAAATATTGGTACACAAAAGTGCAAAGCTTTAATGTGCATCACCATCACATAAAACATTATTAGAGTTTGCATTCAAAGACAGCACTGGATCTCAAGTAGAATCCAGAAAATGCATATTTGACTAACATCCTAGGTGATTCTAATACAGATGTATCACTAATTTCACTTGAAGAACTTCTATGAATTACAGAAGTGCTTTTCAAACTCTAATATAATTACACATCACTTGGGGATCAAATTAAATGCAGATTCTGATTCAGTATGTCTGGAGCAAAGTCTAGGATTCTGTATTTCTAACAAGTTCCCAGGAACTTTCTTTTGCTGCTGCTAGTCTGCATAGCACATTTTTAATATCAGGGAACGAGAAAACTGAAGCTTAATCAAATAATCTTGTATTGTTCAATATAAGAAAGATTGATGACAATTTAATAGTAAGAAATATTTATCTACTATGAAAATTATTTAGTTTTAACATATCTGTGTATGTAGTGAAAAAAGAAGGTAATAAAGGAAACATTAATGGTACTAAGTTTTTGTTGATCTTTTTTAATTGGTAGCAGGGTGGTGCAGTATAATGAAAATTTTTTTAAATTTGAGTTATAATCTGACTCTGACATCAGCTGTGTGAAACCTCCATCAGTAAGATAAAAAAAAGAGGGTAACATTTTAAAGTAATTTTAATTATAAGCTCCAGTACACTAAAACTTGCACATCAATACCAGCTGATCATTATGGGCTGTGTCATTTCTGGCAAGAGAGCTCTCACTTTATCTCTTTCTCCTCACTCATGAAACCATATCAGAGTGCACCTGAATAAAGGTAATATGTTACTCCAGTTTATTAAAAATATATAAATTATTACTGTTAGTAACATAACCTAAATAAAGCTGAGCCTCCCTGTGGCTCTTTCTCTTCATGGATCACATTCAGAGAAACATGAAGCTTGCGTTCAAAATAGTTGAGAAGCAATTTAATTCTTTACTTCTCTTGAAAATGCCAAAAGAACTTACATTCCTTTCTTTTTGTTCTCAAAAACTCTCATAAACCCAGTTAGCCTAACCTTTCTCTGCTGCTTTCTGGCTCAGTTCTTTATCACATAGATTAACTTGGCTGCTATTGTGTCTAATAATTTTTAAATCCCCCCCTTTACCTTCATTCTGTACCACAAGGGGTTCTGAAAACTGATTCAAGGAGCAAGAACTCTTTCTCTTTAGAAGTGGGGGCAGAGGGAAAGGAAGAGAGCAATTTTACAAATCTTATAGCCTAAGTTTTTTGGTTCTTGTCATAGTAACAAATTATTGGCCATGTACCTTGCCAGTGATCTTAAACATACTGCTTGAGAACCTACAGAATATTCCGCCACCATGCGAATCTGCTTAGACTCTAAGGCAGGGTGAGAAAATTTGATGTAAGTAGTTTTATATTTACAACTTTAAGTATTTCTAATACTCTTAAGTGGAAGCAAAAGTTTCCTAATTAATCAACTTGCTTCTCACACTCCCCCCACCAAAATCAAATGACAACTTTTAAATTATGCCTAACTTTAATTCATTTTGAATTCAATTCACAGAACTTTTATTTTTTGAAAAAGCACTATGACTCTTTTGGAGCAGGCATCACATGTCACTTTAGCCAGAGCAGCTGTTGGGACCTAGATTGGGATAGTACTGTTAATTTTGAAGTCAGTAATTGCCCTTTTAATAAGTAGAATTAATAATAACATGTATTGGTAATTCAGCTTAATTATAAATATGATGCATGATTTAACATATGAATATATAAACCAGAAATCATGATTCAAAGATTCATTTAAAATATCATAGGACTAACCAATGTATAAATCATCCAATTTAACCAGTAGATACAGATCCTTTAAATGAAAGTTCTAAAAATTGTCTAACAGATGTGAGGGATTAACCAGAAACTATTTACTGTTCTAAAATTCTGGTTCATTCTAAAGACTGTATCCCAGTTTGAGGTTTTGGTATGAAAGTAATGTTGGCCACAAAACTTGTTCTGCATACTTTTGATACAAAGTCTATTTTTAAAAGCTTGGGGTCAAGTGATCTGGGGAGATCTGGATCCTCTGACATTCTGACTGCTCAATCAGATCATCCAAGAGCCAATGCTTAATAATTGTACTTTCCCAGAATAATTTCAATTTTGGAATCATTGGAAAGATTGTAAAAGTATTTTTATTCTAAAGTAGACTTCCCTTTATCCAGATAAAGAAAACACTCCATAAACCTTTAAGAACTCTCATTAGGTTCAAAATTTGGATTCATAATTTTGAAAAGTGCAGTTGCTGACATAGTTATTGTGTCTACATTCAAAGGAGAATCTGTTACACCGACAGGTTTGATCTGGGCTTAATCTAGATTTCCTGAATTGAATTCCCATAAGAATAGATGAATGTGTACATTCATTTGACAGGCATAGTAGCTTAGTTTTCTAAGAGACTTTCACAGACAAATGTGAAACAAGAGAGCCCTGGCACACAAAGGCAGCTGAATGTAGAATCCTCCCGGGGCCATTGTGAGAGCTGTACTTTTCAGTCAGATTTTTAACCCTCCCACTTCCGGTTTGCTTCTCCGGCTTCTTCGGGAGTAGAGATTATGATAAACTCCCTACTGTACATGGAGCCACTGGAAAACACTTCAATAAGCAGAGGAAATGGCAAAAATTGAGGTCTTAGGTACTTGTAATGATTAATTTTATGTATCAACTTGGCTAGGCCATGGTACCCAGATTTTGGCCAAACATTCTAGATGTTTCTGAGAAGATATTTTTTTAAGCTAAGATTAACATTTAAATAAGTAGACTTTGAATACAAAGATTACCCCCCTATCCCTGGGTAGGACTCATCCAATCAATTGAGGCCTGAATAGAAAAAGATTGACCTTTTGGGAAAAAGAGGAAATCTGCCAGCAGATCATCTTTGGACCCAAACTACAACTCTCCCCTGGACCTCCAGCCTAAAGCCTATCGTGTAGATTTTGGACTTGCCAAGCCTCCACAGTCACATGAGCTAATTTCTTAAAATCTCTTTCATTCTCTCTTTCTGTCTCCAGTTGGTCTGTTTCACTGACTAAGACAGTACTTAATAGCCTGTATTGAACAAGTGGAAGAGTGAAAACTGTAATTTACAAAAGTGAAAGACACATATATATGATACATCACTGCAACATGAGCAGAGGTTCTTGACCTTGGCTGCTATCCTAGGGAGCATTGAAAATATCCTGATGGCCAGGCCCTTAGGCCCCAGGCCTCAGATTCCATTTCAGTAGATCTGGGGGGGACCCAGGCATCAGTATATTAGAAGAGCTCCCCAAGTAATTCTAATCTATAGCCTTGTGCTAGATACCCTGGGGTAGAAGAATGGTCATACTTTAGGCTATTTATAAAAGAATGCACTTCTGGCATAAGAAGAGAGATTCTTAATAAGCAGTAATTAATTGAAGGACCTTAAAATGAGAAAAATACATACTATTTTTTTAAAGGCAAACGTAGAATTCTATGTAGTACCATTTATTTATTTACTCAAAAATATTTATTAAGCAGATATTATGTGCTAGAGTCTGGGTTAGGGTCTGAATGACCAGAATTTCAATAAAATTTGGTGTCTGGCTTTTAGGTACTTAAAGTCGAGTGGTATAGACAGATATTTAAACAGCTACAATAGAAGGAGATAAGTTTTTTCAGAAAGTATTTATTGAGCACTTAATAAGTGCCAGAGCCTTATGTTTGTAATTAAAAAAAAAATTCCTTCAATAACCCTGTAAGGTAAATACTATCCTACAGTTAGTAAATGGCAGAATTGGGATTGGAACCCAGAGGCTCTTGACCCTGGCTGCTACCCTAGGGAGCATTAAAAATATCCTGATGATCTTGGCTCCAGGCCTAAGATTCCATCCAGGGATCTGACCTGGCATCTCTGTTCTTAATCAATATACTTTAATCCCAGAAACTATAAAATCCTGAAGAAAGTTCAGCAGAGGAAGCCATTAGTATGTTCCACAAAGAACACAAAAGCAACTTAGAGTGGCATCTTTAGGGTGCTGAGCAGACATCTGGGAACCATAAAAAGTCCTGTATGATTTGAGGACTCTCTATGCCAAGATGCAAAAAAATTCAAGGAGACTCTCATTTCACTGGGCGTAAGTTGAGCTGTTTTCTAGGTGTACAATGAAGCTTCAGCAGTCATTGACCCTAACGTAAATGGAATGCATAAAGATGCCGCTCTAAGTTACTTTTGTGTTTCATAATATTAAAGTTGCAAAAGAATTTGAGAATGACTTAATTTAATCTGTCATTTTGTTATGGGGGACTGATGGCCAAAGTCTTTAAGTGAGTTGATTAAGACTAACTCAAGGAGTTAGCAGCAGAGCTGGGAGAAGAACTCACATCTCAGTCTTGGTTTTATTTTCTTAACAAGCTTACATTCACATGGTGAACCCTCTAATCGCCATTATTTTTTTGTATATGACAACTGCACCTCCATCTTCAAAGTTGATTGGGTCAAGGGTAGGAATGGACACATTGGTTCAGTCACTCTGAATCCTGAAAATTTGGGATTAAGACCCTTGGGAAGAAGATTTTTTTCCTTATTTTTGGGGCTGTATTTGTAAAGTATAAGCACAAAAGCTGCAGTTGGGAGTTTCCCATAACAGGAAAGGAGACTTAGAGAGATACTAGTTGCTATGAAAGATAACCCCCCAAATTTCTGTATCTTAACAGTATGGAGCAGAACCTAACAGGATGGAACTTTATTTCTCAGGCACATCAAGTACATGTTGGTTGGGGAGGAGCTTGATAGCACGAGGGAGGGGCATGCCGGGCCCAGCTCCTTTTATTCTGTGGCTCCTACCTTCCTCCAAGGGCTCAGTCTTCTTACCCTGCCAGCAGATGGAGAAAGAGCATAGAGAATTGCATAGGAGATTCTATGGGCCGGGCTTCGAAGTGGAGGCCAGAAGTGAGCTACAAGGCCACACCCAATGGGAAATATAGTCTATGTGTGTCCCTAAAAGACAAGAAAAATGGATTTGCTGAAACCAGCCAGGGTCTATCACACAGAGGAAGCAGTCAATAGAGAGCAAGAAGAATGAACAGACAGACTGAGAAGAGAGAATTGAAATGAGAGAAAATTGTATGTCTTTCCACATTCCGGTGCCAGTCCCCTTCTTAGGCCCCAGGGCTCTGCTGCAACTGGGTTTATCCGACATCCTGGATTCTCATAATTCCCCAATTCTACTGAAACTAGCTGATGTCAGCTTCTGTAGTTTACAATCAATACAATCCTAACAAATATTCACACTCAGGAGGATTGTTAATAGTTTGGAGGAAACATATGTCCTCAAAATCTCCCACCCCCATCTCTAGAAATGTACTATGAATTTCATTTACTTATATCCATTTTCATAATGACATTGGCAGCCTGCAGATTAATATTTCCAATTGTGCTAAACCCCTTCATAAAGATACTGCAGCTGAAGTCAGCGTAAAAAAAGCTCACCAAGACAGTGCGAGCAAGCTGTGCTAGAGAGAGTTGGTTATTATATCCCACGCATTGATGTATAGGTTCAGTTTGCCTTTACCTAAAGGTCTAGTTATTTAACAGCTGTTGTGAATCAGCCAGATAGAGGATTAAGAAGGGGTAGGGGTGGGGGGAAAGTAGGTGAAAAAATGCTTTAATCTTATGGTACAATAAAAGAACAAGTTGAGTCAGATCTCCTCTAGTAATTTTGATTCTCTGATGCTTCTTAAAGGGGAGCATTGTTTGGCAGAAGGTGAAACAGTTTAGTATAGACCGCTGGGTAGGGTTCATATTAACTCCATCCAAGAGTGAAATTGGTAATGCTGGGTATGAATTAGGAAGTAACGTATCAATAAATGTGGGAAATAGCTGGCCCAGTCAAAATCATTCCAGCTTGCTTTGGCTTTAGATAGATCACTTACTCCAGAAGTTTGGATGAGAATATGAAGATGTAACAACAAGATGTAATATAAGGCAACACATAAGTTACCAAAGAGAAACCAAGGCAGAATTTGGTCAGGGTGGTTCCCTAGCTGATTGTGTTCAGTCTTGACATTGAAGTCTTGGACAATAGTCAGGAGGAATTTACTGAGTGGAAGTATTTCTTCGTGCGAATCTCCTTTACGCAGGAGTGTGTGAAGGCAGAAAAGGATCTGCTGGAAATGACTGATACCGTCTTCTGAGATGAGAACGAGGTAAAGCTTACTCTTTGTATATGTTCTGCTTGCTAATGGGTACATAATCTGGGTGCAGAGGTTACTCTGCTCCTCAACACTGAGGACGATCCTTACAAGTCTGCCTAGGAGAAGAGATGTAGTGCTGGTCCAACGGGATCCTCTTCTGTGTCCTAACCTGCTCTTGCCTAACTCAGTTTGGTCTGTGCTCAGATGTTTGTCTTGCTCAAACCCTGACCTAGGCATTAAACTTGCTCAAAGTACAATGTCTTGATTGTTGCTTACTTGTTTTACTTGCTTTCCAGTAGGTTTTGCTTCTCTGTAAAATGCTCTGCAGATTCCTGGCTTTGGCTCTTTTACTTGAACTTAAAGACAACCTTCTCTCCCCTCACACACACTGGCAATAGTTTTGTTCAATTTGGAAGCCAAAGAATGGATGCTTTCTGTACAGACTCATACCTTGCCTTAAGGTTAAAAACCTCCTCCCCACTCCTAGCCTCTGCCACATAGCAAAGGACTTGTGGCTGCCATTTAATCCCTTTATAGCGAACTTTGAGTGGGATGGGCTTTTGGAAAAGGGTACCACCACCACCTACATCCACTGTACTTTATAAGTTTCTTTACAGCTACCTGATGAAGATATTTGCTAAAATATTCCTATATAGATTATTCCAGTGAAAACACCAAGGCCTCAGTGAAATAAGTCAGGCAGAGAAAGACAAAAACCATATGATTCCCCTCATTTGTGGGGTATAACAATGAAGCAGAACTGAAGGAAGAAAATAGCAGCAGACTCACAGACTCCAAGAAGGGACTAGTGGTTACCAAACAGTAGGGGTGGGGTAGGGGCAGAGGGAGGGAGGGAGAAGGGGATTGAGGGGTATTATGATTAGTGCACATAGTGTGTGTGGGGGGGGTCACAGGGAAGTCAGTATAACACAGAAAAGACCAGTAGTGACTCTGTGTCATTTTACTACACTGATGGACACTGAGTGTAATGGGGTACGGGGGGGAAACTCGATAATATGGGTGAATGTAGCGACCACACTGTTGCTCACGTGAAACCTTTGTAAAATTGTATATCAATGATAGCTTAATAAAAAAAAAACGCCAAGGCCTGAGAAAGGAGTGATTGTGTGATTTTTCCAGGAGTCTACCAGGTAGCAGCCATCTCTCCTCATGCTCAGATCCACAGCTCCTCCTTCCAGCCAAACTATCTCCACATCTAGAGGCAAAAGGGGAGGAAAACTTCCAGTCTAAGGTACTCCTCCAGGCTATGAGTCTCTGAGGGAAAAAGCATGTAGCTGCAAGAATAATATGAGCTATACCTGCATCTTCAATTAGCTTGCTGTCTAGCCACAGGGCCTTTGCACAGGCTGTTCAAACAAGATAAAAACTTATGAGCACAGATCAAATTGAATAAAACAAGAGCAAGTTGGGACACAGAGGAGGACACAGAACTTTTCACAGGAATGTTTTTCTCTTCCTACTCATTCCACCTGGTTTACCCTCATTCATTCTTTAAATTGTAGCATATTCAGTTCCTTTTCTGACCTTCGGACTTGTCCACTATTGCAATTACATCTTTTCGTAGCTCCATGTATCTCTTCCACATAGCATGATGATTCTTCTAATTATTTGTGCTATTCTCTTTGATTATATTTTCTCTCTCTCACTAGGCCGTCGCCCCTATGAGGTCAGGGACTGGATTTTACTCACTGATCCCCTAGTATAGCACTGTGCTAGCACTGAGTAGGAGCTCAATAAGTATTTACTGAATGCATAAATAATTGCCTTTTGATAGTACAAAGTTATAACTAAGTCATAGGTTCCAGAAAGCAAATAATCATAGAGAGAAGAAACCCAAGCAAATCACTTATGTTAAAGATTTTCACAGTGTGAATAAACAGGAAACGGGTGTGACCAAAAGGCATTTCTCACCTGGTTGTTTATCCAAAATGTTATCCCAGAGAAAGGAAGGGTGGAGGTTGGAGTGAGTGAAGGCTGGTTTTCCAGGGCAGCCTGAGTGGCGGGACTGTCCTGCTGACACCAGAGACATACACAAGCTCCAACCTGCAGTTTATGAAACCCACTAAGAGGCCTTTACTAGGCACAAAGATATCTCTTCTCTTCCAAAAGCATCTGTTTTTTATTAGAGGTAGCTGGCCAGATTGTTGTACGTTGTTCATGACCCTAATAGGTGATTTGGAAATTGAATTTCTGACAGTCAAACTACATACTAAACAGACAAGGGGTATGCTTCCTAGGATTCATGAAAAAAAACTCATAGTCTTAACATTCTTGAGTTCTTAAGATTATATCCAAAATATGGTTTGGGTATAAATATATCTTTTTTTTTCCGGACAGAGATTTTAGAGCTTTTAATCAGATCTCAGAGGGGATTATAAGTTCAAAGAATTTAAAAATCATACCTAAGGGAACATATTGGAAATCTTGTAGGAAGTTCCTTTGTAAATCAGACTAATTTAATTATTATACCCTTATCAATAATAGTTATTGTTAGTATATTATTTACATAATATGTTAGTGTATGTGGATAAAGTGGGGTTCCTATGGCTAGGATCCTCACTGAACTTAAATGTAACTGGCCTGTTGCTATGCTACCGCTTCCACACCTTTAGGCAATAAGCCATTATTGTGTTAATATAAAGATTTCCATCCAGTGCTTGGCGGGAGACTGGGTGGCCGGGCTGCAAGGCTGTAGGAGAGCAAAGCGGAGGCTGGAGTGGTGGCAGTGCCAAGGACAGAGGCCCAGAGGACGGCTGTGCGGGACAGCTGTGCAGACAGGCCCAGAGGACGGCTGTGCGGGACGGCTGTGCAGAGAGGCCCAGAGGACGGCTGTGCGGGACGGCTGTGCAGAGAGGCCCAGAGGACGGCTGTGCGGGACGGCTGTACAGACAGAGGGGCCCAGAGGTAGAGACCGGCTTGCTGCATCCGAAGCAGCAGTGATAACATAGACTCGCTCTGAGTGAATGGGATTTTAGTGACTGACCTGCCACCTGGAAATAAAGTTGGGTATAACCTTTTCACCCCAAGAACGCTTTGCTGTAAAATTCTTTGGTCACAGTGAATCTATAGCGAACTTGCCTGGAGCTGAAACTCTATTGCAAGACAATTGGCGAAGTTGGCAGGGTTCATTGTTGACCAAGGAAAAAGACAAGCTGCCTTTATGGGAGGGGTGCTTCAGCCAGTTGCCCCTGTGAATGGGGAGACAGTGGATTGTCCCCCAGTGGGTATGTGGTCTGAGGTGGCTTGCCTTCTAGAAGACTGGGCCCCACCCCAGGACTGGAGGCAAGTGGAGGTGACACCTGAGGCTGTAGAGGTGGCCTTTGAGAAGCAGAGTGCCCATGAGGCAGCGGGGACTGTGGGTTGGCTGCTTCTCATAGTATTAAAAAGGTCTACAGAAGAGACCTACGAAATGGTGGCACGAGAATGCAGCTGCAAACTTCTGTGGATTCCCTGAGGAGGGAAATAGCATTGATGCGAGAGGCAGCACGAGAACGTGAGCTGCAAACTTCTGTGGATTCCCTGAGGAGGGAGATGGCTTTGATGCGAGAGGAGGCAGCATGGGAGCGCTGGCAGCAAGGAGCCATTGGAGATAAGATGGCAGCGCTGCCAGGTGTTCTGAAGGAGGAAGAGGCCATCAAAGAAAAAGACGAACTCCTGAGGGAAACACAGGCGGAGGTGGTCCGAGAATGTCATCTGGGAAGCATTGAGCTGAAGGTAAGAGACCTTCTGAAGACTGAGGTAGCATTGCTGTGAGGTATACTAGAAAAGGTAAAGGTTGTAGCAGAGGAGGCACTCGGGGGAGGGGAGAGAAAGGTGCCATCAGCCCCAGTAATGGAGGAGCTGGAGAAAGATGAAGGGGTGATGCCAGAGGCACTGGCGCCTCCTGTATTGAAAGCACGCCCAGTGATTGTAAAGAAAGTAAAGACCCAGCAGTTGAAGGTTCCCCAAGGAGAGGAGCAACCGCCTCCCCAGGTCATGGAACATTCTATGGTCCGCCCCTATACTCAGGCCGAGCTGGTGGATTTGGGCTCCCAGTTTAGGCAGAAGCCCTCAGAGTCAATAGCCCCTTGGCTCCTGCGTCTGTGGGACTTAGGGGTGGATGGAATTGTTCTGTCGGGGTCAGAGATGGGAAAGCTGTCTTCCATGACAGTGCAGCCTGCCTTGAGGCAGTGATTACAAAATGCACATCAGACCCCAGGGAGTCACACCCTCCTTGATTGGCTCATGGCTGCACTTCGTGCTGTGTGGCCCAGTCCGGGTGATCTACCATCCTCTCCTGTTAGATGGCAGACATATGCTGAACTCCAACAGGTGCTATGAGAGCTAGGCATGAGAAATGCCATCTATAGTCCAGAGGATTATGGCTCAGATGAAGAGATTTTCACTACTGGGATGAGGAATATTGTACTTCAAACCGCTCCTACATCCCTCTTTGGGTCTCTAGTGGCCATTCTTTCCCCTCACTTAGGGCATCCCATAAGTGAGGTGACACATACAGTAGCAGACTTAGGAGAGGCTGAAGCCACGAGAATTCGGAAAGAAGTGAGACCCGTTGCTCACAAGAGGAATTTACAGGGCCCCATGAAGGTTACGAGGAACCAGATGTGGGTTGATTTAATATGGGCAGGAGCAGATGGAAAGAAATTAGATGGGAAGTCAAATAGGATCTTACTAGAGCTATGGCAACAGCTGAAACCAGAGCAGCAGTTCCAGCCATTAAGACCAAAGAGGCAGAGATCAGAGACAGAGCCACGAGTCCGGCCTGTGTGTTTGCAAGACTTCCTGCTGGAAAGCGAGCCAACCTCACTTGAGCCCACACAGGAAAATGATTAGGGAACACTCTTTGACTGAGGGGAAGGTCAAGGTATGTGCCCTGAGGGACCAGGGGGGGGACCGGAGACCACATTGATGGCTGGAATGGACATGCTTTGGACTTGATCTGCATGATGCTTTGAACCTAGCTGAATCCTCTGAATTATTATAATTTTTGTTACCTGTATCTTAATTTTTATTATCTCTGAGTTGTTGTTATCCTCTGCTGCTGTTGTGGAATCTGGTTACAGTGCTCTAGCTTTCTCACACAGGGACCATGGCGGAAGATGGAAAGCATGTAGATTGTAAGGCGAGAATCCTGGAGGGGTGGAGTGTAGATAAAGTGGGGTTCCTATGGCCAGGATCCTCACTGAACTTAAATGTAACTGGCCTGTTGCTATGCTACCACTTCCATACCTTTAGGCAATAAGCCATTATTGTGTTAATATAAAGAGTTCTGTCCAGTGCTCGGCCTGAGACTGGGTGGCTGGGCTGCAAGGCTGTAGGAGAGCGGAGCAGAGGCTGGAGTGGTGGCAGTGCCAAGGACAGAGGCCCAGAGGACGGCTGTGCAGAGAGGCCCAGAGGTAGAGACCGGCTTGCTGCATCTGAAGCAGCAGTGATAACACAGACACACTCTGAGTGAACGGGATTTTAGTGACTGACCTGCCACCTGGAAATAAAGTTGGGTATAACCTTTTCACCCCAAGAACCCTTTGCTGTAAATTTCTTTGGTCACAGTGAATCTGTATCAAACTTGCCTGGAGCGGAAACTCATTTGCAAGACAGTATATTATTTTGTACAAGTCATTTGAGTCATTTCTAGCTAGCATAATGTATCAGCATATTCATGGTTCCATGGAACTTATATGTGCAAAGGAAAAAAATAAAATTTGAGTGCTTTCACAGGGAAATTTTTAAAAATGTATATTTCTGTTTCTTAGGAAATATTCATTATTATTATTATTATTATTTTTTTACTTAGACCAAAGCTGATTCAAAATTTAAAACTGCAGGCCAACCCAGGCAGAGAAAGACAAATACCATGTAATTTCACTTATATGTGGACTATAAATACAAAGCAAAACAAAATGAGCAAAACAGCAGTAGACTCATAGACACTGAGAAGTGACTGGTGGTTACCATGGGGGAGGGCTGGGGTAGGTGTGTGAGGATGATGAGGGGAATAAAAGGGCACAAAAATTCTCAATCATAATATAAGTTGGTCACAGGGATGGTAGTATAGCATGGAGATCAATGATTCTGTTTATCTTCCTATGTTGACAGACAGTAACTGTACTCGTAGGGGTGAGGATTTAGGAATATGGGCAACTGTTGAAACCACTGTGTTGTATTCTTGAAACCAATATAGAATTGTATATCAATGATACTTCAATAAAAAAAAATTTTTTTTTAACTTAAATATCACAAAAAACCTGCAGGCTAATCACTTAAGTTTTTAGAAATCTGATACACAAGAGCTTTTTTGATTGACTAAAAAAGTAAATGGAACAGTCATCTTGTGTGATGATCTTACAGCGTAAGTATGAACTTAAGATAATTAGAAGAAAATGGCAATTTTAGTAACATTTTTGTTGTTTGGTTTGGACCTAAAAAACATTATTTAACCCAAATCAAAGATTTTTAGCAGTATGCCATGGGTAAGTGAGGAATGTGGCATCGCTTCCTAGACCAGCAATGTTTACTCCATGTAAAGTAAAAGTAGTATCATATTAAAACATATACCACTGTATTGATGAGCAAAATTTGCATTAATTTTTAATATAAATCACAAGACTTCAAAACAGTTTTAATCTCCCAGTGAGTCACTTCTGTTTTGTCTTCCTCACACCAGAACACTGAAGATTCTTTGGACACAATATGAGTGTTAGTAACACTCTATACAGAATATTAAGAAAAGAAAAAAGAAAACTTTTGTCTTATGGCTTACAATGCAAATTAGCACAATGAATTTTCTGTAAACAAATCATTTCATTTGTGTGTATATGGAATTTTAGATGGCTTCTATTTTAAGGCAGTTTCTAGTAATAAATATTTCTAGTTGCTTCAGAGTTCTTATACATACTGATTTCTTGTTCTACACAAAGAGGTATTGGTAATGAAAATGGGGAAGGGATTTTAACTTGTAATCCACATTCACATGCATTGATACCCATTCTTTCCTATTTCTCTCCTACCTAATTAGAAAGGTATTCTTCTTTCTGTCCAACAACTAACTTTTAGACACCTTTCTTCTTTTCCACATAAAAGAGCATAATCTATCAATAATAATAAAATTGATAATAGCTATCTCCTATTGAGAGTTCACTATGTGTGAGGTACTGTGCTAAACTCTTCTGTATACCTGATTTCATTAAATCCTTACAAACACCTTTTATGGCAGATATAATTTTACATTATAAATGAAGAAACCGTAACAATGAATTTAAGTAACTTTCCCCAAGCGATACAGCTATGTCCAAGAAATTGGGTCTCAAATTCAGGCTCTAACTTTAAACTCTTTTAACTATTACCTTCTTATCCTATCAATTATGCATCTTCAATGTCTCACAGGGAAGTTTTTTATAGAAACCAGCCTACATAATATTTTTACACATTATCTTCTTCTTGTTGGCATCTGGAAACTAGGAAGTGGGAAATCCTTCAATAAGGAGGCCATATTTGTGCTGTATCTGGAATGAGGTTAGCTCAGCAGAAGGTGTAATGGAGGAAAGCAATACCAATGTGTGAAAAGCATAGAAGGCAAAATGAGAATTTGTTGTATCTAGAGTGAAAGGTGTATGGCACCAAGTACAGGAGGTGAAGAGCAAGAAATTTAGAGGGCTAATTTGCAACAGGGCTTAGTTGCCAAGATGAGTAGTTTTGGATCTTATCTTAGGACGTGAGAGATCCTTTGGAAATTATTACAAGGAGGTGCTTGATCAGGTTTTATTTAAGAAGATCAGTCTGGAAGTGATTATCAGCCTTGTGTGAGGGTGACAAGTAGACAGCTTTTGCAAAAGCCAAGGTGATAAATAAATGACTGGGAATAATGAAACAAATGACAGAGGGAATAGAATATTGGGGACAAAATTAAAGAGAGATCCTGAAAGGAGCATTGATGTAACTTGGTGGCAGGTAGACTGAGGGGTTTGAGAGAGGAAGAATTCAGGATGAACTGAGTATCTCACTGAAAGTCATAATGTTTCCATAACTGTTTTCTCATAAGTATGCATACACTTATTAATTTCCATTAGAGTTAATTTGAGGCCATTATTTTAAACTGATGACCTTGTTGAATTTAACATGCTATCATGCTAACATGTTAAAAAAAAGGGACAGTAATTAATATTAGGTACTCTGAAACTTCCATTCATCATAAAACCAGAAAAAGATTGTGAAAAATAGCCAAATGAATTATTTATACCTAGAAGATATAATAATATACGTAGAAGACAGTTATAGTGGAATCCAGATTGTGTTTGTTGTGTCATCTATAATGGTTAAATGTGAGACCAGCTGAGGGAAAAGGTTGATTCTGGATTTTTCAGAATTTTGTATTAGAAGCAACTCGTTTAAAATAAGAAGTGATCACATTTGGATTAATTTAACATTCATTTGGGCTGCAATCTTTATACCATCCAGAATATGCCATATTTTACTCAAGTTTAAAGTTTAGCTGTACCCAAACTAAATCAAAATAGCCAAGTAAAAATAACGCTCCCAATTCAACGTAATGGTGAACTTACTGAATGAATGAACAAGGAGGAAACAAATTTATCAAAAAATGGTAACTCTTCTTTAGAGACACTGGAGAAAGGGAGAGGAATATCAAATGTGGCAGAAGATGGTAGTCCTCAATATTGGCTGCATCTGAAAAGTTTTTCGGTAAGCTGGTACATGAAGAAAATGAAAAGTAAAGGCAAGAGTGGAAGAAAACATTTGCAATGCAGAGGACTTTTATTCAGAGTATTTTTTTAAAAACCCGCTGCAAATAAATAACGAAGATATAAAAACCCAATCTTAAGAGAATGGGCAAAAGGCTAGAATACTGCACAAGAGAGGATGTATGAATAGTTAATTAGCACATGAAAAAATAAATTCAAATTAAAACCACAATGGTACCATTTTGTACCAACATAATGGGAAAAATTAAAGAGCAATGATGCCAGTCAACAAAAGAATTAGGAGCAATTGGATCCTTCATGCATTCCTGGTGAGAGTGTAAAATGATGCAACCATTTGGAAAAGTGTTTGACAATTCCCTCTAAGGTTAAACCTTCATATACTTTATGATCTAGCAATTATACACCCAAGAGAAATGAGTATATGTGCCCACTAAAAGACATGCACAAGAAAGATTATAGCAACTTACTCATAATAGCCCTAAATTGTTCGGATCAGAAAACAAATATACAAATGATGCTATGTTCCTACAATGGAATACTACTTAACAATAGAAGAGGAACGAGCAAGAAGTCAATAATACAGATACATCTAAAATACTGAAAGAAGCAGATCCAAGAAAGTACATATTGAATGATACTCTTTATATGAAGTTCAAGGATAAGCAAAACTAATCTATGGTGAAAAGCAGTCAGAACTGTGATTGTTTATGGGGAAGGGAGTTCATTGGAGGGGGAATCATAGAGCTTTCTGTGTTGATAAAAATGTCTTATATCTTGTTTGGTGTCCTCGCCAGCGAGGGCTTCTTAAGACGTGGGAGACCTCGGGGGAGCCGCGACTACCTATGAAATGGGATGAGACAAAATGACACGGAGAGCCTGCAGTTTTTTGTCAAGCTCTACTTTAACAGAAAAGGCAAGGAATATATAGCATTTGAAGGGGCGTGGTAGGGAGTAGCTTTTTCTGGTTGGTTGCCCATTATGATAATGAGGTAGCTTCCAAAGTCCAATCACACACCGAGTTGTGCACATGCTCAGTAGTCTTTGACGTAAGCAACGGACCTGGTTGAGGACTTAGCGGGAAGCTGTGGCGGGAAACTGACCAAGAAGAAGTAAACAACAAGATGGAGTCCTTTTGTTCTTATGCTCTAGCAGAGAGGGGGGGAAGAAGGAAAGAGAGGAAAGGTGAGTACAGGTTTGTGGTTAGTATAGAAGGTGGAGGGGCTCTCACAACATGGTATCATAAATGACAACAGCCCCTGACAGTTCCCCCTTACTTTTATATTTTGAGGGGTGGAAACTGAGGCCGGTCTTAGGCTGCGTGTGGCTGCAGCGGGCAGGCTTTGTGTGCATCGCAGGATTCGGGCTTTCGGAAAAATGTCTGTCTTAGGTTGTCCAGCAGAGGTACAATGCTTACCCGTCATGGAGGAACTTAAGCAGCTAAGGCTTAGTCTCTGTCTTAGGTTGCTATTGTACTTGCTAGATCTTACCCGTCTTTGACTATTTTTCCCGCACTGAAAGCCAAATCTGCGTAGTTTTTGGCACATAGGCTCTGTTACACACATTCTCGCCATGGGCTCTCAGGATCTTGACGCTTTGAGGCTGCTTGGTAGGTTCTAGCGTCTCAAAAGACAGGGGTGTCATTTGGGCAGATACCATTGTAGTCATCTAGCCCCCGCTCGGTGAGGTCCAGGCGATGATAGTGGACTTGGATAGGCTTGGTTCGTAGATCATCTATTTGATCCTTTACGAACTGTGTGAGCTTCCGTAGGGCCCAAGGGCCAAATGAAATAAGCAGAAGGAGTCCAAGTAAGGGGCCAAGAATAGAGGGGAGTAAGGTGGTTAGAAAGGGAGAGGTGGAGAACCAGTTCTGATACCAACTTTCATTTTGCTCTCTTTCTTTTTTGCGTTTCTCTAAGCTATCTTTGACTCTTTTCATGCTGTCTTCTACTATGCCTGTTTTATCTGCATAGAAGCAGCATTCCTCCTTGAGAGCTGCACAGAGGCCTCCTTGTTGGAGGAGGAGAAGATCTAAGCCTCGTCTATTCTGGAGAACTACTTCAGCTAGTGACTGGAGTGACTCAGTGAGTGCTGTAATGCCTTTTTGAATCTCAGTTAAATCTGCATCTATGGCCGCAGCAAGTCTATTGTACTGTTGGTCAGAAACAACAAGGGAGGCAATGCCTGTTCCAGTGCCCACAGCACCAAGGCCAATGACAAGGGCCAGGGTGGCGGCAGCGATAGGTTCTCTTTTGACTCGACGGCTGGAATCTTCACGTAGGAGAGGGAAGAACTGATCTGCTGAGTAGATGTCAATCCTAGGGATTAATTGAACTAGAACACAGAAATCATGGTGAGTAGATAATGTATGGACAGAAATATGGGTAGTTAGGCCAGTGGCACAGGCAAAATATGTCCCATTAGGAGCAGGTATATAAAGGTCATAGGGAGAGGGGGTGAAGGTTTGATTGCACAATGGCATGATTTCCTGGGGTGGCCTAACAGATTGGCCATGAACACATATCCCTATTCCTGATAACTGAGTCAGGGTTAATCCTTCTTTGTGAGAGGCTTGAAATCTAAACATGTCTTGGGTGTTGTTGGTAGGCACAAGGTTAGCAAGAACTGCTACACCCTCATAGAATGGTGGAGAGGAGTGGAAGCAAAGCCAACAATTAGAGGCTGTATCGGGCTGCGTGGAGTTAAGTAAGTTCCACGATTCTTTAAGCATGTTGAGGAGGGTTTGTTCAGAAGAGGGTGGTGCAGGGGGCATGGTTAATTGTAGGGGTGAAGAGTCGGTAGTAAGGGTGGTATTGTTAAGGGTTGGGGGGAGAGGGGCTAAGCGGTTTGAGCTTCCAGCACTAAGTACTTTGTTGGGACCCGCTGCTACATGAGTGATGCTAGGAGGGGTTTTGATAAGTTTAATTTTGAAGCGGAGTCCAGTGTCGTGGCCATGTGCATATAAGCGGAGTCCCCACTCGAATCCTCGGGTGGTCCAATCTTGCTTTTTACCTTGATCAGTGAAGGTAATAGAAAGGGGAGTGCCCCATATTTTTTCTAGGTCTTTTCCTTTAGGTGTAGAGGAGATATTTGTTTTGACAATTATATAATCCCAACTGGAAGAAGGGTGCCAATAGGTGTCTCCGGTGGTTTCACAGCCCCATGAGGCACAATAATAGTCTGACTGGTAACCACATTTATAATTGAGACTTCGATCTCTGTGAAGTCCGGGGCAGACATAAAATCCTTGGAGCATTTGGTCTTTGTAGGTTCGGGTTTTGTTTGAGAGACTTGTGGCTAGCTGTGTGCGCCGGTTATAGTTGGCACAGTATCCCCCATTGCAGTTGGGGTCGGTAATGCCGGTACAAGGGGGGGGGTCAGGACTAGAAGGGGCTAGCAAATGGCCGGTGCCCCATCCAGAATCTGAGGCACCAAGAGAAAGCTTGCACAAGTCAGGGGTTAAGGTGGGCCAGGGGGTGGATGAACTCACGCTTGAGATGGAATGGACAACATCTCCTGCTTCATTAATAACTTGCCATGTGTAGTTGAACAGCTGATGAGGAGATGTCCGTCTGGAGGTGCCAAGGACGAGAGGAGGCCAGAGCAGAAGCAACAGCAGCATTTTTCTGTAAGGCAAAAAGAAGGGAAATCTCAGGGTTTGCTTTCCCTGGATGTGGTGTTATTAACACATTTGATGAGCCTTTCGGGTAGCCATCTGGCTGATTGATGTTTTTGATCATAGACGCATGCGTGTCCTTTTCCCCATATGAGTACTGGATGGGGTCCGTGCCACTGATTAGTTAGGGGGTCCTTCCATAGGACTTGAGCATAAGTATCCTTAGTGGCCGGATGCCATAGTCTGTCTGCTGCAGACTTGCCTTGTTCGTCTACTGTTAGGAAGTTGAGGGCGAACAGTGCATGATTGAGAAGATTTTTAGGATTTTTATAGTAGTTAGAGAGCTCTGTGGATGATCCTTTTTGTTTAGAAATTTGATTTTTAACCTTTTGATGAGCTCTCTCTATAATCCCCTGTCCCTGAGGATTATATGGAATGCCAGTAAGATGTTTTATTTGGAGGCAATGGCAAAACTCTTTGAAGTTTTTAGCAGTATACCCAGGACCATTGTCTGTTTTTATACATTTAGGAACTCCTAGCACAGTGAGGCACTGGAGGACATGAGAGATGACATGTTTGGCAGCTTCACCGCTCTGCAGGGAGGCAAAGATAAAACCACTGAATGTGTCAATGGTAACATGAACATACTTTAGACTACCGAAGGAGAGGATGTGAGTGATATCCATTTGCCATAGCTCTCCGGGGGTAAGCCCCCTGGGATTGACTCCCAAATGGGGCTCAGGGAGAAACATGACACAATTATGACAGTTTTTTACAATGGCTCTAGCTTGCTCTCTAGTGATTTTAAATTGAAGACGAAGGGTTTGAGCATTTAGGTGGTGTAACTTATGAGCCTTTTGTGCTTGGGTAAGGGGGGTAGAGGTAGATATATGAGCTACTAATCTTGTAAGTTGGTCAACAGTATTATTTCCTTCAGTTAGGGGTCCTGGTAAATTGGAATGGGCTCTTATATGTCCTATAAAAAAGGGATGTCTTCGTGTTAGTATAAGCCTTTGTATGTCGCAGAATAAAGGAGATGCATTAGTAGAAGGTTTGATATAGGGAGTAGTCTCTAAAAGGGGTACAGATTGGGCAACGTAAGAGCTGTCAGTGTAGAGATTAAAGGCCTGGTCCGAGAGATCTTGGAACACTTGCAGAACAGCATATAGCTCTACAAGCTGTGCGGACTTAAAGGGTGTCTGGAGAGTTTTTTGGTTTTTAGATGAATGGATGGCTGCAAGACCTGTGGAAGAGCCATCAGTAAAGACCAGCAAGGCATTTGGAATAGGCCGAGAAGAAGTAACCGTGGGGAATACAAGTGGAGTTGTTTGTAAAAATTGAAGTAGCTTATCGGAGGGAAGATGGCATGAGAATGTTCCCAGAAAGCCAATGCAGGCCAGTGCCCAGGAGTCCTCGTTTTGCATAAGCCACTCTATTTGTTTCTCTGCATAGGGAGTGACAATGGATGATGGGTCTCTCCCAAAGAGTTTTCGGGTGGCTGTTCTTCCTTCTATGATTAGGGCCGCCATAAGAGAAGGGTAGGTAGTAAGGATTTTTGAGGGAGAGGCGGGGAGATGTATCCAATACAGAGGTCCTTGTTGCCAAAGAATTCCAGTAGGGGTAAAAGTGGAAGGAAACAATATTAGGAGCAGAGGTTTTGTGGGATCATAATAAGAAACTCCTTGTTGCTGGATAGCTGTGGAAACTTTATCGATAGCAGCCTGAGCCTCAGGGGTGAGGCTTCTGCTTGACGTGGGGTCAGAATCCCCCTTTAAAATATCAAATAGAGGTTTAAGGTCTCCTGTAGTAATATGGAGGTAAGGACGTAGCCAATTTATGTCTCCTAAAAGCTTCTGGAAATCATTTAAAGTTTGTAAGTGTCCTGTCCTAATGGTGAGTTTCTGTGTTTTTACCTTATAGGGAAATAGTTCAAAGCCTAAAAAGGTATGGGGGGGTTGTAACTGAATTTTATCGGGAGCTACTTGAAGTCCTTGATCCCTTAAGGCTTTTATAATTAATTGTGATAAATAGAGGACTTCAGAATGGTTAGGTCCGGCCAAGAGGATGTCGTCCATGTAATGGATGAGGTAGATATGAGGGTATTGTGAGCGGAATGGATCAATGACTTGAGCAACAAACTTTTGACAGAGTGTAGGACTATTAGCCATTCCTTGGGGGAGGACCTTCCATTGAAAGCGGGGCATAGGGCCCACACAGTTGACAATAGGAACACTAAAGGCGAATCTCTTTTTGTCTTGAGGGTGTAGGGGTATGGAGAAAAAGCAATCCTTTAAATCAATGACAATTTTGTGGAAATCAACAGGGATGGCGATGGGGGAGGGGATACCTGGTTGCAAGGCCCCCATAATTTGCATAGTTTGATTTACTTTTCTGAGATCTTGTAAAAGTCTCCATTTGCCTGATTTCTTTTTAATAACAAAGATGGGGGTATTCCATGGGGAGGTAGAGGGTTCAATGTGTCCTGCTTCTAGTTGTTCCTGCACCAACTGATAAGCAGCTTGGGCTTTTTGAGAAGAGAGGGGCCATTGATCAACCCAGACTGGCTCATCACTTTTCCAAGTGATAGCATCAGCCCAAGGTGCAGGAGTGTCAATAGCCCTTATGAAAAATTTTGGGGGGTTTGGGGGTACCCTAAACCTGTTCTATCCGTTTTTTGAGTGACTATTATGGGGCTGGGGTTGCCTTGTAAGTTTTTTCCTAGTCCTGACCCAGGGGACCACCCCTGTTTTTTCAGTTGCCTGGAGGCAAATTCATTACCACTGCAAAGGACAACATCTAATTGTTCTAAAATGTCTCTTCCCCACAGGTTAACGGGGAGTCCAGGGACTACAAAAGGGCGAACTAGGCCACTGTTTCCTTCAGAATCTTCCCATTTTAAAAATTTTGAACTTTGTAAAGTATTGCTGGACTGGCCAATGCCTTGTAAATGGGTTAATGAGGGCTGTAAGGGCCATAATTGAGGCCAATGGGTTTGGGATAAGACTGTAGCATCAGCTCCAGTATCTAATATACCTTGAAAGGTTTTTCCATCAAGTTTAAGCTGGAGGGTGGGCCTATTAGTAGTAATTTTTTGCATCCAATAGACATCTGAGGAACCAGGGGTGGAGGCTCCCCGGTAACTGCTTTGAGAAGGATAGGTGGAAGAAGATAGAGGCAGGGGAATAGCTTGTGCAATGCGAGTACCTGCAGACAGAAGAGTAGCTCCTAAGGGGGAAGATACAATAAGTTTAATTTCTCCTGTATAGTCATTGTCTATTAGAGTAGGGTGGACTACAAGACCTTTGAGGGTGGATGAAGCTCGTCCAATAATAAGGAAAAACGTGCCTTGGGGAGGGGGCCCATGGACTCCCGTGGAGATGATTGTTGGTCCCTCTTTAGGGGTTAGTATTGTGTGGGAGGAGGGACTGAGGTCCAGGCCTGCGCTCCCTGGGGTGGCACGCTGTAAGGATTGTGCCCTAATGCCCTCGGGGCAGGTTGGAGTTGGGGAGGGGCTGAGGGCTGGCCCCATGGCCCGTTTCCCGAAGGCTGTTGGTGAGGTGTCAAAGCTTGGGAAATTTGTGGACCTTGATTGATGGGCTGTCCATCGATATCTGTTTTAGATTTGCATTGATTAGCCCAATGTTTGCCACGACGGCACTTGGGGCAAACGGTAGCTGGTAAAACAGGGCTGGGAATTGTTTTCTGAGTGGCTTGGGTTTGTCCTTGCCCTTGTGTGGCCATAGGGCAATTTTTAGCCCAATGTCCAGGTTGTTTACATTTAAAACAGACATTGGGTTTATTAGAGGATAAGGCTGCTCCAATTGCAATGCCGATGGCATGTGAAGCTGAGTCAATCCCTGAACAGAGTTTGATAAAGTCTGTAAGGGATTTTCCTCGGCGGTTCCCACGGAGCGCTGCTTGGCAAGCAGGATTAGCGTTTTCATATGCTAATTGGAGAACGAATGGGCTTTCACTTTCTTGGGGGCCGAAAATGCGCTCAGCGGCTTCAGTTAGGCGGCCCACAAAATCTGTATAGGATTCTTGTGTTCCCTGTCTGATTTTGGAAAGGGAGGAAGTGGAACTTTTAGTAGGGAGATTTTTCCAGGCTGCTAAAGCTGCTGCTTGTACCTGGGTTAAGATGGCTTGGCTAAATTGCTTCTGGTTTTCAGGATTAGCATAAGGCTCAGTACCTAAAAGTTTATTGATGTTCCAACGCTCAGCTCTTTTTTGAGCAGAGGGCATACTACTGATAAACGAATGGCAGCGATCATCATAATCAGTTTTCCAATGGAGATAGTCCCCTCTAGAAAGGACAGCTTTTACTAGGTGGAACCAGGTGGACGGAGTGGGGTGAAGGGATTCACAGATGGAATCTAAAAGCGATAGAGTGAAAGGAGCAGTAGGACCATATTGGGAGACTGCATGCTGCAATTCTTTAAGGTGTTTGAAACGCAGCGAACGAGGACGCCGTAAAACGAGAGGAGGGGGATGGCTTTCATTATCAGAGGAGGAATTATTTTTTGCGTCTTCCTCTGCTTCATTTTCGGAGGAAGAGGAGCGCAGGCGGAGAGAATGATTACTTTCACTATCAAATGGCGCGGCGGCAGCCGCGGTAGATGAGCCGTCGGCAGCGGCAGGGTTATCTGAGGAACGGGTGCAAACGGGAAAGACAAAGGGAGTTTTATGCTTAGGGGCTGAGAGTTTTTTATGAGGTTTAGGAGGGTAAGAAGGAACCGGATTGAAGTGTTGGGGAAGGTTAAGAGAGCTGACAGGCTGGGTAAGCGAGAGTTGAAGGCCTTGGAGTTCTTTAACGAGAGCGTTGCGCTCGGTCTGTAGTTGAATCATGTTTTTAAGGTCTTTTATGTCAGAAGTGAGTGCAGCCTGTGAATGAGAGATTAGGGAGCGAAGCTGTGGGTCTATGACAGGAGCACAGAGAGGTGGAGGTTGATGAAAATGGAGGGGGTAGGAGAGGTTGTGGCCACCATATGGAGGGGGGTGATTTGGGTTTGCAGGATGATGAGCGGGTGAGTCTCTTGGGGGGAGAGGCTCATCATTAGAACACATTGAGGCAGGAGGTTGTATGGGGAGCGCGGGATAAATGGACACGGGTGGAGGATTCTCAGAGGGACGTTCAGAGGGGACAGGCGAAGGGGGAGAGGAGAGCGGAGGTGGGAGAGGAGAAGAAGGTGGGGGAGGAGGGTCCTCAGGAGGGATGTCTACAACAGTGTGTCTAGAGGGCGCTCGAGACGGAGTAGGAGTGGTAGTAAGAAATTTAGTGGCGGAGACAACAGCTTGGGCTGCAGAGGGGTGAAAGTTTTTGGCATGAGAGAAAATGTCATTGATTAAGTTCCAGTAGGAAAAGGTCTGAATGGGGACTTTCTCAGGCCCAACAGCTTCATAATGTGCCTGAAGGCAAAGTCTAACACGGTCCCAACGTTTGGGGTCTACGATTCTTTCTTGGGGGAACCAAGGGCAGACTTTCTGGATATACTGAAAAAACTTCAAGAGATCCTGTTTTTTAACATATGCCCCTCTCTCTCGGAGGCACTGTTGAATATCTTTTAAGAACTGCGCCTCCTTAGACAGTTCCTGTCCCATTTTGAGTTAAGAGAACGTCCAAATGGACTTACCTGTTAGCCGTCCGCTTTCGTCGTCACCGATCGGGCGGCTCTCGAGCTGATAGCCCGATGAATCCTGCGCAGCTGCGACTACTTTCTCTTCTAGGTAGGCGGGCTACGATCCTCGAGCCCCACGTTGGGCGCCAGTTGTCCTCGCCAGCGCGGGCTTCTTAAGACGTGGGAGACCTCGGGGGAGCCGCGACTACCTATGAAATGGGATGAGACAAAATGACACGGAGAGCCTGCAGTTTTTTGTCAAGCTCTACTTTATTAACAGAAAAGGCAAGGAATATATAGCATTTGAAGGGGCGTGGTAGGGAGTAGCTTTTTCTGGTTGGTTGCCCATTATGATAATGAGGTAGCTTACAAAGTCCAATCACACACCGAGTTGTGCACATGCTCAGTAGTCTTTGACGTAAGCAACGGACCTGGTTGAGGACTTAGCGGGAAGCTGTGGCGGGAAACTGACCAAGAAGAAGTAAACAACAAGATGGAGTCCTTTTGTTCTTGTGTCACATGGTTCCCAACATCTATTGCTAAATGAGTTAACTTTCTTGTTCTTATGCTCTAGCAGAGAGGGGGGGAAGAAGGAAAGAGAGGGAGAGGGTAGAAGTTTGTGGTGAGTATAGAAAATGGAGGAGCTCCCACAACATGGTATCACAAATGACAACAGCCCCTGACAATGGTTTTCCCTTTTTTATTTCATAGAAACACAGGAGCAATGGAAAGAGAACTTACATAGGCTCCTAAGGCCACACTTTGCAATCTACCAGCATCTGTACTCACAGACTGACTTATCCATTAAGGAAAATGAACTCCCCTACCTCTTCCTTGGATTCCAAAATCTCTCAGCTGTTTGTCCCTTCTCTGTCTTCCTATTCTCTATGAATAATCTCTATATATCTGACTTGTCAAGCAAAATGCCTTTCAGTCCTTGATTCCATGCTCTTACCCTACAGGTCCAGTCCAACAATAAGCCCTGCAAGCTCTATCACTAAAATATATACCCAAACCATCCACTTTTTGCCACTTCCTCAGCCACCACTCTAGCCCAACCACCATCATCCGTTGCAAAGACCCCAATGTGACAGCCTCCTCTCCAGCCTTCCTTGTGCCAATCATAACGTTCTAAAGGCTTGCTTTTCATACAGCTGCAGATGTACATTGAAAATATACATCTGAGCACATCAGTTCACTGCTTAAAACCCTCCAGTGACTTCCCCTTATACTCAAAATCATAACTCTTGGCTACAAAGCCATACAAAATGTCATTGTCTTTCTCTGCATCAGGAATATACAACTCTCTGATCTATGGATACACATTAAAAATATAGGACTTTTTCATCTTCCTCCAGCTCTCATTTCTTACCCCATTATCTAACATACTCTGTATAAAACATGACTCATTTCCCCAGTTTGTGAAGGGCTTTACTTAAATGTTAACATATCATTCAGAGTTCAACCAGAGAAGCAGCATATATGTAAATACATAAATATATATATATGAAAAAAATTATTAGAGGAAATGGCTCATGCAATTATGTAAAATGGTTTAGCAAGTCCAAAGTTTGTAG